>JAJNNQ010000035.1:0-511075 GCA_027886175.1 Phylloscopus collybita | reverse complement strand
CCGCAGGATTTGGGGTTGTGGTTGAATGAGCTCCCTTGAAACCGGGAAAAATTGATGGCGATTAAGGAATGTGGCGGTATAAAGCAAAAATAAAAATAAAAATAAAAATAAAAATAAAAATAAAAATAAAAGTAAAAATAAAAATAAAAATAAAAGTAAAAATAAAAATAAAAATAAAAATAAAAGTAAAAATAAATATAAAAATAAAAGTAAAAATAAATATAAAAATAAAAGTAAAAGTAAAAATAAAAATAAAAGTAAAAATAAAAATAAAAGTAAAAATAAATATAAAAATAAAAATAAAAGTAAAAATAAATATAAAAATAAAAGTAAAAGTAAAAATAAAAATAAAAATAAAAATAAAATAAAAGTAAAAATAAAATAAAAGTAAAAATAAAAATAAAAGTAAAAATAAAAATAAAAATAGAAATAAAAATAAAAATAAAAATAAAAGTAAAAATAAAAATAATAAAAATAGAAATAAAATAAAAAAATAAAAATAAAAATAAAAATAAGTAAAAAAAAAAAACCCAACTCGAGGAAGGATTTGCACCGGGGGGGTGACGGAAGCGATGAAACCCCCGCAGGGGAAGGCGCGCTCACCCCAACACCGCAACTCAGCGGCAGAAGAGGAGAAAAAGTCCCCCCCAAAAAAACCCCAAAATCCGTTCCTGGCAGGGCTGGGCTGACCCTTCACAAATCCCTTCAGCCCCGGCCCTTGGCGCTGCAAATCTCGGTTTCGGTTTCAGGTCGCGCCGCTATTTTGGTGTCGCCGCTGTCACCGGGGCCGGGGCGGAGCGCAGGAAGGAGAGGGTTTGTCTAAATTAGGAGATCACCCCCAAAAAATCCGCCGCTGCTCTCACAGCCGCCACCGCTCCCCACCCTTCCGTTTATCCGCTGATTAAATTGATGTGAAGCTTTAATTAATGCTGATTTTAGGGCACCGGGGTGGGTTCCATTCCAAACCCCTCCCAGAGCCCTTCGTACCCCGGCTTTGGGCGATTTCATCCAAATTTCCCCTTCCTGGGGCTGGCAAAGCCAAAAATATTTCAGCCTCAGGACGGGTGTGAGTCAGGGCTGAGCTGATTGGGTGTCACTCGTCGGTTACTCATTAATTACTCATTAATTAGTTCAGATGCACGCTGGAGTGGTGCCGGTGACTTTGTCACATCGGGTTTTTTGGGTTTTTTTTTTTGGGAGGGGAGAACCCCAGAGATGTCAGGATTTGGCGGCTTTTTTTGTTCGCTGCAGGCTGAGCCGTGATTGATTGATTGATTGATTGATTATTCATTAATTAATCATCCAGCAGGGATGAATTGCCGGGTGACGGCCCTAAAAGTCCTGATGAGCAAAGGAAGGGGGTGGGAAATTCCAACTCATCCTGCTCCTGTCCCCTCCTTGCCGGGGGTTTGGGTGGGCTCAGAGCTCCTTGGGAATTTTGTGGATTTGAAGGATCCTGGGATGGTTTGGGGTGGAAGGGACCTTCAGTGCCCGAATCATCGAATTTTATCCTGGGACAATCCCAAATCTCCAGGATACAAAGACCAGAATTCCTTTAAAAGAAAAAAAAGAAGAAAACAAACAAACAAAAACCACCTCTCCCTGTCCCCAGGGTGCTCCAGCCCGGCTTTGGGCACTGCCAGGGCTCCAGGGGCAGCCCCAGCTGCTCTGGGAATCCCATCCCGGCCCTGCCCACCCTGCCAGGGAAAAATTCCTGCCCCAAATCCCAGCCAGCCCTGCCCTGGGCACTGGGAGTCATTCCCTGGGTCCTGTCCCTCCAGCCCGTGTCCCCAGCCCCTCTCCTGGAGCCTCTTTGGGCCCTGGCAGGGACTCGGAGCTCTCCCTGGAGCTTCTCTTTGCCAGGTTGGAGAATCCAAACTCTCCCAGCCTGGATGGATGGAGGGATGGATGGATGGAGGGATGGAGGGATGGAGGGATGGAGGGATGGATGGATGGATGGAGGGATGGAGGGATGGATGGATGATGGATGGATGGATGGAGGGATGGATGGAGGGATGGAGGGATGGATGGATGGAGGGATGGAGGGATGGATGGATGGAGGGATGGAGGGATGGAGGGATGGAGGGATGGATGGATGGATGGATGGATGGATGGATGGATGGATGGAGGGATGGATGGATGGATGGAGGGATGGATGGAGGGATGGATGGATGGAGGGATGGATGGATGGATGGATGGAGGGATGGGTGGATGGAGGGATGGATGGAGGGATGGATGGATGGATGGATGGATGGATGGATGGATGGAGGGATGGATGGATGGATGGAGGATGGATGGAGGGATGGATGGATGGAGGGATGGATGGAGGGATGGATGGATGGAGGGATGGATGGATGGATGGAGGGATGGATGGATGGAGGGATGGATGGAGGGATGGATGGATGGAGGGATGGATGGAGGGATGGATGGATGGATGGATGGATGGAGGGAGGGATGATGAATGGAGGGATCTGTGGATCCATGGATGGAGGGAAGGACAGGAGAGGACCCAGACGAGCCCCGGGAGTTCCCCGCTGTCCCCGCAGGGCAGAGCCGCGGGTGCTTCCGGCCGCTCCCCTCTCCCTTTCCCCTCCTCTCTCTCCCCGGGCCGCTCCCCGCCCTCCCCCCGCGTTTCCTGCGCCCCCGCAGCCCCGGGCCGGGCCGGATGCGGGCCCCGAGCCCCGGCGCCGCTCCGAGCCCGGGGAGCCGCGATCACTTCCTGCCCGGGGCCCGGGGATCGCCCAGCGCCGCCGCTCCCGGGCCCGCCCGCGCACCCGGGGGCACCGGGCACCGGGCACAGGGCATTGGACACTGGGCACTGGGCACAGGGCACCGGGAAATGGGCACCGGGCACCGGGCACAGGGCACCGGGCATTGGGCACCGGACACCGGGCACAGGGCACCGGGAAATGGGCACCGGCCACCGGGCAGTGGGCACTGGGCATCGAATTTTATCCTGGGACAATCCCAAATCTCCAGGATACGAAGACCAGAATTCCTTTAAAAGAAAAAAAGAACAACAACAACAACAACAACAAAAACCCCCAAAACCCACCACACACAAAAAAAATCCCGAAAACCCAAAAAACAACCCAACCCAACCCCCCCCCCCCAAAAAAAACCAAAAAAACCCCAAACCCAAAAACAAACAAAACCCCAAACAAACAAACAAAAACCAAAAAAACCAACCCAAAAACCCAAACAAACAAACAAAAACAAACAAAAATATAAAAGGAGAGGGGAAAAAAAAAAGGGGGAAGAGGAGAGAAAATCCTGGGAAAAAAAAAAAGCGCGAGTTCAGGCTGAGTGAATTCCCGCCCCTCCAGGGATTTTCAAGGATTGGGATCACACATTCCCTGCAAGTGTGATCCCATAAATAATTATCCCAAATGTTTCCCAATTTATTATTTCCTATTGTATATTATTAGATCAGATATATAATAGTATATAGTATATAGTATATAGTATATAGTATATAGTATATAGTATATAGTATATAGTATATAGTATATAGTATATAATATATAGTATATGATATATGATATATAATACGTAATACTATTATTTATATTATATTATTATTGTACCCCAAATGATTATTTCAGGATCATTTCATCCCCTGCAGGTGCGATCCCATAAATAAATATCCCAAATATTTCCCCATTTATTATTTCCTATTGTATATTATTAGATCAGATATATAACATGTAACATGTAACATATAACATGTAATATATAATATATAATATATAATATATAATATATAATATATAATATATAATATATAATATATAATATATAATATATAATATATAATATATAATATATAATATATAATATATAATATATAATATATAATATATAACATATATAACATATAACGTATAACATATAATATATAACATATAATATATAACATATAACATGTAATATTATTATTAATATTATATTATTATTGTACCCCAAATGATTATTTCAGGATCATTTCATCCCCTGCAGGTGCGATCCCATAAATAAACACTCCCAACATTTCAGGATCTTTTGACTCCTTTCCCGCAAGAAAAAAAAAAAAAAAAAAAAAAAGAAAAAGAAAAAGAAAAAAAATTTAATTTTAAACCCCACAAAATAAATATTCCAGCTACTTCGGGTTGATTTCACTCATTCCCTGCAGGTGCAATCCCATAAAAAAAACAAACATCCCAATCCTTTCCCTTCCGCTCCTTCCCTGCAGGGGACAACCCCTCAAACAAACATTCCCAACATTCCAGGATTATTTCCGTTTTCCCGCTGATTCCCACCACTCCTCCCGCCGCTCACAAACCTCCGGGGGAGGCGAGGCGGGGAAAAGGAACATTTTCCCTCCTTCCCAGCAGGTGCCAAGGGGTTAAATCCCTTTTTCCAGAGGAGTCTCGAGCCAGGACAGCCGGTGGCGCTGGAGGAGCCGGGAATTTCGGGATAATGGGATTTACGGAGCGCTCCCGGCTCATCCCCGCTCTCCCAGCCGCCCGCAGGAGGCCGGAGTAGGAGGAGGAGGAGGGAGAAAACCCCAAAACCTCTCATCCCAAAAGCGATGGGGGAAAGGGTTAAAAAAAAATTAAATTAAAAAAAAAAAAAAAATCCCAAATATCTCCCCCCGCCGGAGCTCAAAACCCGCCCGCCCCGGCCGCGCCGAGATCCGTGAACCGCAAAATTTACCGGAGCGTGCGGGCGGCGCCGCCATGATTGTACCGGGGAATGGGGAGCGGGGGGGGGGGGGACAGGGACAAATCCGGGGGGGGGGGACAGGGACAAACCAGGGGGACAGGGACAGGGACAAATCGGGGGGGACAGGGACAAATCAGGGGGGGACAGGGACAGGGACAAACCGGAGGGGGGGACAGGGACAGGCGGGGGCGGACAGGCAGAAACGGGGAGTGAGGCGGAGGGGGGGGGGCGACCTGCGTGGCTCGGGGCCACATCCGCCACCCCCCCCCCGCGTTGTCCCCGCGTTGTCCCCGCGCTGTCGCCTCCGGTCCCTCCATCCTCGCCCCGCCCGCCGGTGGCTCCTGGCTGTCCCCGCTGTCCCCCCCCCCCCATCGGTCCCCCCGTGAGAGGCGGGGAGGGAACGGCGGCGGAGGACGAGGAGGAGGAGGAGGAGGAGGAGGAGCGCGCAGAGGGAGGGAGGCGGGCACGGGCACGGACACGGCGGGGGGGGGCACAGGAAACCCTCCTGGAAGTATGAAGGAGATGGTGGGAGGCTGCTGTGTGTGTTCCGACGAGCGCGGCTGGGCGGAGAACCCGCTCGTCTACTGCGACGGCCACGGCTGCAATGTGGCCGTGCACCAAGGTGAGCCCCCCCCCCCCAGCCCACCCCCCCCGAAACCCCTCCCCGAGCCCCCCCGAAAACCCCCCGGGGATGGGGCGGGGGGGGGGTTGGGGGCGCTTTGTTTTCGCGCTATTGTTCCAAATAACGGTGTCGCCGCCGGGGGTGGGGAGGGGAGGGGACGGGGTGGGGGGGGGGGACACAACGGGGACACGGCGGAGGGGGGGGGGAGCGGACAGGGGGGCGCCGCTGGTGGGGGCGGGGGGGGGGGGGATCGCTCCGGTGCCGCCCCCCGGGGTAGGAAGGGGGGAGCGGAGGCGCTGCCGCCCCCGCCCCGGGTCGGGGTGGGGGGGGTCGCGGGGAAGAAGCGGAGGGGGCGGCGGGGCCCCGGAGCTGCGTCCTGCGAGGGGAGGGAGGGAGGGAGGAAGGCAGCCCTCCTCCTCCTCCTCCTCCTCCTCCTCCTCCTCCTCCTCCTCCGCCTCCTCCCGCTGCTCCCGGCGGCACGGGCCATTTGCATTTTAAATGACTCCGAGCCCGCCCCTCCCCGGGTAACGGGGGCCCGGAAAGTTTCGTGTTCGGTTCGTGGGGAGAAGGAAACAAAACCAAAAACCAAAAACCAAAAACCGAACCGAATGGGGAGCGGGGTGCGCGGCCGCGGCGGTGCCCGCTGGGTTTGTTTGCGAGGCGCCGAGGGCTGCTCGGGCCGCGCTGCTCCCGGCGGCTGCTGTTCCCGTCCTTTCCCGGTTCTTGGGATGTTATCCCATCCATTCCCGGTTCTTGTGTTATCCCGTCCGTTCCCGGTTGTTGTTGTTATCCCGTCCGTTCCCGGTTGTTGTTGTTGTTGTTTTATCCCGTCCGTTCCCGGCTCATCTCCAGCTCTTCCCGCTCACTCTCCGTCCGTTCCCGGTGCTCACTCCTGGCTCCGGGTGTCCGTGTGTCCGGCCGTGTCCGTGTGTCCGGCCGTGTCCGTGTGTCCCGCCCTGTCCGTGTGTCCGGCAGTGTCCGTGTGTCCGGTTCTGTCCGTGTGTCCGGTTCTGTCCGTGTGTCCGGCCGTGTCCGTGTGTCCAGCCCTGTCCGTGTGTCCGGCCCCGTCCGTGTGTCCGGTGTGGGGGTTGTGTTCGGGCTCTGCTCTGTCCCTGGTTTTGGCGTGTCCACGGCTGCAGCCCCGGCCGGTGACTGAGGTGACACCGGGCGGTGACCCCGGGAGGTGACCCCGGGAGGTGACCCCGGGAGGTGACCCCAGGTGTCCCCGCCGGGGCCGTGACGCTCCCGGGATCTCTCTGGCCCCGCGGGGTTGTGTCTGTGGGCTCGGGGAATGCTTTGGGTGCCACCAAATGCCACCAATCCCACCCCAAATGCCACCAATCCCACCTCAAATGCCACCAATCCCACCCCAAATGCCACCAATCCCACCCCAAATGCCACCGGTCCCACCCGGGGACACCTCCCGCTGTCCCAGGGCGCTCCCAGCCCCGGTGTCCGGCCCGGCCTGGGACATTCCCGGCGATCCAGGAGCTTTTTTGGGAAACCAAAACCCCCTCTCTGTTCCCAGCCCTGGGGTGCCCCGAGTGGCCCCCGCGGCTCCGGGGGCTCCCTGCAAGCCGAGTCCTGTTCCTGGTTCCATTTGGCTGCTCCTGGATCCTCCGGAGCCCGGCAGAGAGCAGCTCCGTCCGACCCCCTCCTGCAGGGAGCTCCTGAGGGACAGGGAGCCTCCCAAAAATCCCTGGGAATGGGGTTGTGTGGCTGTGGGAGCAGGTTCCGGGGGGGGCAGGAACAATTCCAGGGGGGCAGAAACAATTCCAGAAGTGCAGGAACAATTCCAGAGGGGCAGAAACAATTCCAGAAGTGCAGGAACAATTCCAGAGGGTCAGGAACAATTCCAGAAGTGCAGGAACAATTCCAGAGGAGCAGAAACAATTCCAGAGGGTCAGGAATAGTTCCAGGGGGGCAGAAACAATTCCAGAGGGGCAGGAACAATTCCAGGGGGGCAGGAACAATTCCAGAGGGGCAGAAATAATTCCAGAGGGGCAGGAACAATTCCAGAGGGTCAGGAACAATTCCAGAGGGGCAGAAATAATTCTAGGGAGTCAGGAAAATTCCAGAAGTGCAGGAGCAGTTCCAGGGGGTCAGGAACAATTCCAGAGGGGCAGAAACAATTCCAGGGGGGCAGAAATAATTCCAGAGGGTCAGGAACAATTCCAGAGGGCAGAAACAATTCCAGGGAGGCAGAAACAATTCCAGAAGTGCAGAAATAATTCCAGAAGTGCAGGAACAATTCCAGAGGGGCAGGAACAATTCCAGAGGAGCAGAAACAATTCCAGGGGGCAGGAACAATTCCAGAAGTGTAGGAACAATTCCAGGGGGGCAGGAACAATTCCAGAGGGGCAGAAATAATTCTAGGGAGTCAGGAAAATTCCAGAACTGCAGGAGCAGTTCCAGGGGGTCAGGAACAATTCCGGAAGTGGAGGAACAATTCCAGAGGGGCAGGAACAATTCCAGGGGGGCAGGAACAATTCCAGGGGGGCAGGAACAATTCCAGAAGTGTAGGAAGAATTCCAGAGGGGCAGGAACAATTCCAGAGGGGCAGGAACAATTCCAGAGGGTCAGGAACAATTCCAGAGGGGCAGAAATAATTCTAGGGAGTCAGGAAAATTCCAGAACTGCAGGAGCAGTTCCAGGGGGTCAGGAACAATTCCGGAAGTGGAGGAACAATTCCAGAGGGGCAGGAACAATTCCAGGGGGGCAGGAACAATTCCAGGGGGGCAGGAACAATTCCAGAAGTGTAGGAAGAATTCCAGGGGGCAGAAACAATTCCAGAGGGGCAGGAACAATTCCAGGGGGCAGAAACAATTCCAGAGGGTCAGGAATAGTTCCAGAGGGTCAGGAGCAGTTCCAGAAGTGCAGGAACAATTCCAGAAGGGCAGGAACAATTCCAGAAGGGCAGGAACAATTCCAGGGGGGCAGGAACAATTCCAGAGGGGCAGGAACAATTCCAGAGGGGCAGAAACAATTCCAGAGGAGGCAGAAACAATTCCAGAGGGGCAGAAATAATTCCAGAGGGGCAGGAACAATTCCAGAGGAGCAGAAAAAATTCCAGAGAGGCAGGAACAATTCCAGGGGGTCAGGAACAATTCCAGGGGGGCAGGAAGAATTCCAGAAGTGCAGGAACAATTCCAGAGGGGCAGAAACAATTCCAGAGGGGCAGGAAGAATTCCAGAGGGGCAGAAACAATTCCAGAGGGGCAGGAAGAATTCCAGAAATGGAGGAACAATTCCAGAGGGTCAGGAATAGTTCCAGAGGGGCAGGAACAATTCCAGGGGTTCAGGAACAATTCCAGAGGGGCAGGAACAGCTCCAGAGGGTCGGGAAAGGTCTCCGAGCCGGCTCCGGGTCTCGCCCTGCGCCCGTGGGATCGCGGGGAGTTCATTTGGGGTTTTTTTGGGGGGGCCCTGCAGGATGTGGGGATTCCCCAGCTCCTCCCGCCCCCTTTTTTGGAGCCCGGCCCAGCCCCTGCGGCTTTGGGGTGGGAAGGTTTCGATTCCCGAAATAGCTCCAACCCCAAAAAGGGAACCCTCGGGGCTCGTCCCGGATGGGGTTTGGGATTCCCAAAAAAAAAATCCCAAACAAGGGAAAAAAAAAAAACAACCAAACCCAAAAAAGGGAAAAAAAAACCCCAAACAAGGGGGGGAAACCCCAAACAAGGGGGAAAAAAAAAAAAAACCCAAAGAAGAGGGGAAAAAAACCCAAACAAGGGGGGAAATTGGGAATTGGGTTTTTTTCCCCCTTGCTTGGGGTTTTTTCCCTCCTTGTTTGGGTTTTTTTCCCCCTTTTTTGGGTTTTTCCCCCCCTTGTTTGGGGTTTTTTCCCCCCTTGTTTGGGGTTTTTTTCCCTTTTTTTCGGTTTTTCCCCCCCTTGTTTGGGGTTTTCCCCCCTTGTTTGGGTTTTTCCCCCTTGTTTAGGGGTTTTTTCCCTTTTTTCGGTTTTTTTCCCCTTTTTTGGGGTTTTTTCCCCCCCTTGTTTGGGGTTTATTTTTCCCTTTTTTGGGTTTTTTCCCCTTTTTTTGGGTTTTTTCCCCCCTTGTTTGGGGTTTTTTCCCCCCCTTGTTTGGTTTTGGTTTTTTTTCCCCTTTTTTTGGGGGTTTTTTCCCCCCTTGTTTGGGTTTTTTTCCCCCTTGTTTGGGGTTTATTTTTTTCCCTTTTTTGGGTTTTTTTCCCCCCCCTTGTTTGGGTTTTTTTTTTTTCCCTTTTTTGGTTTTTTTTTCCCCCTTTTTTAGTTTTTTCCCCCCTTGTTTAGGGTTTTTTTTCCCCTTGTTTGGAGGAAAAATCGGGAATAAATGGGATTTTAAAATGGTTTAATCTGAGTTTTTTTGGGTTTTTTTTATTCCCAGCCTGTTATGGAATTGTCCAGGTTCCCACCGGGCCCTGGTTCTGCCGGAAATGCGAATCCCAGGAAAGAGCCGCCCGGGTGGTGAGTGCGGGAAACCCGGGATGGGCTTGGCCGGGATCCTCGGGGTTCTCCCAGGTTTTTGGGGGGTTTGGGATCCCGATTTTCCCTCCAAATGTCGGGATTCTGGGATTTTGGGAGTCCTGGATTCTGGGATTCTGGGATTTTGGGATTTTGCAATTTTGGGATTCCAGGATTCTGGGATTCCAGGATTCTGGGATTTCGGGGATTTCGGGATTCCGGAATTCTGGGATTCTGGGATTATGGGATTCCAGGATTCTGGGATTCCAGGATTCCGGAATTCTGGGATTCTGGGATTCTGGGATTATGGGATTCCAGGATTCTGGGATTCCAGGATTCTGGGATTTTGGGATTTCAGGATTCTGGGATTCCGGGATTCTGGGATTTTGGGATTTCAGGATTCTGGGATTCCGGGATTCTGGGAGTTTGAGATTCCGGGATTCTGGAATTTTGGGATTCTGGGATTTCTGGATTCTGGGATTCTGGGATTTCGGAATTTTGAGATTCCTGGATTCTGGGATTTCAGGATTTTGGAATTCTGGGATTTTGGAATTTTGGGATTTTGGGATTTCGGGATTCTGGGATTCCGGGATTCTGGGATTTTGGGATTTCGGGATTCTGGGATTCTGGGATTTTGGGATTTTGAGATTCCTGGATTCTGGGATTTCAGGATTCTGGGATTCCGGGATTTTAGGATTCTGGGATTCCAGGATTTCGGGATTCTGGGATTTTGGGATTTCAGGATTCCGGGATTCCGGGATTTTGGGATTTTGGGATTTTGGGATTCATTTTGCGGTTTTTTCATTTTGGGTTTTTTTTTTCCTTCCTTTCAGAGGTGCGAGCTGTGCCCCCACAAGGACGGAGCCCTGAAGCGCACGGACAACGGGGGTGAGCCCTTCCCGCCCGGAAAAATCCCAAATTCCAACCTTTTCCCCCCAAAAAATTCCCTTTTCGGAGCCTCCACGGGAAAGGAATTTTTCTTTTTCCCCCTGCCTGAGCTTGGGTTGGGGTTCAAAACCCCAAAAATCGTCGGGGTTTTGGGGTTGATCCCACGGGAATCGTTTCCCAATCCATGGGAAAAATGGATCCCGGAGGTTTTTCCCTGTGGGGTTTCCCTGGATCTCAGCCCCTGGGATAAAGAAATGAGGTTTTTCCCCGGATCCCTTTTTTTTTGGGGATGGAGGTTTTCTTGGGATAGAGAAGGCTTTGGGATTTTTGGGATGCGAACTTTTCGGGGTGGAGGTTTTTTGGGATGAAGGTTTTTTTGGGATTTAGGTTTTTTGGGATGGGAGATTCGGGGATGGAGAGTTTTTTGGGATGTAGGTTTTTGGGGATGGAAGGTTTTTTGGGATGCAGGTTTTTTGGGATGCAGGTTTTTTGGGATGTAGGTTTTTTAGGATGCAGCTTTTTTGGGATGCAGATTTTTTTGGGATTTAGGTTTTTGGGATGCAGATTTTTTTGGGATGTAGGTTTTTTGGGATGTAGGTTTTTTTAGGATGCAGGTTTTTTGGGATGCAGGTTTTTTAGGATGTAGGTTTTTTGGGATGTAGGTTTTTTGGGATGCAGATTTTTTTGGGATTTAGGTTTTTTGGGATGTAGGTTTTTTAGGATGCAGGTTTTTTGGGATGCAGATTTTTTTGGGATGTAGGTTTTTTGGGATGCAGGTTTTTTGGGATGTAGGTTTTTTGGGATGGAGAGTTTTTGGGGATGGAGGTTTTTAGGGGGGTGGAGATTTTTTGGGATGGGGTTTTTTGGGATGCAAGTTTTTTAGGATGGAGGTTTTTTGGGATGGAGGATTTGGGGATGGAGAATTTTTGGGGATGAAGGTTTTTGGCATGAGGGTTTTTTTGGGATGCAGCTTTTTTGGGAATAAAGGCTTTTCCGGCGTGGAAGCTCTTTTAGGGCGGAGCTTTTTTGACACCAGACGCGTTTTAGACACGGAGTTCTTTCGGGATGGATTTGGGGTTTTTTTTGGGACGGAATTTTTTTTGGCACAGAGTGGGGGTTTTGGGGTTTGGGTTTTTTTTGGGATTCCCGGGCTGAATTCCCGGGATTTTGGGATTGTGGGATTTTGGGATTCCGGGATTTTGGGATTTGGGGATTTTGGGATTTTGGGATTTTGAGATTTTGGGATTCTGGGATTCTGGGATTTTGGGATTTGGGGATTCCGGGATTTTGGGATTCGGGGATTTTGGGATTCTGGGATTCTGGGATTTTGGGATTCGGGGATTTTGGGATTCTGGGATTCTGGGATTTTGGGATTCCGGGATTTTGGGATTCGGGGATTTTGGGATTCTGGGATTCTGGGATTTGGGGATTCCGGGATTTTGGGATTCGGGGATTTTTGGATTCTGGGATTTTGGGATTTTGGGATTATGGAATTCCGGGATTTTGGGATTCGGGGATTTTGGGATTTTGGGATTCCGGGATTCCGGGATTTTGGAATTTTGGGATTTTGGGATTTCGGGATTTCAGGATTCTGGGATTTGGGGATTTCGGGATTTTGGGGTTTTCCCTTCCCTGCTGCAGGCTGGGCCCACGTGGTGTGTGCCCTGTACATCCCCGAGGTGCAGTTCGCCAACGTGCTGACCATGGAGCCGATCGTGCTGCAGTACGTCCCGCACGACCGCTTCAACAAGGTGAGGGCACGGGAGCGGGATTCGGGATTTGGGGATTTTGGGATTTTGGGATTTTGGGATTCTGGGATTCTGGGATTTCGGGATTCGGGGATTCGGGGATTCTGGGATTTGGGGATTCTGGGATTTCGGGATTTGGGGATTTTGGGATTACAGGATTGGGATTCAGGGATTCAGGGATTCTGGGATTTTGGGATTTTGGGGTTTTGGGATTTTGGGATTTTGGGATTCTGGGATTCTGGGATTTCAGGATTCCGGGATTCTGGGATTTGGGGATTTTGGGGTTTTGGGATTTTGGGATTCTGGGATTCTGGGATTCTGGGATTTTGGGATTTCGGGATTTCGGGATTTTGGGATTTTGGGATTTTGGGATTTCGGGATTTTGGGATTTTGGGATTTGGGGATTCTGGGATTCTGGGATTTTGGGATTTTGGGATTTCGGGATTTTGGGATTTTGGGATTTTGGGATTCTGGGATTTCGGGATTTTGGGATTCTGGGATTTTGGGATTTGGGGATTTTGGGATTCTGGGATTCTGAGATTTTTGGATTTTGGGATTCCGGGATTTTGGGATTTTGGGATTTTGGGATTTTAGGATTCTGGGATTTTGGGATTTTGGTGTTTTCGGATTCTGGGATTTCAGGATTCGGGGATTTTGGGATTTCGGGATTTTGGGATTTTGGGATTTGGGGATTCTGGGATTCTGGGATTTTGGGATTCTGGGATTTTGGGATTTTGGGATTCTGGGATTTTGGGATTCCAAGATTTCAGGATTCTGGGATTTCGGGATTTTGGGATTCCGGGATTTTGGGGTTCTGGGATTCCAGGTTTCTGGGATTTTGCCATTTTGAGATTTCGGGATTCTGGGATTCCAAGATTTTGGGCTTTCGGGATTTTGGGATTCTGGCATTTTGGGATCGTCCCACCCCCCTCCCAGCTCCTTCCCGGTTCATCCCGACCCCCGGCTGCTCGGATTCCTTTCAAACCCCCCGGGAACCCCTGGATTTGCCCGGCAATTTTTGTCTGGCTTCCCCAAATCGATGGAATTCGAGGAATTTCTTGGTGGAACGACCGGAACCAGCCGGATCCATGGAACTCCCTGTTGGAGGCTCCATATTCAGATGGGTTTTGGGGCAGAAAATGGGAATTTTAGGAGGATTTTTTGGTGGAACGACCGGAACCAGCCGGATCCGCTGAATTCTGTGTTGGATCCTCCCCTTTTGGAAGCGTTTTGGGGGAGAAAAGCGGAATTTCGGGAATTTCTTGGTGGAACGACCAGAGCCAGAGAATTCCACGTTGGGACAGCTGGGATCTGAGGGGGGGGAAAAAAAAAAAAAGGAGAACTTCTGTCCATCCCACCGAGGAGCATCCCGGATTTTTCACCTGAATTCCTCCAAATCCCCTCGTTATCCCCCCCAAAAAAAATTCCTTCAGTGGGAGTGGGAATCGCCGAGCTTTTAAATCCTTCCCAACCCAACGCATTCCTTGAGGTTTAGTGATTCCCAGAGGTTTTTCCTCTTGGGAAAAACCTGGCTTTTCCCAATTTTTTTTTTTTTTAATGGTTTCGTTTTGTGGTTTTTTTTCCCATTCCCCACATTCCCAGACCTGCTACATCTGCGAGGAGCAGGGCCGGGAGAGCAAAGCGGCCTCGGGGGCCTGCATGGCCTGCAACCGTCACGGCTGCCGCCAGGCCTTCCACGTCACCTGGTGAGAATTCCCGGGAATTCCCGGAATTCCCACCCTCTGGAATTCCCCTGCCTTGGTTTTGGGGTCTCCTTCTCCCCAAAAGGGGGGGTTCCGGCTTTTGGGGATTTAGGGCTGGAGTTGTGTCTCCTTCCTTCCTCCCCCAGGGTTGATTTTTCCCCAGGTTTTTCCAGGGAGTTCCCAAAGTCTGGGAATTCCCTCGGAGCCTGTGGAATGTTCATTCCCCTGCCCTGCATTTGGAGTCTTGTTCCCTGAGGGTTCTGGGCTTTTTTTTTCCCCTCTGACTTCCCCTTTTATTTTTTCTCCATTTTCCTACTCATTTCCCCCTTTCCTTTCTCTGTTTTCCTGCTGATTTTCCCTGGTTTTTTCCTGCCAATTTTCCTTTTTTTTTCCCCATTTTCCCAACGATCTTCCTGGTTTTTCCCCATTCTCCCGCTGATTTTCCTGGATTTTTTCCCCTGTATCCTGCCAATTTTCCCATTTCTTCCCATTCCCCCTGCTGATTTTGCTGGGGTTTTTTCCCCTTTTCTCTGCTGGTTTTCCCATTTTTCCCCATTCTCCCCCCAATTTTCCCATTTTTCCCCTGTTTCTCCACCAATTTTCCTGTTTCTCCCCAATTTTCCCATTTTTCCCCATTTCTCCCCCTAATTTTCCCATTTTTCTCCCATTTCCCCACCAATTTTCCCATTTTTCCCCCGTTTCTCCACCAATTTTCCCATTTTTCCCCCATTTCTCCACCGATTTTCCCCTTTTTTTCCCTGTTTCTCTGCTGATTTTCCTGGTTTTTTTCCCTGTTTTACTGCTGATTTTCCTGGGGTTTTTTCCCCCATTTCTCCCCCCGATTTTCCCCATTTTTCCCCCGTTTCTCCCCCAATTTTTCCCGTTTTTCCCCGTTTCTCCCAGCGCTCAGATGGCCGGGCTCCTGTGCGAGGAGGAGGTGCTGGAAGTCGACAACGTCAAATACTGCGGCTACTGCAAATATCACTTCAGCAAAATGGTGAGAGCCCCGGGAATTCCGGGAATTCGGGAATTCCGGGAACTCCGGGAATTCCGGGAACTCCGGGAATGCTTCACCCCTTCGGGAATTTTTATTTATTTCCTTCTTTTTTCCCCTTTTTCCCTCTTTTTTCCCTCTTTTCCCTCTTTTTTCCCCCTTTTCCATTTTTCCCTTTTTCCCCTCTTTCTTTCCCCTTTTTCCCTCTTTTCCCCTTTTTCCATCTTTTTCCCCCCTTTTCCATTTTTCCCATTTTCCCTCTTTCATTTCCCCTTTTCCATCATTTTTCCCCCTTTCTCCCTCTTTTTTCCCCCTTTTCCATTTTTCCCCTTTTCCCTCTTTTTTCCCCGTTTTCCCCTCTTTTCTTTTCCACTTCTTCCCTCTTTTTCCCCCTCTTTTCCATTTTTCCCCCTTTTCCCTCTTTTTTTCCCTACTTCCATTTTCCCCTTTCCCATCCTTTTTTCCCATTTTCCCTCTTTTGTTTCCCCTTTTCCATCTTTTTTTTCCCTCTTTTTCCCCTTTCCTCTCTTTTCCTTCTTTTTTCTCCTTTCCCATTTTCCCCCTTTTCTTTTTTTTTTTCTTTCCCCCTTTTTTTTTTCTCCTTTCTCCCTTTTTTTTCCCCCCCCTTTTCCCACCTTCCACCCCGGATTCCCTCAGAAGACCTCTCGGCATTCCGGGAGCAGCTCCTTCCTCCCGGGCAGGAGGAGCCGCTCCGCCTCCCCCGCCCAGGAGAAGCACCTGTCCCACCACGAGCGGCCAAAAAAGGGTGAGAAAAATACCCCAAATCCCCAAAAAAATCCCCCCGAAAATACCCCAAAAATCCCCCAAAAATCCCTCAAAAAATCCCCCCAAAAATCCCCCAAAAAATCCCGCAAAAAAATCCCCCAAATCCCCCCAAAACCCCCCCCAAAAAGTCTCCCAAATCCCCCAAATAATCCCCCAAAAAATCCCCCCCAAAAAATCCCCCAAAAATCCCCCAAAAAATCCCGCAAAAAAATCCCCCAAATCCCCCCAAAACCCCCCCCAAAAAGTCTCCCAAATCCCCCAAAAAATCCCCCCAAAAAATTCCCCCCAAAAAATCCCCCAAATCCCCCAAAAAATCCCCCCCAAATAATCCCCCCAAAAAATCCCCCAAATCCCTCAAAAAATCCCCCCCAAATAATCCCCCAAAAAAATCCCCCAAATCCCCCCCAAAAAATCCCCCAAAAAATCTCCCAAATCCCCCCAAAAATCCCCAAAACTCCCCCAAATCCCCCAAATAATTCCCCAAAAAATCCCCCAAAAGCTCCCCCAAAAACTCCCCCAAATCCCCCAAAAAATCCCCCCCAAATAATCCCCAAAAAAATCCCCCAAATCCCCCCAAAAAAATCCCCAAAAAATCTCCCAAATCCCCCCAAAAATCCCCAAAACTCCCCCCCAAATCCCCCAAAAAATCCCCCCAAAAAATCCCCCCAAAAAATCCCCCAAAAAATCCCCCAAAAAATCCCCCAAAAATCCCCCAAAAAATCCCCTCAAAAATCCCATAAACAGCCCCAAAATTCAGGAATTTGGGGGATTTGGGATCTGAGGGAAGTGGGACAGAAATTAAGGATTTTTCCTGCCCCTGGATGGGTGCAGAATTGGCAGGATCTGCGCTGAAAAACAACAGGAATAGGGGATTTCTTTGGATTTATTTATGGGATCTGTGCTGGAAAACAACAGGAATAGGGATTTCTTTGGTTTTATTTATGGGATCTGTGCAGGAACGGGGATTTCTTTGGGATTTATTTCTGGGATCTGCGCTGAAAAACAACAGGAATAGGGATTTATTTGGACTTATTTATGGGATCTGTGCAGGGATAGGGATTTATTTGGTTTTATTTATGGGATCTGTGCAGGAACAGAGATTTCTTTGGGATTTATTCCTGGGACCTGTGCAGGAACAGGGATTTCTTTGGGATTTTTTCCTGGGATCTGTGCAGGAACGGGGATTTCTTTGGGATTTATTCCTGGGATCTGTGCAGGAGCAGGGATTTCTTTGGGATTTTTTCCTGGGATCTGTGCAGGAACGGGGATTTCTTTGGGATTTATTTCTGGGATCTGTGCAGGAACGGGGATTTCTTTGGGATTTATTTCTGGGATCTGTGCAGGAACGGGAATTTCTTTGGGATTTACTCCTGGGATCTGTGCAGGAGCAGGGATTTCTTTGGGATTTACTCCTGGGATCTGTGCAGGAACGGGGATTTCTTTGGGATTTTTTCCTGGGATCTGCCGCTGCTCTTCCCGGAGCTGGGAATTCCGGCATTCCCGAGGTTCCGGGGTTTTTTTTCCCCCTCCCAGAGCCGCAAGGACAAGGAGAGGCCGAAGCAGAAGCACAAGAAGAGGCCGGAGTCCCCCAGCAGCCTCCCCCCGGCGCCCGTGGCTGCAGCTCCTGAGAAGGTACCGGAGCCCTGGGGTGGGAAATCCACCAGGAAACAACTGGGAAAGGCTGGGAAAAAATCATCCAGGGCAGGAAAAAATCACCCAGGGAACTGGGAAAGGGTGGGAAAAAATCATCCCAAAAATCCAGGCAAAGACCTGGGGAAAGGGGCACGAAAATCCACCCAGGGAATCCACTCAGGGAACTGGGAAAGGGCGGGAAAATCCACCCAGGGAACTGGGAAAGGGCGGGAAAATCCACCCAGGGAACTGGGAAAGGGTGGGAAATCCATCCAGGGAACTGGGAAAGGGTGGGAAAAAATCATCCAGGGAATTGGGAAAGGGTGGGAAAAAATCATCCCAAAAATCCAGGGAAAGGGAAATCCATCCAGGGAACTGGGAAAGGGTGGGAAAAAATCATCCAGGGAACTGGGAAAGGCTGGGAAAAAATCATCCAGGGAACTGGGAAAGGCTGGGAAAAAATCATCCCAAAAATCCAGGCAAAGACCTGGGAAAAGGGGCACGAAAATCCACCCAGGGAATCCACTCAGGGAACTGGGAAAGGGTGGGAAAAATCACCCAGGGAACTGGGCAAGGGCAGGGAGAGCACTGTCCCTGGGGTCAGCCCCGTGTCTGTCCCCTGCAGGGCTCCGGTGGCCACCACGAGGCCACCAAGGAGAGCTCGGAGGTGGCCAGGGCGGAGGCCAAGGGCAGGAAATCCTCCAGCCACGGCAGCAGCCACAAGGGGAAGAAAACGGGGAGCGGGAAAAGCTCCGGAGGCTTCGGATCGGCCGCGCCAGGAGGAACCTTCCAGGCAACAGGTGAGGGGCAGGAGGAGGAGGAGGAGGAGGGAGAGGGAGGAAGGAGAAAAGGGGTGGGGGTGGAGGAGGAGGAGGAGAGAAGGGATTGAACAGGAGGGAGAGGAGGGATGAAGGAGGAGAGGAGAGGAGAAGGGAGAGGAGAGGAGAGGAGAGGAGAGGAGAGGAGAGGAGAGGAGAGGAGAGGAGAGGAGAGGAGAGGAGAGGAGAGGAGAGGAGAGGAGAGGAGAGGAGAGGAGAGGAGAGGAGAGGAGAGGAGAGGAGAGGAGAGGAGAGGAGAGGAGGAGGAAGAGGAGAAGGGCGAGGAGAGGGATGAAGGAGGAGGAGGAAGAGGAGAAGGGAGAGGAGAGAGATGAAGGAGGAGGAGGAAGAGGAGAAGGGAGAGGAGAGGGATGAAGGAGGAGGAGGAAAAGGAGAAGGGAGAGGAGAGAGATGAAGGAGGAGGAGGAAAAGGAGAAGGGAGAGGAGAGGGATGAAGGAGGAGGAGGAAGAGGACAAGGGAGAGGAGAGGGATGAAGGAGGAGGAGGAAGAGGAGCGGGACCAAGGCCAGCCGCCCTCCCCACCCTCTCCCCCCCACTGACCCCCCATGCCTCCCCCAGGCTCCTCCTGCAGCCTGCCCAGCTCCCAGGACCTGCTGCCCTTCCCCAAGCTGGAGCAGCAGGAGGACGAGAAGTTCCGCAAGGCCGCCAGCTCCAGCTCCTCCTCGCACTGCTCGCCGCTCTACGAGGGCCCCAAGGCCGACGTCTTCGAGCAGAAGGTCATCTTCTCCGGCTTCGGCTCCATCATGCGCTTCTCCACCTCGGCCGTGGGCCAGCAGCGAGCCCGCGACGCCTCCCCCGTGGACTACAAAGCCACCGGCGGCCTTGGTGGCTCCTCTGGTGGCTCCTCAGGTGGCTCCTCTGGTGGCGGCTCCTCTGGTGGCTCCTCTGGTGGCGGCTCCTCTGGTGGCCCCGCGGGTGGCGGCGGTGGCCACAAGCGGCTGCCCTCGCTGGGCGCCGCCGAGGAGGGCGAGGTGCTGAAGGAGAAGAAGCACAAGGGCAGCAAGAAGAACAAGCACGGCCCCGGCCGGCCCAAGGCGGGCAAGGGCAAGGAGCTGCTGGGGCCTCAGCTGGCCGGCTCCACCTCCACCTCCTCCTCGCCCTTCTCCGGCGGCTCCCTGGTCAGTTCCAGCGTCGGGAATTCCTCCTCCCGCGCCTTCGGCCACCCCGGCGGCCTGCCCAGCCTCAGCGTGGAGTCGCCGCTGCTGGGCTCTGGTGGGTTCCCTCCTTGAGGGGTCCAGGTGTGCTCGGGTCCCTTTCCCAGCCTTTCATGGCCTTTCCCGGCCTTTCTCACCTTTTCCAGCTGTTCCCAGCTTTCCCCAGCATTTTCCCAGCCTTTTCCCAGCCTTTCCCACCTTTCCCAGCCTTTCCCACCTTTCCCAGCCTTTCCCAGCCTTTCTCAGTTTTTCCCAGCTTTTCTCACCTTTTCCCAGCCTTTTCCCAGCCTTTCCCACCCTTTCCCACCTTTTCCCACCTTTTCTCACCTTTTCTCACCTTTTCCCACCTTTTCTCACCTTTTCCCACCTTTTCCCAGCTTTCCCCACCTTTTCCCACCTTTTCCCAGCCTTTTCCCACCTTTTCCCAGCCTTTTCCCAGCCTTTCCCAGCCTTTCCCAGCCTTTCCCAGCTTTTCCCACCCTTTCCCAGCCTTTCCCACCTTTTCCCAGCCTTTCCCACCTTTCCCCAGCCTTTTCCCAGCCTTTCCCACCTTTTCCCACCTTTTCCAGCTGTTCCCAGCCTTTCCCACCCTTTCCCCAGCCTTTCCCACCTTTTCCCACCTTTTCCCAGCCTTTCCCAGCCCTTCCCAGCCTTTCCCAGCTTTCCCACCCTTTCCCAGCCTTTCCCAGCCTTTCCCAGCTTTTCCCAGCTTTTCCCAGCCTTTCCCAGCCTTTCCCAGCCTTTCCCAGCCTTTCCCACCTTTTCCCACCTTTTCCAGCTGTTCCCAGCTTTCCCCAGCCTTTCCCAGCTTTTCCCAGCCTTTCCCACCTTTTCCCAGCCTTTTCCCAGCCTTTTCCCAGCCTTTTCCCAGCCTTTCCCACCTTTTCCCACCTTTTCCCACCTTTTCCAGCTGTTCCCAGCTTTTCCCAGCCTTTCCCAGCCTTTCCCAGCTTTTCCCAGCCTTTCCCAGCCAGAGCTGAATTCCCAGCTGGATAAAGGGGAATATTCCACGACCCCAAACGAGGGACTCTCCGGAGTCTTTCCTAAAAAAAACCAAAACCTCTCGTCCCGGTGTTCCCCCGTCCGGCGGGGCTGCGAGACACCAGCAACGCCCAGTAACTCCCAGTGCTCCCAGTGGAGCCCCTTGCCTGGACTGGGAGGGGTTGCTGGGCTGGGGACAGCCAGGGCGAGGGGCAGGAAGGGGTTAAGGCAGCCGGGAGAGGAGGGACTGAGGTCTGACACTCAATCCTGAGGGTTCCCAATCCCAAATGTTCCCGTTCCTGGCTGTTCCAATCCCATCCCGCTGCTTCCAGAGGGGAAGGGAGAGAAGGGAATCGAAGTTCCCCGACCTTTGGGAGAGAGGGGAGGAGGGAACCGGCGGCCCCACAACCCTTGGGATAGGCGGGATCAGGAGGAAAACCTTCTCTCCCTGCCCCTTGGAGAAGCGGGATGGGAAGGAATCTCCTTTCCCGTGATAAGAAAGGACTCTCGACTCTCCTCTCCTCTCCTCTCCTCTCCTCTCCTCTCCTCTCCTCTCCTCTCCTCTCCTCTCCTCTCCTCTCCTCTCCTCTCCTCTCCTCTCCTCTCCTCTCCTCTCCTCTCCTCTCCTCTCCTCTCCTCTCCTCTCCTCTCCTCTCCTCTCCCACTGTCCTCTTCCCTTCCCAGGCTCCTCATCCCCCTCATTCTCCCCCCCAAAAAAAAAAATTTCCCAGCAAACGGGGCAGGGGGCGAGCTTGGAAGTCTCAGAATGTTCCAGCACTTCCCAGGATGGATGGGAGGGGATTTTCGGGAGTGTGTTCGATTTGGGGAGATTTCTGGATGAGAGGGAAGAGGAACGGGATTCCCAAGCTGGAGTTCGGTGCTGACGGATCTCCAGGCCTCTCCTCGATGCTCCTCTCCTTGATGCTCCTCTCCTTGATGCTCCTCTCCTCTCCTTGATGCTCCTCTCCTCTCCCGCAGGGATCTACACCAGCAACAAGGACCCGATCCCGCTGGGCGCGGCGCTGCGGGCGGTCTGCAGCACCCCGCTGCCCTCGGGGCTGCTCCCGCACCAGGGCAGCGCCGCCCTGCCCCAGCTCAGCCGCTCGCCCTTCGCCAGCTCCATCCCCGCCTCCTCCTCCTCCGCCGGCTCCACCACGCAGGTGAGGCCCGGCCAGGGGCTCGGGGCTCGGGGGTGTGGGCACGGAGCGGCCGCTTTCTCCGCTCTTCCCGTGGCTTTGGGGGTGCGGGGCCGGACTTTGGGGGCTCCGTGTCCCAGCTCGCGGAGCGTCCCTGGGATGGGAGGGTGGGAGCCGGGAAGGAGGCGCCCCGCGGGCTGGGAGCTTCCCGCTGCTCCGGGAAGGCAGCGGGGCTTGGCTGCGTGTGCTGGATCCTGCCTGGAGCCTCTGCTGGATCCTTGCTGGAGCCTCTGCTGGATCTGCTGCCGGAATTCCTGGCTGGAATCTGTCTGGATCCTGGCTCGATTCTCAGCCGGATCCTCCCCGGCGCTGCCCGGATCCCCCGGCAGCGCCATCCTCACCATTCCCAGATCCCAGCGTGTCCCCCGCCTCCCCTGCCTGTGCCGGCACACGCAGCCCATCCCTGCCGGGATCTGCTCCACCGGGAAGATCCATTGGATCCACACCCTCCAGCACCGGGAACACGCCAAGCCTCTCGCCAGACCCCCCGGAGCCGTTTTTAATGCGGGAGGAGCTGGAATACCGATTGCACTTCCCCGTTTCCCCTGCAGGTGTTTTCCCTGGCGGGTTCCACCTTCAGCCTCCCCTCCTCGCACATTTTCGGCAGCCCCCTGACGTCCGGGCTGTCGCTGAACCCCCTCCTGAGCCAGCCGGAGAGCAGCCGGGCAGGTACGTGAACTCCCAGGTATGTCAGCCTTGGCATTCCCCCGGGGCTCTCCCTGCCTCAAACCTCCCCGTGTGGGGCCCTTTTCCCTGAAAAAGGGTGGAGATAAATCCCGGGTTACCCTCGGAATGGGAGATGTCCTGCACATCCCAGATTTCCCGGGGGCACAGGGATGGCTCTGGAGGAAGGTTCTGGATGCCGAAGCTGTGCTGGGCACTGCCGGGGGCACACCTCAGATCCTGGGGGGGGGGGGGGGGGCAGGTTGGGGATCTTCCCAAGAGGGACATGGAGGGGCTGGAGCGTGTCCAGGGCAGGGTTTGGAGCTCCTGGAGCGGCTGAGGGAGCTGGGATGTTGATCCTGGAAAAAAAAGAGGGATCAGGAGGGACCTTCTGGGTCTGCACAGGAGGAGACATCAGGGCTCTGATCCCAAGGGACAGGGCAGGGTTTGGAGCTCCTGGAGCGGCTGAGGGAGCTGGGATGTTGATCCTGGAAGAAAAGAGGGATCAGGAGGGGCCTTCTGGATCTGCACAGGTCCCTGCCAGGAGGGGACAGCTGCGGAGGGTCAGGTTCTACTCCCAGGGCACAGGGACAGGAGGAGAGGGAACGGCCTCAGGCTGGGTCAGGAGAGGTTTAGATCGGATTTTAGGGCAGATTTCTCCCTGGGAAGGGTGGTCAGGCCTCGGAACAAGTTCCCATTGCTGGAAATGCTCAAAAGCACCGTGGATGCAGCGCTTGGGGGCACGGCCGGGCCGGGTTAATGATCGCACTCGCTGACCTCGGAGGGCTTTTCCAAGTCCAACCATTCCCTGATTCCCTTGGAGCTCTTTGGGGAGCAGCTCAGCGCCTGGAAACCTCCAGGAACCGCAGCCGGCCTTGGGGAAAGGACCCTCCCCCTCCTGGCTGACCTTAAAGGGCTTCTCCAGCCCGGTTCTGTCCCTCCAGCGGGGTGACAGCTGCTCCCCCGGGATTACCGGATCCGCCCGGGCCCGGGGGGGGCCCGCGGGCAGGGCCTGGCACGGGATTTGTGCCTCCCTCCCTCCTCCCGGCAGCTCCGGGAAAACCGGCTCAAGGCTCAGGGCTTTGCGCGCAAAGCTCCTCCCGGCCCCGGTGACCTTGGCGGGGGGAGCGTCCCGTGCCGGGCGGGGCCGGGCCGGGCTGAGCGGGGCCGGGCGGCGCTGCTCGGTGAGGCTCGGTGCTGGTGCCGCTTGGTGCAGTTCGGTGCTTCCTGGTGCTGCTCGGTTCTGGTGCCGCTTGGTGCCGGTATCTCCCGGTACCGCTCGGTGCCCTCCACCGGGCACACACCGAGCACACACACCGGGCACACACCGGGCACACACCGGGAACACACCGGGAACACACCGGGTGCACACCGGGCACACACACCGGGCACACACAATGAGCACACACCAGGCACACACACCGGGCACACACTGGGCACACACACCGGCTGCACACACACCGGGCACACACCGGGCACACACCGGGCACACACACCGGGCACACACCGGGCACACACCGGGCACACACACTGGACACACACCGGGCACACACCAGACACACACACTGAGCACACACACCGGGCACACACCAGACACACACACTGGGCACACACACCGGGCACACGCTGGGTGCACACCGGGCACACACCGGGCACACACCGGGCACACACACCGGGCACACGCTGGGTGCACACCGGGCACACACCGGGCACACACCGGGCACACACACCGGGCACACACTGGGCACACACCGGGCACACACACCGGGCACACACCGGGTGCACACCGGGCACACACCGGGCACACAATGAGCACACACACCGAGCACACACTGGGCACACACCAAGCACACACCGGACACACACACCGGGCACACACCCGGCTCACACACTGGGCACACACCGAGCACACACACCGGGCACACACCGAGCACACACACCGGGCACACACACAGCAGGCTCTGGCCGTGCCGGGCACCGCTCACCCCGGGCTCTCTGTCCCTGTCCCCGCGCAGAGCCGGACCTGGAGGATTGCGGCTTCGGCTGCCGAGGGACGTCCCCGCAGGAGAGCCTGTCCTCCATGTGAGTGTCCCCAGGGCACCGCGGGGACAGCGGGGACAGCGGGGACAGCGGGGACAGCAGGGACAGCGGGGACAGTGGGGACATTGGGGACAGCGGGGACAGCGGGGGCAGCGGGGACATTGGGGACATTGGGGACAGAGGGGACAGCAGGGGCAGTGGGGACATTGGGGACAGCGCCAGAGTCTGTCCAGCGTCCCCAGGGGAGACGGGAGCAGCTTTTGGCCTGTTCCTTGGGGTGTGGGATGGGGTGGGACGGGATCCATGGGATGGAGTGGGGTGGCCCGGGCAGAGGAGCCGTGGGAGCGAGGAATGGAGCAGGAATAGAGCTGAGATTGGAGCAGGGGATGGAGCAGGAAAGGATCAGGGACTGAGCAGGAGCGGAGCAAGGAGCGGAGCAGGGAATGGAACAGGGAATGGAACAGGAAATTGAACAGGGAATTGAACAGGAATGGAGCTGGGAGCAGAGCAGGGAATGGAACAGGGAATGGAATAGGGAACGGAACAGGAATGGAGCCGGGAGCAGAGCAGGGAATGGAACAGGAAAGGATCAGGGATTGAGCAGGGAGTGGAGCAAGGAGCGGAGCAGGGAACGGAACAGGAATGGAGCAGGAATGGAACAGGGAATGGAACAGGAATGGAGCCGGGAGCAGAGCAGGGACCCCCTGACCCCCACCCCCCGGCCCCCCCAGGTCCCCCATCAGCAGCCTGCCGACGCTCTTCGACCAGACGGTGTCGTGCAGCAGCAGCGGGCAGCTGGACAATGTCCCGCAGGCCACCCCCAACATCGAGCAGCTCCTGGAGAAGCAGGGCAACGGCGAGGCCGGCGTCAACAGTGAGTGCGCGGCGGGGCAGCCCCGGGGCTCTGGGAGCCGGCTGGGATTTGGGGGCTCTGCTTTCGGGACAAAGCCCCACTGGGTGCTGCGGGGAAGGAGCCGGGGCTGCGCTGTGGGGCCGGCCCCTCTCTGTGCATCCTGTGACCCCCTTTCCTCCCTTTCCCGTCCCGTTTTCCCCCCTCCCCTGGCTGCCCCCGCAGTTGTGGAGATGCTGAAGGCGCTGCACTCGCTGCAGAAGGAGAACCAGCGGCTGCAGGAGCAGATCATGACGCTGACGGCCAAGAAGGAGCGGCTGCAGCTGCTCAATGTCCAGCTGTCCGTGCCCTTCCCCGTGGTCACCAGCAGCAACGGCCCCGGCAGCCAGGCCCAGTACATCCTGCCCGCCAACGGTGAGGGCACCGGGGATGGGGGCACCGGGAATGGGGGTACTGGGAATGGGGACATTGGGGATGGGGGCATTGGGAATGGGGGCATTGGGGATGGGAGCATTGGGAATGGGAGCATTGGGAATGGGAGCATTGGGAATGGGGGCATTGGGAATGGGGGCACCGGGAATGGGGGCATTGGGAATGGGGGCATTGGGAATGGGGGCACCGGGGATGGGGCACCGGGAATGGGGCACTGGGGATGAGGCACTGGGAATGGGGGCACCAGGAATGGGGGCACTGGGAATGGGGGCATTGGGAATGGGGGCACTGGGGATGGGGGCAGTGGGGATGGGGGCAGTGGGGATGGGAGCATTGGGGATGGGGGCATTGGGAATGGGGGCATTGGGAATGGGGGCGTTGGGAATGGGGGCACCGGGAATGGGGCACTGGGAATGGGGCACTGGGAATGGGGGCATTGGGAATGGGGCACTGGGGATTGGGCTCCGGGAATGGGGGCATTGGGAATGGGGCACCGGGGATGGGGGCACTGGGAATGGGGGCATTGGGAATGGGGGCATTGGGAATGGGGGCATTGGGAATGGGGCACTGGGAATGGGGGCACTGGGAATGGGGCACTGGGAATGGGGGCATTGGGAATGGGGCACCGGGGATGGGGGCACTGGGAATGGGGGCATTGGGAATGGGGGCATTGGGAATGGGGGCATTGGGAATGGGGCACTGGGGATTGGGCTCCGGGAATGGGGGCATTGGGAATGGGGCACCGGGGATGGGGGCATTGGGAATGGGGGCACTGGGGATGGGGGCATTGGGAATGGGGGCACCGGGAATGGGGCACTGGGAATGGGGGCACTGGGGATGGGGGCACTGGGGGACTGAGGGCACCAGGGCACTGGGGCTGGGGCCACCAGGGGATTGAGGGCAGGCAGGGACATCTCCCTGTGCCCTGGAGGTGGCCGAGGGGTCGGGGGCGGGGGGATCTGTCCCATGGTGGCCACCCCAGGGTGCGGCCCTGACTCGGCGGCCTCGCCCCTCTCCCCTCGCAGTCTGCGCCGGCGACTCCCTGAGCATCAGCAAGAGCCCCCCGTGCAAGAACAGCTTCGGCATCGAGAACTCGCTCTCCACCTCCTCCGAGGTACAGCGGCCTCCGCGGCCACCCGGCGGCCGGGCGGGGCCGGGGCCGGGGCCGGGGCCGGGGCCGGGGGCAGCGCCGCGGCTCGGTAGCCAGCTGGCACAGCCTGCTAGCCCAGAGATGGGCTGCTCCCTGCAGCGCCCCAGGGCTGGCTAGAGTAGCTGAGAGCGGGAGCGTGAGGTGAGAGCTTTTCCAGGTGATCCTGGAGATCCGGCAGCAGGGCTGGACCTTGAGTTCTGGGACCCCCTCAGACTGGAGCCACCCGCAGCCAGCGCCCCACCACCCCCGCCCCCTTTCCCAGCCCCAGCCACCCCAGCCACCATGCTCTGTGTGCGTTTCTCCCCCAGGACCCTCACTCGGGCTGTCCCAGCAGGAGCAGCTCCTCCCTGTCCTTCCACAGCACCCCCCCGCCCCTGCCCATGCTGCAGCCCAGTCCCGCCTCGCTGCCCCTGCCCGGGGCGCAGCAGGTGAACGGCCTGGCCAGGGTGGCAGGCGCGGGGCTGGCCGGAGCCTCCGGGACCGGCCACAGCCTCTCCTCGGTGCCGGTGGTGGACAGCCTGCTGGGCAGCCTGGCCGGAGCCCAGCAGATGCCCCTCAACGGGATCCTGGGGAGCCTGAACGGAGCGCAGCCCGCCGCGCCTCCCAGCGCGCTGTCCCAAGCCGGCCAGTGTCCCCCGGCGCTGCAGCTCTCCGCCGGCCTCAGCAGGTGAGGAAAGAAAGGAAAAAAACCGGCGGCGCTGCCCTCTCCAGCCCGCAGCTTAGCCCAGGGAAGGAGGGAAAAGGAAGGAATGAGGGTCCCGAGCGTGCGGGGGGCGGCGGCGGCCGCGCTGACCCAGCCCCTCCCCGCAGCGTCGCCAGCCTGAGCCCCCTGACGGAGCAGCAGCGGCACGTCCTGCAGCAGCACGAGCAGCAGCTGCAGCAGCTCCAGCAGCTCCTGACTTCCCAGCCGCTTAACCCGGTAAGGGACGGGGCGGCTTCGGTCGGGGAACGGCGAGGACGGGAGCAATAGTAAGGGTGATCGTGGTAATCATGGTAATAATTAATAGTAATAATAGGAATAGTGGTAATATTAGTAATAATTACTAGTAATATGAGTAATAATAGTAATATGAGTAATAATAGTAATACGAGTAATAATTGCTAGCGATGCTGGTAATAATAGTAATGATAGTAATGATGGTAATGATTACTAGTAATATTAGTAAGAATAGTAAGAATTGCTAGTAATATTAGTAAGAATAGTAAGAATAGTAATGATAGTAAGAATAAATAGTAATGATAGTAATGATAGTAATGATAGTAATAATTACTAGTGATATTAGTAATGATAGTAATAATTACTAGTAATATTAGTAAGAATAGTAATAATTACTAGTAATATTAGTAAGAATAGTAAGAATAGTAATATTAGTAAGAATAGTAATAGTAATGATAGCAATTCATTGTTGTTCGTAATAAAGAATTATATAATTATGCGATCTTATTATAAAGAGAGATGAATATATAAATACGTTATAAATAATTTGTATAATATATTGATATGTATTATATGTTATATGTAACATATATATTATATTCTGTATATAATATAATATAATATAATATAATATAATGTAATATAATATAACATATTGATACATATTATATGTTATATGTATAATATAACATATATATAATATTCGGTATATTATATAATTGTGTAATATTATATTATAAAGAGAGATGGATATATAAATATATTATGTTATAAATCATTATTATAATACATTGGTACATATTCTATTATACGTTATATATAGTATATATGACGTATATATTATATAATATATATTATATAATTGTGTAATATTATTATAAATATAGGCGAATATACAAATGTATTATAATAAATGATTAATATATTATATTGGTACATATTATATAATCTACTATATATTACATACTATATAGTATATATAATGTATTGTGTATTATATACTATATATTTATTATATACTATATATTTATTATATACTATATAGCTTATATAATATATTGTGTATTATATACCATGTATTTATTATATACTATATATTTAATAATAATAATGATGATGATGATGATGATAATAATAATCCTTAGATTTTAAATTTGAGATTTTCATCTCCGCTCTGGGAGCAGAGAGGAAAATCTGGAATTCCAATCTAAGGTTCCCCCCCTTGCCCTCAAATCCTTTGGGGTTTCCCTGCTGAATTTGCCCTGGGTTTGGTGGGGGAATCCAGAGGCGCTTTGGGAACTTGGGATGGGGAGGGCCACGAGGAGCAGAGCTCCAGGCGGGGCCTGCGGCACCTCCCGGGGAGAGGAGCTGGGATTTGGGCTCTTGGGGTACCCGAGGGAAAAAGCTCAGTCTGAGTTCGCCACGGCCTGAGGGGGTGAGAAGGGGGCAGCTCCGGGAAATCGGGAGAGCTGTTCCCTCCTGGAGTCATCCCGGGGTGCAAATCCTGCTGGATCCCGGGGTGCAAATCCTGCTGGATCCCGGGATCAAATCCTGTTGGATCCTGGGATCCAATCCTGCTGGATCCCGGGATCAAATCCTGCTGGATCCCAGGGTGCAAATCCTGCTGGATCCCGGGATCAAATCCTGCTGGATCCTAGGATCAAATCCTGTTGCATCCTGGGATCCAATCCTGCAGGATCCTGGGGTGCAAATCCTGCTGGATCCTGGGATCAAGTCCTGCTGGATCCTGGGATCAAATCCTGCTGGATCCCAGGGTGCAAATCCTGCTGGATCCACACGGAGAGCTGGGGGGAGCTGGGGGCTCTGCAGGTGCCTGAGGGGTTTGGGGGTCACAGAAAGGCTCTGGGGTGCTCCAGGAACGGAGCAGACGCAGCCCTGGGCTGGGAATGGAGGTGGAGAGGTGGCAACCAAACCCCTGAGGTGGCAACCAAACCCCTGAGGTGGCACAGAGGTCCCTGAGGTGGCAACCAAACCCCTGAGGTGGCAACCAAACCCCTGAGGTGGCACAGAGGTCCCTGAGGTGGCACGGAGGTCCTTGAGGTGGCAACCAAACCCCTGAGGTGGCACAGAGGGCCCTGAGGTGGCAACCAAACCCCTGAGGTGACAAGCAAACCCCTGAGGTGACAAGCAAACCCCTGAGATGGCAAACAAGTCCCTGAGGTGGCACAGAGGTCCCTGAGGTGGCAAACAAACCCCTGAGGTGACAAACCACAGCCCCCGGCCCCTGCGGAGACCTCGGCACTGTCCCCAGCCTGCCGGGGGTGACAGGGACGTGCCACCAGCGCTGTCACCGGGGCGGGGCCGTGTCCCGTTCAATCCGCCGGGAGCCCAGCCCGCTGCTCGGGCTGCATTTCTGGGTCAGGCTATTTTTATATCCCGGGAAAAGCGAGTTCCCGGAGGGCAGTGTCACCGTGTCACCCGCGGGGACAGGGCAGCGGCAGCTCGATGGTTGCCATGGCGATTCCCGCGGTTCATCCCGGATTTCGGGATTTGCGTCCCTCGGGATGCAGGTGAGCCCCGAGCCTGCTGCCCTCCCCGGCTCCCGCTCACCTGCACCGCCCTGGGGCAGCGGGCCGGGCCGGGGGAGGGATGCAGAGCCGGTTTGGGGAATTCGGGATGGTGAATCGCACGGGTTTGAGATCGCTGCGTTGATGGATTGGAATTTTGGGGGATTTGTGTCGCCGACGGATTGGAGCCGTGGGGGATTTGTGTCGCTGCAGGTGCCTGGGGAAGGGTCCCGAACCCCCCGCGGGGCTTGGGAAGGCCACGGGCTCTTCATCAACCCCGGGGCTGCCCCTCCGTGGCCCTGCAGGGATGGCATCGAGGGCAGGGGACTTTGTCCCTGTTCCCAGGAGCATCGCCTTGCCCCTGCTCTGTCCCCTCCTGCCGAGGGCGTTGTCCCCGCTGTCCCCTCCTAATAAGCACCTTGTCCCCTCGCTGTCCCCTATCGCAGAGCGCTTGTCCCCTCGCTGTCTGTCCCCGCTCTGTCCCCTCTTTCCGAGCACTTTGTCCCTGCTCTGTCCCCTTTCTGAGCACCTTGTCCCTGCTCTGTCCCCTCTTTCCGAGCACCATGTCCCTGCTCTGTCCCCTTTCTGAGCACCATGTCCCCGCTCTGTCCCCTCTTTCCGAGCACCTTGTCCCCGCTCTGTCCCCTCTTTCCGAGCACCATGTCCCTGCTCTGTCCCCTTTCCGAGCACCTTGTCCCCTCGCTGTCTGTCCCCACTCTGTCCCCTCTTTCCGAGCACTTTGTCCCTGCTCTGTCCCCTTTCTGAGCACCTTGTCCCTGCTCTGTCCCCTCTTTCCGAGCACCTTGTCCCCGCTCTGTCCCCTCTTTCCGAGCACCATGTCCCTGCTCTGTCCCCTTTCCGAGCACCTTGTCCCCTCGCTGTCTGTCCCCACTCTGTCCCCTCTTTCCGAGCACCATGTCCCCGCTCTGTCCCCTCTTTCTGAGCACCTTGTCCCCGCCCTGTCTGTCCCCGCTCTGTCCCCTCTTTCTGAGCACCTTGTCCCCTCGCTGTCCCCTATCACAGAGCGCTCGTCCCCGCGCTGTCTGTCCCCGCTCTGTCCCCTCTTTCCGAGCACCATGTCCCCGCTCTGTCCCCTCTTTCCGAGCACCTTGTCCCCGCCCTGTCTGTCCCCGCTCTGTCCCCTCTTTCTGAGCACCTTGTCCCCTCACTGTCCCCTATGGCAGAGCGCTTGTCCCCGCGCTGTCTGTCCCCGCTCTGTCCCCTCTTCCCAAGCACCTTCCCCCCGCTCTGCCCCGGCCCTGAGCGCTGTCCCTGTCCCCCCCCGCAGGAGCAGCAGGCGCTGGTGTTCCAGATGATGCAGCAGATCCAGCAGAAGCGGGAGCTGCAGCGGCTGCAGATGTCGCAGGGCTCGTCGCAGCTCTCCATGAGCGGCCTCCTGGCCGCCACCTCGGCACCGCTGCACTCCAGCCCGGGCTCGCTGCTGACCTCGGCGGCGCCCAGCGGCGGCTCCCTGCTGGCCTCGCTGTCCCCGCAGCAGCTGAACCCCGGCGGGGCCCTGCTGGCCCCCCAGGCCACCCCGCCGCTGGGCTCGGCCCCCGCTGTCCCCGGGCTGGGGGCGCAGCCCAACCCCTTCCTCAGCCTGCAGCCCGACGGCAGCAACCCCAAAGGGACGGTGGGTACGGGGCTGGCACCGCCCGGGGGTGGGGACGGGGTGGGACGGGGTGGGGACGGGGTGGGGACGGGGTGGGGACAGGGTGGGGACGGGGTGGGGACGGGGTGGGACGGGGTGGGGACAGGGTGGGGACAGTCCTGAGGATGGTCCTGGAGACAGGGTGGGGACAGGATGGGGACAGGGTGGGGACAGGGTGGGGACAGCCTGTGAGCAGCCCTGGGGCAGCATGGGGACAGCTGGGCTTTGGGAGGGGTGGCAGCGCCCAGCAGAGAGGGAGAGGTTTTGGTCTCTCTGTGAGTGGCACCGATGTCCAGGGGTGACACTTCCATCTCCTGCATCCTGTCCCCCCAGTCCCTGTCCCCCCAATCCGTGTCCCCCCATTCCTTGTCCCCTAATCCCTGTCCCCCCAATCCCTATCTCCCCATCCCTGTCCCCCCCATCCCTGTCCCCCAATCCCTGTCCCCCCATCCCTGTCCCCCAATCCCTGTCCCCCCAGTCCCTGTCCCCCCAATCCTTGTCCCCTAATCCCTGTCCCCCCCCATCCCTGTCCCCCAATCCCTGTCCCACAGTCCCTGTCCCACAGTCCCTGTCCCCCAATCCCTGTCCCCCAAATCCTTGTCCCCTAATCGCTGTCTCCCCAATCCCTGTCCCCCCATCCCTGTCCCCCAATCCCTGTCCCCCCCATCCCTGTCCCCCAATCCCTGTCCCCCAAATCCTTGTCCCCTAATCGCTGTCTCCCCAATCCCTGTCCCCCCATCCCTGTCCCCCAATCCCTGTCCCCCCCATCCCTGTCCCCCAACCCCTGTCCCCCCAGTCCCCATCCCCGCAGTCCGTGTCCCCTCTGACCCGCCTGGGCCATGTCCCCGTTTGTCTCCGCAGCCCCTGGGTGACAAGGGCGCTCCCCTGGCGCAGGACAAGGGCTAAAGAGCCCCCCCGGCCCCCGAGCCCGCAGCCGACCCCTCTCCCGGGGAGCGCGGCCTCCCCGCGGCGCCGCCGGAGCCCGGAGCTCCCGAGGAGCGTCCCAGGAGCAGCTTCGGGAGCCACAGCGGCCGTGACCGAGCCCTGGGGCCACCAGGAGCCCAGCTGGGGGTCACCTGTCCCCCGCTCCACGTGCCGGAGGGAATTCCAGCGGATCCTGCCAACCCCGGCCCTGCCGGGAGCGTGGGGAGCCCCCGAGGCACCAGAGACACCCCAGATCCTTGGGGAAGGGACGTGGTGGCACCTGGCAGTGTCCCAAGGGTGTGACCCTGGATGTGGCAGTGCCGGAGAAGGGACGTGGTGGCACCTGGCAGTGTCCCAAGAGCCAGCACTGGATGTGGCAGTGCCAGGAGATGATGTGGTGGCACCCGGCAGTGTCCCAAGGATGCGACCCTGGATGTGGCACTGCTGGAGAAGGGACATGGTGGCACCTGGCAGTGTCCCAAGGATGTGACCCTGGATGTGGCAGTGCCAGGGGACGATGTGGTGGCACCTGGCAGTGTCCCAAGGATGTGACCCTGGATGTGGCAGTGCCAGGGGACGATGTGGTGGCACCTGGCAGTGTCCCAAGGGTGTGACCCTGGATGTGGCACTGCCAGGGGACGATGTGGTGGCACCTGGCAGTGTCCCAAGGATGCGACCCTGGATGCAGCAGTGCTGAGGAAGGACATGGTGGTGGCCCTGCCCAGGTGGGGACATCCAGAATTCCCAAACAGATTTTCCCTGCTTTTCCCACTGGGCTGCAACGGGCAGGACACAACGGACAAGGATGGACAGAGGTGGGCAGGAGGTGGCACCACCTGGGACGACAACGTTGTCACCTGTGCCAGGTGCCGGAGGGGGCGGGGCTGTCCTTCCCTCCTGGAATTCCCAAAGGGCGACGTCTCTGCTGGGAACGTTTGTGGGGAACGGAATCCCAAACCCGCTCCTGCCACCGATCGTTCCCACAGAGCCACGCTCTTCCGCCGGTCCTGGGAAAAGGGATCTCCAAGGAATGGGACAGTGACCACAGGTTGGGATGTCAGAACTTCCATTGTTCTCCAGCTTTGGACCTTGATTCCATCTTCAGCCTGGAATATCCACTGGGAATCGGCTTCCTCTGGGCTGGGGTGGATGGATGGAGGGATGGAATCCATGGATGGAGGGATGGAATCCATGGAGGGATGGAATCCATGGAGGGATGGATGGAATCCGTGGAAGGATGGATGGAATCCATGGATGGAGGGATGGAATCCATGGAGGGATGGAATCCATGGAGGGGTGGATGGAATCCATGGAAGGATGGATGGAATCCATGGATGGAGGGATGGAATCCATAGAGGGACAGATGGAATCCATGGAAGGATGGATGGAATCCATGGAATGATAGATGAAATCCATGGATGGATGGAATGATGGATGGAATCCATGGATGGATGGATGGAATCCATGGAAGGATGGATCCATGGATGGAGGGATGGAATCCATGGAAGGATGGATCCATGGAATGATGGATGGAATCTATGGATGGATGGAGGGATGGATGGAATCCATGGATGGATGGAATCCATGGAGGGATGGATCCATGGAATGATGGATGGAATCCATGGGTGGATGGAGGGATGGAATCCATGGAGGGATGGATCCATGGAGGGATGGATGGAATCCATGGACGGATGGAGGGATGGAATCCATGGATGGAGGGATGGAATCCATGGAAGGATGGATCCATGGAATGATGGATGGAATCTATGGATGGATGGAGGGATGGATGGAATCCATGGATGGATGGATGGATGGAATCCATGGAGGGATGGATCCATGGAATGATGGATGGAATCCATGGATGGATGGAGGGATGAAATCCATGGAGGGATGGATGGAATCCATGGAGGGATGGATCCATGGAATGATGGATGGAATCCATGGATGGATGGAGGGATGAAATCCATGGAGGGATGGATGGAATCCATGGAAGGATGGATCCATGGAATGATGGATGGAATCCATGGATGGATGGATGGAATCCATGGAGGGATGGATCCATGGAGGGATCCATGAATGGAGGGATGGAAGGAAGGAAGGAGGGACAGCCAGGACAGCTGTGGGAAGGGGAACACCAACATCAAAGGCCCCAATGCTCCTCCTCCCCTCATCCCTGGGTAAACCCGGAGCTCCCGGGGCTGCTCCAGCTGACGGAAGCTCCTTTGGGAGAGCCCCAGCTCCCGGATTTTGGGAGACCTTTGTGCCGCCCTCAGCACAACCCCACTGCCCTTCCTGCTTTGCACTATTCCCCTTCTCCGCAGTGGGGCTGCGCTGACCGCGCCGGCAAAGCTCGGCCCAGGCCAAATCCTCCACTGAATTCCCTTTTTTTTTTTTTCTAAAAAAAAAAAAAAAAAAAAAATTTAATTTAATTTAATTTTACTTGGGGTTTTTTTGTTTTTTTTTTTTTTTTCCTAATATTCACACTGCCAAGGTTGTCTAAAAAAAACAAAATACAAAAAAACAAAAAAAAAAAACCAAAAAAAAACCAAAACAAAACAAAAAACAAACAAACAAACAAACAAACAAAAGAAAAAAGAGAGAAAAAAACCAAAACCAAACCCCTTTCTGCTCTGAACTGGGCAGAGCCGCTGGCTGCTCAGAAACACAAAGATATATTCAATATATCACGGGATTTATCTCATGGGGTTTATTTAACCAGCTTAGGAAGCTGTTGGGGAGCCCCATCCTTTTGGGGGGGCCCCTGTCCCCGACCCCGCCCCGGCACAATCCCGTTCTTGCACTTTGTAATTCCTTTGGGGTTTTTCTCTTTCCCCCCCCCAAGCCCTCCCCTGGAGGTGCCACCCTGACCCCACCCCGGCACGGGGACCCCAGGTCCCTCCCGCCTCCCTCCTGAGGAGCCTTGGGCTCAAACCGATCCCAAACTGGGGCTAAAATGCAGAATTTTGGGGCTGTCCCCCAGCCCTGTTTTGGCTGCAGCTGGCGTCTCCTGCAGATCCTTGGGATCTGGGATCAGCCAAATTCCAGATTTGGGCCAGCGGGAGGAGGGGCAGCAGGGGCTCTGCCAGCTGGGTGTGGCCAGGAGTTGAGGTTCATTTCATTTATTTTTATTTTATTTTATTTTATTTTATTTTATTTTATTTTATTTTTATTTCATTTTATTTTTATTTCATTTTATTTTTATTTCATTTTATTTTATCATTTCGTTTCATTTCATTATTTCGATTTGATTTGATTTGATTTTACTTTATTTTATTATGATTTCATTTTATTTTATTTCAATTTTATTTTATTTCATTTCAATTTTATTTTATTATTTCATTTCATTTCATTATTTCAATTTTATTTTATTTTATTTTCATTTCATTTTCTTTTATTTCATTTCAATTTTATTTTATTTCAATTTTATTTTACTTTATCATTTCATTTCATTTCATTATTTCAAATTTATTTTATTTCAAATTTATTTTATTTTAGTTTTATTTCATTTCAATTTTATTTTATTTCAATTTTATTTTACTTTATCATTTCATTTCATTTCATTTCATTTCATTATTTCAATTTATCCCAGAGCTGGATCCCTCTGGATCTCTGGGAATTCCCAGAGCTGGATCTCTCTGGAATCCGGGAATTCCCGGAGCTGGATCCCTCTGGAATCTGGGAATTCCCAGAGCTGGATCTCTCTGGAATCCGGGAATTCCCGGAGCTGGATCCCTCTGGAATCTGGGAATTCCCAGAGCTGGATCTCTCTGGAATCCGGGAATTCCCGGAGCTGGATCTCTCTGGAATCCGGGAATTCCCGGAGCTGGATCCCTCTGGAATCCAGGAATTCCCAGAGCTGGATCCCTCTGGAATCCGGGAATTCCTGGAGCTGGATCCCTCTGGATCTCTGGGAATTCCCGGAGCTGGATCCCTCTGGAATCTGGGAATTCCAGGAGCTGGATCCCTCTGGAATCTGGCAATTCCCACAGCTGGATCCCTCTGGAATCCGGGAATTCCCGGAGCTGGATCGCTCTGGAATCCGGGAATTCCGGGAGCTGGATCCCTCCGGAATCCGGGAATTCCGGGAGCTGGATCCCTCTGGAATCTGGGAATTCCAGGAGCAGGGAAGGAGGGGATCAGAGACACGAAGCACTTCCCCCTCTCCCCGCGCCCAAACTCCCGGGAATCGTCACGGAGCGGGACCTGGGAATCTCCAGCTGGATCCCTGTGGAAAAAAAAAAACCCAAAAAAACCCCAAAAAACAAAATCCCGGGAGAGCAGGGGGAAGGAAAAAAGGAAAAAAAAAAGGAAAAATTATTTTCCGTGTTTCAGTTGCACTGGGGTACGTTTCTTTACCCATTTGATGCTCTTGTTTAGGATCGTTGCGTGTCTCCTTTGGGATTTCATTTTATTTTATTTTATTTTATTTTTTATTTTAATTTTAATTTTTAAATCCTTTTTCGTTCCTTTTTAGGGTTCGCTCCTTTATTTTTTTTTTTTTTTAAATATTAAACGAAAAGAGAGGAGAGAAAAAAAAAAAAAGTGTATATTTTTGGCCATTTCAGGTAACCCAGCTAAGATCTATTTTTTTCACGCTGCTTGACCGGTCTTTATTATAATAAATGAAATATTAATATGGAACGCGAGGAGGTTTTTAATGAGGATGGGGGCGGGGCGGGGCGGGGCGGGGGGGAGGGGGCGGGAAGATTTAAACGGGAATGGGAATTCCCTGCCAGGATCCCGGGAATTCCCACAGGAAAAGTGGCTCCCAGGCCGGGATTCCGGGAATTCCCACAGGAAAATCCGTTCCCAAGCCGGGATCCCGGGAATTCCCACAGGAAAAGCGGCTCCCAGGCTGGGATTCCAGGAATTCCCCGCCAGGATCCCAAGAATTCCCAGTCAGGATCCCAGGAATTCCCACAGGAAAAGCAGTTCCTGCTCCGGGATCCCAGGAATTCCCACAGGAAAAGCGGCTCCCAGGCTGGGATTCCAGGAATTCCCAGCCAGGATCCCAGGAATTCCGACAGGAAAATCCGTTCCCAAGCCGGGATTCCGGGAATTCCCACAGGAAAAGCGGCTCCCAGGCCGGGATTCCGGGAATTCCCATCCGGTCCCTCCCCGCACGGAGCACCCGCGCTGCCCGGGCCCGCCCCGGCCCTTCCGGCGGCACCGGGAGGAGGAGGAGCCGCGGCGGGAAGGTCACCGGGATCGGCACCGGGAGCGGCACCGGGATCGGCACCGGCAGCGGTACCGGGATCGGCACCGGGATCGGCACCGGGACCGGCACCGGGATCGGCACCGGGATCGGCACCGGGACCGGCACCGGGATCGGCACCGGGATCGGCACCGGGACCATGCTGCGGGCCGGACCGGCACCGGCGGCGCTGGCGGCGCTGATGAGAGCGGCGGGGGGCGGCCGCCGGTGCCGGGAGCCCCCGGGGGGGGCGCGGGTCCCGGCGCTCTGCTCCGCGCCCCCCCCGCAGCCGGTGATCGCCGCCAAGGAGCCGTTCCCGGTGGAGCTGAAGGCGGGGAAGGCGTACGCCTGGTGCGCCTGCGGGCACAGCCAGCGCCAGGTCCGGCCGGGGGCTCCGGGACAACCGGGGGGGTTCGGGAGAACCGGGGAGGTCCGGAGAACCAGGGGGGTCCGGAGAACCGGGGGGGTTCGGGACAACCGGAGGGGCCGGGAGAACCGGGGGATCCGGGAGAACCGGGGGTGTCCAGAGAACCGGGGGGGTTCGGAGAACCAGCAGGGTCCGGGAGAACCGGAGGGGCCAGGAGAACCGGGGGGGTCGGGTGAACCGGGGGGGTCGGGAGAACCGGGGGGACCTGGGAGAACCGGGAGAACCGGCGGGGTCCGGGAGAACCGGGGGGGTTCGGGAGAACCGGGGGGGTCCAGGAGAACCGGGGGGGTTCGGGAGAACCGGGGGGGTCCAGGAGAACCGGGGGGGGTGTCCGGAGAACCGGGGTTCCGGGGGTTCCCGGGCTGGGGACTCCGCGGTGGCTCCGGGGGTCTCCGGGGGTCTCCAGCACCGTTGACCCCTTGGGGGGGCCCTGGAGAGTCCCGGCGGCTCCGGGGGACCCACCACCCCCCAAATTGGGATCCGCGCCGATCCCGACGGAGCCAGGGCAGGGCCAGCCCCACCGGACACCCCCCCAGCCCCGGAGCGGGAGGTTTTGGGGGGCGCTTTTAGGGTTTCGCTCCAATTCCCGAGGGATGCGCTGCCCGGGAACGGGGGCAGGGCCGGGACGGGGGGGTCGCGGTGACCTCGGGCACCCCCGGAGCCCCTCGCTGAGCCCCCCGTTTGCCCGCAGCCCTGGTGTGACGGTGCCCACAAGAAGGCGGCTCCGGGGCTGGCCCCGCTGCGCTTCAGCCCCGCCCGGGACGGCCCCGCGCTGCTCTGCGGCTGCAAACGCACCCGGAGCCCCCCGTACTGCGACGGCTCCCACCGGGGGGACGCGGTGCAGGCGGCGCCGCTGCCCCCCCGCGCCTGAGCGGGGCCCGGGAGCACCGGGAATACCGGGAATACCGGGAGCACTGGGAATACCGGGAGCACCGGGAATACCGGGAACACCGGGAGCACCGGGAATACCGGGAACACCGGGAGCACTGGGAATACCAGGAGCACTGGGAACACTGGGAGCACCGGGAATACCGGGAACACCGGCAACACCGGGAATACCGGCAACACCGGCAACACCAGGAGCACCGGGAATACCGGGAGCTCCAGCAACACCGGGAGCACCGGGAACACCGGGAATACCGGGAGCACCGGGAATACCGGGAGCACCGGGATTCCCCTCCGCACCTGGCAGCAGGGACCGGAGAGGCTCCAAACCCCAATAAAATCCCAATTCCCGAGCGCTGGGAGCCGCCCCGGCTGCGGAGAAGCCGCCGTGGGGCGGGGATTTCGCCTTCCGGCCCCAAATCAGCCTCTGGATCAATGGGATTGGGGCTGCCGGGGGGTGGGGCAGCTGTGGGGTTTGGGATTGGGCTCCTGTGGGGTTTGGGATTGGGCTCCTGTGGGGTTTGGGATTGGGCACCTGTGGGGTTTGGGATGAGACTCCTGTGGGGTTTGGGATGAGTCTCCTGTGGGGTTTGGGATTGGGCTCCTGTGGGGTCTGGGATGAGGCACCTGTGGGGTTTGGGATTGGGCTCCTGTGGGGTTTGGGATTGGGCACCTGTGGGGTTTGGGATGAGGCACCTGTGGGGTTTGGGATTGGGCTCCTGTGGGGTTTGGGATTGGGCTCCTGTGGGGTCTGGGATGAGGCACCTGTGGGGTCTGGGATTGGGCTCCTGTGGGGTTTGGGATGAGACTCCTGTGGGGTTTGGGATGAGTCTCCTGTGGGGTTTGGGATTGGGCTCCTGTGGGGTTTGGGATTGGGCAGCTGTGGGGTTTGGGATTGGGCTCCTGTGGGGTTTGGGATTGGGCTCCTGTGGGGTTTGGGATGGAGGCAGCTGTGGATTTAGGATGCAGGGACCCATGGGCTGTAGGGCAGAGGAACCCACAGGATTTGGGATGGAGGGAGCCGTGGGGTTTGGGCTGGATGAAGGGGTCTGTGGGGTTTGGGCTCTGTGGGATCTGCGGGATTTGGGCCAGAGGGACCTGTGGGGTTTCTCAGGAGACTCTGTGGGATTTCTCAGGAGCTCTGTGGGGTTTCCCAGGAGCTCTGTGGGATTTCTCAGGAGCTCTGTGGGGTTTCCCAGGTGCTCTGTGGGATTTCTCAGAAGGTCTCTGGGATTTCTCTGAAACCTGATTTTTATTTTCACATTTCCTTTTATTACAAACGCACGGTGAGGGCAGGAGGGGAGGGGAGGGAAGGGAGAGACACCAAAAAAAACCCAAAAAACAAAAACCCAACAAACCAAATCAACCCCCCCCCCCCCCCAAAAAAAAAAAACCCCAAAACCCTCGGGAACGTGGGAAGCGGCTCCATCCCAAAGCATTTGGGCGCTTCCCAAATTTCCCTGAACAGAAAATATTCCGGGAGGATTTGTGCTGCCACCACCAAGCCGGAGGAAAACAGCCCCCCAAAAAAACCCGAATTTACTGCGCAGAAGGGCAGAGTCTGTGGGGCCAGAACCCACGGGGAAAACAAAGAAATTCCCCAAAATTCACCCGGGATGAGCTGGAGACTCCGGCTTGGGGTGTGAGACCCCGGAATGAAGACCGAAACACATTAAAAAAAAAAGGCACAAAAATAGAAAATAAAACTCAGCAGCAGAGCCCTGAGGGGCGGCTTTGGGGGTTTTTGGTTTCTGTGCTTGGGAGGGAGGAGGAGGAGGAGGAGGAGGAGGAGGAGAGGGGAAGAACCTCAGGGAAAACCGGGGATGTGGATTTGGGGGACAGATGGGGCATGCAGCTTCCACAAACCCAAATACCAACCCCACCCTCCCCCCCAAAAAAAAAACCCAAAAAACCCCCCCAAAAAACAAAACCAAACTAAAAAAAAAAAAACCAAACAAAACCTTCCCCACCACCCAACCCCCCAAAAAATAAAAAAAACCCCAAAACAAAACAAAAAGTAAAAAACAAACAAACAAACAAACAAAAAACCAAAAAAAAACCAAAAAAACCACCCCAAACCAAAAAAAAAACCAAACCCAAAAAACCAACCAACCAAAACAAAACCCACAAAAACAAAACAAACCCCAAAACCCAACAAAACCCAAAAAAAAAAACCCCCAAAAAAATCAACCAAAAAAACCCCTTCCACATTTAAAAATATCCACCGCCATTTCTGGGCCTTCTTTGCCTTTTTTTTTTTTTTTTTTTTTTGTTTTTTTTTTTTTAAATTAGAAAATAAGTCCGTAGAACTCTTCTCTGTCTCCCTATGTACACTCAGGTCATTTATCGAGCTCAGCCAGGAGCAGCTCCGGCGGGATCCCTCTCTCTGGGAGACCCTGGAGGGCTTTTTAGGAATCCCTGGAGGGTCTCTGTGATCCCGGGACGATTTTCCCGAGTCCCAGGAGGATTTTTCCCGAGTCCCAGAAGTTTTTATTCCGAGTCCCAGAAGGATTTTCCGAATCCCAGGAGGATTTTTCCCGAGTCCCAGAAGGATTTTCCGAGTCCCAGGAGGAATTTTCTGAGTCCCAGGAGGAGTTTTCTGAGTCCCAGGAGTTTTCCGAGTCCCAGGAGAATTTATCCCGAGTCCCAGAAGGATTTTCCGAATCCCAGGAGGATTTTCCGAGTCCCAGAAGTTTTTATTCCGAGTCCCAGAAGGATTTTCCGAATCCCAGGAGGAATTTTCTGAGTCCCAGGAGGATTTTCCGAGTCCCAGGAGAATTTATCCCGAGTCCCAGGAGAATTTATCCCGAGTCCCAGGAGGAATTTTCTGAGTCCCAGGAGGATTTTCCGAGTCCCAGGAGAATTTATCCCGAGTCCCAGGAGGAATTTTCTGAGTCCCAGAAGGATTTTCCGAATCCCAGGAGGAGTTTCCCGAGTCCCAGGAGGATTCTTTTTTTTTTTTTTTTTTTTCCCGACTCCCAGAAAGTTTTATCCCGAGTTTCAGGAGGAGTTTTCCGAGTCCCAGCAGGATTTATCCCGAGTCCCAGGAGAGATTCTCAGCAGCCCCCGGAGGTTTTTAGCTCAGGGCCGAGCCCGCGCTGCCGTTCAGGGCGGTTTTGCGACCGCGGGCGGGTGGCAGCGGGTGACAATTGCCTGTCCCCGGGTGACAATTGGCCCCTCCTGGGTGACAATTGCCTGCCCCCGGGTGACAATTTCCCCCCCCCGGGTGACAATTCCCCCCCCCCGGGTGACAATTGGCCCCTCCTGGGTGACAACTGCCCCCCCCCGGGTGACAATTGCCCGTCCCCGGGTGACAATTTCCCCCCCCCGGGTGACAATTGCCACCCCCCGGGTGACAGTTCGAGGCGGAGCCGTTGAGGGCGGGTCCGGGGGGGCCGTGGCCGGGGCCGGGCAGGGCGGGGGGCGATGCCAGCGCGGGGGGCGATGCCAGCGCGGGGCTCTGCGCTTTGTCGCTGCCCGAGTCGCACTCGGAGGCGCCGCTGGTGTTGGTGCCCTCGGAGGGCAGCGCCGGGCACAGCCGGAGCCGCTTGCAGGAGGGCTGGACGCGGTACTTGAGAGCCAGGGGACCGCTCTGGGGACACACGGGGGACGGATGGCACCGAGCGGGGACACCGGCAATGCCACCCCCCCCCCCCCCCCGTCCAGCACACCCGGCATCGGGAATCCCGAAAATCCCACCCGGAGTGAAGAAAGAAAACCAAAAAAAACCCCCCCACAAAACAAAACAAAACAAAACAACCCAAAAACACACAAAAAAAAACCCCCAAAAACCAACCAACCAAACAAAAAACCAAACCAAAACAAAAAAACCAAAAAAACCAAAACAAAACAAAAAAACCCCAAACCAAAACAAACCAAAACAAAAAAAACCCCCACAAAACAAAACAAAAAACCCCAAAAACACACCAAAAAAACCAACAAACCCAAAAAACCAACCAAACAAACAAAAAACAAAAACAAAACAAACAAAAAACCAAACCAAAAATAAATAAATAAACAAACAAAAAAACACAAAAAAACCCCAACCAAACAAAAAAACCCAAAACACAAAAAACCCCCCAAACAAACAACAACAACAACAAACCCAACAACAATAACAACAACAAAAAAATTCCCACCCGGGATTTTCCTGTCAGGAAAATCCCCCCCAACTCTGGGATTTAGAATGGGAAAGGCTCCCCCAGGAGAGATTTCCCCGGTTTTTTTTTTTTCCCCCCTCCAGGACAGACTTTCCCACCTTTCCCAGTACAGATATTCCCGGTTTTATCCCCAAAGGACAGGTTTTCCCAGGATTCCCAGCAGGGATTTTCCCGGATTTCCCCAGTTCCTCACCCTCCTCCAGGGGTAGATGTAGGCGATGTCCATCAGGGTGTAATATTCCTTCAGGGGCTCGTCCTCGTACAGCACCTCCACCTGCAGCAGGGACAGGACGGATCCACACCCAGGGAATGGATGGATCCATGCCAGGGAATGGATGAATCCACGCCAGGGAATGGATGGATCCACACCAGGGAATGGATGGATCCACACCAGGGAATGGATGGATCCACACCAGGGAATGGATGGATCCACACCAGGGAATCCCCAACCATCCCCAACCATCCCCACCCATTCCCAACCATCCCCAACCCTTCCCAACCATTCCCAACCATCCCCAACCATCCCCAACCCTTCCCAACCATCCCAAACCATCCCCAACCATCCCCAACCCTTCCCAACCATCCCCAACCCTTCCCAACCATCCCAAACCATCCCCAACCATCCCCAACCCTTCCCAACCATCCCCAACCCTTCCCAACCATCCCCAACCATCCCCAACCATCCCCAACCATCCCCAACCATCCCCAACCCTTCCCAACCATCCCCAACCATCACCAACCCTTCCCAACCATCCCCAACCCTTCCCAACCATCCCCAACCATCCCCAACCATCACCAACCATCCCCAACCATCACCAACCCTTCCCAACCATCCCCAACCATCCCCAACCATTCCCAACCATCCCCAACCATCCCCACCCATTCCCAACCATCCCCAACCCTTCCCAACCATTCCCAACCATCCCCAACCATCACCAACCCTTCCCAACCATTCCCAACCATCCCCAACCATCCCCAACCCTTCCCAACCATCCCAAACCATCCCCAACCATCCCCAACCCTTCCCAACCATCCCCAACCCTTCCCAACCATCCCCAACCCTTCCCAACCATCCCCAACCATCCCCAACCATCCCCAACCCTTCCCAACCATCCCCAACCCTTCCCAACCATCCCCAACCATCCCCAACCATCCCCAACCATTCCCAACCATCCCCAACCATCACCAACCCTTCCCAACCATCCCAAACCATTCCCAACCATCCCCAACCATCCCCAACCATCCCCAACCATTCCAAACCATCCCCAACCATCCCCAACCATCCCCAACCATCACCAACCGTTCCAAACCATCCCCAACCATCCCCAACCATCCCCAACCATCACCAACCATCCCAAACCATCCCCAACCATCCCCAACCATCCCCAACCATCACCAACCATCCCAAACCATCCCCAACCCTTCCCAACCATCTCCAACCATTCCAAACCATCCCCAACCGTCCCCAACCATCCCCAACCGTTCCAAACCATCACCAACCATCCCCAACCACCCCAACCATCACCAACCATCACCAACCATCCCCAACCATTCCCAACTATCCCCAACCATCCCAAACCATCCCCAACCCTTCCCAACCATCCCCAACCATTCCCAACTACCCCCGAACACCCCTGGACACCCCCGGACACCCCCGGACACCCCCTCACCCGGTACTTGCTGGGCACGTCCATCTTGTTGCGCAGGAACTTGGCCAGGTGCAGCACGGTCATGGCGGCCGGGCAGCGCAGGAACCGCAGCCCCGGGCCCTGCGCGCACTGCGGGGCCGGCCGGGGCTGCGAGCGGGGCCAGGGCCACGGGGAAAGGGCTTTGAGGGGTTCGGGGTGTTGTGGGGTTTGGGGGGGTTCTGGGGATCCCAAGGGCTTGTGGTGTCCCGGCTTTTGGGGGGTCCCGGGTTTGGGGGGTCCCGGTATTTGGGGTGCTTCCCTGTGCCCAGCAGGACCCTCCCAGGGCAGCCGGGCACCGAGGGCTCGGTGCCACCACCGTGCCACCCCATGCTCACCTTGTCCTTGTCCAGGTCCCCGTTCTCCAGGGCGCTTTTCTGCTCCTCCCTGCGCGGGACACGGGACTGGGATGGGGGCCACGGAGAGGAGGAGAGGGAGCACCCCTGGAAGGGCCCCGGGGACGGGGGGGGGCGTGGGGGCTTCACCCCGTGGGCATTCCCAGGCTGGGGATCCCTCGGGATCCCTCTGGAATGCTGCTCCAGGCACCAGGGACATCCCCAAGGCCGCCAGCAGCAGCAGCAGGAACACAGGGGTGACACTGCTGGGATCGGGGATCACACCGGGATCGGGGATCACACCGGGATCGGGGGTCACACCGGGATCAGGGATGCAGGGGTGACCCCGCCGGGATTCACCATGGGGACCGGGATGTTTGTTCCTCTGTCCCCTGCGGCAGCCCGGGCGGGGCTCTCAGCTGCCACCACCTCCCGAACGGTGGAATCAGGTGACAACTTCCAGGTCCCCTCCAACCCCAACCATTCCCGGATTCCATGGGTGGGAGGAGGCTGGGAGGTCCCTTCCTGACCCCAGCCCCGGGAGGTTCCCCAGCCCCGGGCGGTACCAGGAGCCCCGGGCGGTACCAGGAGCCCCGGGTGGTACCAGGAGCCCCGGGCGGTTCCCCAGCCCCGGGCGGTTCTCCAGCCCCGGGCGGTACCGGGAGCCCCGGGCGGTTCCCCAGCCCCGGGCGGTACCAGGAGCCCCGGGTGGTACCAGGAGCCCCGGGCGGTTCCCCAGCCCCGGGAGGTTCTCCAGCCCCGGGCGGTACCGGGAGCCCCGGGCCGTTCCCCAGCCGTACCCGCAGTCCCGGTGGAACTCGATGCTCAGGCTGACGATCTCGTCCTCGGGCAGCGAGCCCTGGTCCCGCTCGGGCACCTCCCCGCGCTCCTCCTGCGAGCCCAGCGGAGCTGCGGGACAGGGCACGGGCTGAGGGGGACAGCAGGGGACGGGCCCCGGCCAGGGACACGGGGACACCGTGACACTGTGACACCGTGACAATGTGACACTGGGACACCGTGACAATGTGACACCGTGACACTCACCCTCGGCCACCGGGTACGTGGTGTAGAAGTTGCGCCTCCTCTTCATCTCATCTGCAGGGACAGGGACGGGGACGGGGACAGGGATGGGAACAGAGGGACAGGGACAGGGAAGGGGACAGGGATGGGAACAGAGGGACAGGGATGGGGACAGGGACAGGGGACAGGGGACAGGGGACAGGGAAGGGGACAGGGACAGGGAAGGGGACAGGGACAGGGATGGGGACAGGGATGGGACAGGGATGGGACAGGGATGGGACAGGGAAGGGGACAGGGACAGGGACAGGGGACAGGGATGGGGACAGGGATGGGACAGGGAAGGGGACGTGAGCGGGGACAGCGCCACAGCCGGGGGTGACAGCCGAGGGGCACAGGGGGACACCCCGGGATGCTCAGGGAACTCCCATTGGAGCAATTCCATAAATCCCAGAGCATGGGGACCCCCCCGCCCCGGGATGCCCAGGGCGGTTCCATAAATCCCGGAGCCGATCCGGAGGAGTTTTGGGTTCCCCCAATCCCGAGGCAAAGCCGCGGCTCCTGCTCCCGGACCGTCCCAAAGTTTGGGATGGGCCGGTGTCCCTGTGTCCTCCTGTCCCCGCGGGAATGGGGAATCCCGGGAAGGATGGCGGCGAGTTACAAACACCCCAAATTCCCAAATCCCCAAATTCTCCTCCCCGTCCTTGGCTGCACCTTTGAAAAGCCCCGGGACCAGCTTGTACACGATGTCCTGGAGGGTTTTGTCCGACCTGGAGCCAGAGGGGAAAAAATAGGAAAAGTGGGAGAAATCAGCGGGATTCGAGAGCAGCTTCCCCGTGCTCCCTTCTGGAAAATTCCCATCCCAAATCCCAGGATCCCCAGCTCCCCACCCCAAACCCCTAAATTCCCAATTCCTAAATCCAGGTGCTGGGATTTTATTTATTAACAGATCTATTTTTATATCTCTCTATTTCTATTTATTTATGCATATAAATGGGTATCTTTATATATTTATACGATTTTTTCCCAGTTTTTCCCAGATTTTCCCCAGTTTTTCCCTGGTTTTTTCCCAGTTTTTCCCTGGTTTTTTTTCCCCAGTTTTACCCTGTTTTTTCCCCCAGTTTTCCCCTGTTTTTTTCCCCAGTTTTTCCCTGGTTTTTTCCCAGTTTTTCCCTGTTTTTTTCCCAGTTTTCCCCTGTTTTTTTCCCCAGTTTTTCCCTGTTTTTTTCCCAGTTTTTCCCTGGTTTTTTCCCCAGATTTTCCTTTTTTTCCCCACGTTGGAAGCAGGTGGAGATGCCACCACCCCTCCCGGGCTCGGGGATTCCGGAGGAGCCGTGGGAGTGTAAATATTTCACAGCGAGCCAGAAAAAAAATGGGGGAAAAAAGGGAAAAAAAGGCGGAGAAGTGTTACTACAGAAACAGGGAAAAGGCAAAAAAAAAAAAAAAAAAAAAAAAAATTAAAAACAAAACCCGGGATGGAAACGCGGCGGGCATGGATCGGAGCCAGGCGTGGTTTCCATGGCAACCAATCCCACAGCTGGGATGGATTTCCATGGAGCTGGAGCCGCGCGCAGGCACCGTGTCACCTGCGGGGAGGTGGCAGTGCCACCAGGGCCACCCCTGGGACACGGGAGGGACGGAGAGATGGATCCATGGATGGATGGATGGATGGAGGGATGGAGGGATGGAGGGATGGATGGATGGATGGATGGAGGGATGGAGGGATGGATGGATGGATGGAGGGATGGAGGGATGGATGGATGGATGGATCCATGGATGAAGGGATGGATGGATGGAGGGATGGATGGATGGAGGGATGGAGGGATGGATGGATGGATGGAGGGATGGAGGGATGGATGGATGGATGGATCCATGGATGAAGGGATGGATGGATGGAGGGATGGATGGATGGATGGAGGGATGGAGGGATGGATGGATCCATGGATGAAGGGATGGATGGATGGAAGGATGGATCCATGGATGGATCCATGGATGAAGGGATGGATGGATGGAAGGATGGATCCATGGATGGATCCATGGATGGATGGATGGGTTCCAGGATGTGCAGGGACGGACACAGGGCACCTGCCCTGCCCCTTTCCGCTGCCACACACGTGTCCCCAAGTGCTGTTCCCTCCCTGGTGGCATCTCCCCCTGTCCCTCCTCCCTTCCCACCTGGACAGCTCCGCAAATCCCCCCTGCTGTAGGGTTTAGGGTCGGGAACAGAGCTCCCATGCTGGGCTGGGACACCAGTGGCACTGGGCAGGAGGTGCCACAGGCGTGGGGACACCAGTGGGACCAGGCTGGAGGTGCCACAGGCGTGGGGACACCAGTGGCACTGGGCTGGAGGTGCCACTGGCATGGGGACACCAGTGGGACCAGGCTGGAGGTGCCACAGGCGTGGGGACACCAGTGGGACCGGGCTGGAGGTGCCACAGGCATGGGGACACCAGTGGGACCGGGCTGGAGGTGCCACAGGCATGGGGACACCAGTGACACTGGGCTGGAGGTGCCACTGGCGTGGGGACACCAGTGGGACCGGGCTGGAGGTGCCACAGGCGTGGGGACACCAGTGGGACCGGGCTGGAGCTGCTCCTGGGCTGGCAGCAGAGCCCCAAGGTCTCCCTGCTCCAGGGGCTCGGGGCTGTCCCCCCGGGGCAGGGACGGGGTGTGAGGGGCCCCCCGAGCCCCCCCGGAGCCCCCCGGGCTGACCTGATGCTGAGCAGGGGCCGGGTTTTGTGCACCTGCGCGTCGCACATGGGGCAGTACTTGTTGGTCTCCAGGTAGCGAACGATGCAGGTTCTGCAGACTGCGGGGACAGAGGGACCCTCTGTGAGCCGGGGGACAACGGGGACAGAGCCTCGAGGACCCCACACCGCCCTGGGGACCCCCACACCACCTCGGGGACCCCCACACCACCTTGGGGACCTCACACCACCTTGGGGACCTCACACCACCTTGAGGACCCCACACCACCTCGGGGACCTCACACCACCTTGGGGACCTCACACCACCTCGAGGACCCCACACCACCTCGGGGACCCCCACACCACCTTGGGGACCTCACACCACCTCGAGGACCCCCACACCACCTTGGGGACCTCACACCACCTTGGGGACCCCCACACCACCCCGAGGACCTCACACCACCTTGAGGACCTCACACCACCTTGGGGACCTCACACCACCTTGAGGACCCCACACCACCTCGGGGACCCCCACACCACCTTGGGGACCTCACACCACCTCGAGGACCCCCACACCACCTTGAGGACCTCACACCACCTTGGGGACCTCACACCACCTTGAGGACCTCACACCACCTCGAGGACCTCACACCACCTTAAGGACCCTCACACCACCTCGAGGACCTCACACCACCTTAAGGACCTCATACCACCTTGGGGACCCCCACACCACCTTGGAGACCCCACACCACCTTAAGGACCCCCACACCACCTCGAGGACCTCACACCACCTTGGGGACCTCACACCACCTTGAGGACCTCACACCACCTTGGAGACCTCACACCACCTTGGGGACCCCCACACCACCTTGAGGACCTCACACCACCTTAAGGACCCCCACACCACCTTGGAGACCCCATACCACCTTAAGGACCCTCACACCACCTTAAGGACCCCCACACCACCTCAGGGACCTCACACCACCTTGGGGACCCCCACACCACCTTAAGGACCCCCACACCACCTTGAGGACCCCACACCACCTCGGGGACCAGAGCCCTGCCCAGTTCCCCCCTCCCCAGCTCCACGGGGCAGCGCCGCCTGGCACCGGGCGGGCACGGCAGGGTTCGGGGGCACCCAGGGGACCCTTGGGGACCCTTGGGGACACTCACAGGAGTGCAGGCACTCCACGATGGTGGTGGCGTCGATGAAGTAGCCGCCGCACAGGGCGCACATCAGGTGGGGGTTGAGCTCCGTGATCTTGATGCGGGTGGTCCTGTGCATCTTGGACAGCCCCGGGGCGGCTCCTGCCTGTGGGGGGGAAAAAGCCCCGGGGATCCCCTGAGGAGCAGCTCCTGGGGCCTCAAGGGGAGGAGAGAGCGCGGTGAGCGTCCCGCTCGGTGAGCCAGCCGAGCAGGAGGGTCATCCTGTGGAGCTGGGAGATCTCAGCGTTCCTGCAGCCCAACCCTGGGATCCTGTGACTCTGTGTGTGTGTCCAGCCTGCTGTGACAGGCCAGGTGTGCACTGGTGCAGTCACTGCCTGTCACCTTTGGGGTTTTGCTGAAGTTCTTTTCCCAGGGACCAAAACTGCTAAACAAAGTCATGCTTTCTAAACTCTTTTGTTTTTCACATTTCTCTCCTAAGGAAGGGCTTTGCTTGTTGACCCTTGGTGTGACCAACGGGTCAAGGATCCCACCTCTTAGGTGGGCATGTTGTAAAAAGGTATAAAAATAGGTTTGGAGAATAAACCAGCCCCTTTTTTGGAGCATCAGCCTTCTGAAATCAGGAGTCCGTGTCTTTCCTTCGTGTCCAACAGCGACGCCCTGGCACTGCCCAATTTCACTTCCCGTGCTCACCTCGCTGTGCCTGAACTCAGGGCCCGTCAAACATCCCCTGCTCAGAGCCCCTGCAGAGCTGAGGGGCTGGAACCACCACCTGCACCAGGACATTTCCAGCAGCCCCGCTTCGCCCCGACTCCCCCAGCTCCTCTCCAGCCTCTCTGGAAAGCCTGAGGCAGCGAACGGGGAGCCTGTTTGCAGCTCGGAGCTACCAGGGATCCATCACTTCGCGATACAAGGGGGACAGAACGGGGACTGTCACCTGCCCCCCTCTGACACTCACAACATAAACAACAACGAGCTCGCAGCCTGATTGATAACGAGGAGACAATCGGAGCTGCAGGGTTCAGGAGCACTGACAACAGCGACTGCTCCCCTGTTCTGGCCAAAGGATCGGACTCCAGTGACATCTTTTTAATCCCCCCAGGAAATTTATGTTGCTGCTGTTTTGCTTACGGATTGCTCAAACGTACAAAAAGTAACTTTTTGTGGTTGACAGCCGGAATGAGTTAAGTTTTGCTGTCTCTAGACCCATTACAGGTGTTGTTAGGTCTGTAACGTTTTAATTTAACACAAATTCAGACTCGGTTAAGATCGAGCGCGCTGAAGGTTCGGTGCTCTTAGACACGAGGGATGTCAAGTTACATTCTGTTGATCTGAAATCCTTCCGAGGCCACCACCACCCCCGTCCCCTGCCACTCCCGGCTCCAGGAGCTCCTCTGCCCCGCCGCTGGCTGTCCCTGGGTGTCCCCAAGGCACTGGGACAGCCCTGAGCAGGGACAAACCCCACCCGCGCACACAGACAGGCTGCAACCAGCGTGGATCTGGGGCTGGTTCCATAGGGAAAGGCGCTCCCAGCCAGAATTCCCTGGGGTTTTCCCTCCAGAAAAGCCCCAGCTCCGCTGGTGGCCGCTGGAGGCCGCGATGGCCGCGGTTTGATCGTTCCCGTGGCAACCGCGACACTCGGGAGAGCGGCCGGAATATTGTCACAGGCGGCAGGGGACAGGGGACAGGGGATGGGGAACGCCGGGATCACCGGAACCAGCGGGGGCGTGGGGGGCACGGCCCGGGGGCACCGGTGCTGGCACCGCACACCCCGCGGGGACACTCAGGGACACGCAGGGACAGTCAGGGACACCCGGGTGTGACACACGAACACACAGGGACACGCAGAGACACGGGTGTGACACACAGGGACACTCAGGGACACGGGTGTGACACACAGGGACACTCAGGGACAGGCAGGGACACACAGTGTGTGACACACAGGGACACACGTGTGTGACACACGAACACACAGGGACACACAGGGACGTGCAGACACACACAGGGACACAGAGGGACACACAGAGACACAGGTGTGACACACAGGGACACACAGGGACACACAGGGACACCCGTGTGTGACACACGAACACACAGGGACACGCATGGACACGGGTGTGACACACAGGGACACTCAGGGACAGGCAGAGACACAGGTGTGACACACACGAACACACAGGGACACGCAGAGACACACAGGGACACACCTGGGCTACAGTGCACACACACAGCGACACCTGCACCAGCGGTGGGGACACCGGTGGCACTGGGATGGGGACAGGGACAGGGACATCATCGGGACCGGCATGGAGGTGCCACAGGGGTGGGGACACCGCTGTGCTGCAGGGCGGGGGGCAGCCAAGGGAGCCCCGGGAGCGCCGGGGGGGTTGGGGAGTCCCAGAACCCCCCCAGCCCAGCCCCCCCCCGGTGCTGCCCCCAAACCCTCCCCAGGCCGCGGTGAAGGGGCCGGGGGGCCCTGCCAGCCCCCTCCCCACGGCCGGGGGTCCTCGCCGCCCTGTCCCCATCTCCCCCCCTCCCCGCCCCGCACGAGACCGGGACCTCAGGACCCCCGGCTGCGTTTTTGGGGGAGATTTCGGCGCTTTCGGTGCTGACAGCAGCCAATGGCGGCCCCGGGGCTCGGCGGGAGGGGGGAGCCCGAGCCACCGGCGCAAACCGGTTCGAATAAACCGGGCGATAACGGCGGCGATTTCCCGAACGGGGGTGGGGGGAAAAAACAAAGCCCCGGCCACCCCCGGAGCCGCCCCCGCCGGGGTCGCCCCGTCCCGCCGCGGCTCCAGCAGCCCCGGCCGCCACTTTTCGGGCTCTTTTGTCTCCGTGGGCGGTGGCCCGGCACCGCGTCCCCCCGCTCCCCGAGCCCCCCGGCCCGGGCACGGCCGGGGAAGGGCGTTTCAAAGTCACCGCCAACTCGGCCCCCGGCCCGCGGGACCCCCGGGACGGCTCCCCCGGCACGGACCGGGCCTCGCAGGGCGCCCACGGGGCTCGGAGCGCCGGGAACGCGATGGGAACAGCCCTGGGAATGCGAGGGGAACAGCCCCGGGAATGTGATGGGAAAAGCCCCGGGAATGTGATGGGAACAGCCCCGGGAACGCGATGGGAAAAGCCCCGGGAAGGCGATGGGAACAGCCCCGGGAAGGCGATGGGAAAAGCCCCGGGAAGGCGATGGGAAAAGCCCCGGGAACGCGAGGGGAACAGCCCCGGGAATGCGATGGGAAAAGCCCCGGGAACCCGAGGGGAACAGCCCCGGGAACCCGAGGGGAACAGCCCCGGGAATGCGAGGGGAACAGCCCCGGGAATGCGAGGGGAACAGCCCCGGGAATGCGATGGGAACAGCCCCGGGAACGCGATGGGAACAGCCCCGGGAACGCGATGGGAACAGCCCCGGGAACACGAAGGGAACAGCCCCGGAGCGCGGCCCAGGCAGCGCCCCCGGGACCCCCCCCCCCCCCACCGGCGAGCGGAGCAGCGGAGGGGCCGGGCGGGATGGGCGAGAGAGCCCCGCTGGACACGAGTGACCACAAGGCGTGCGGGGACAAGGACACGCGCACACGGCCACGGGGGCCGGCGGCGGGACGGGGGGAACACACGAGGGACACGGACACGGACACGGGGGGGGGACACACACCGACCCACGGGGCGCACGGACACGGGACGGTCACTGACACACGGAGGACACGGACATGGGGTGGCCACGGGGGGGGGACACGGCCGGGGAGGGGGACACGGCTACGGGTGGGGACACGGCCACGGGTGGGGACACGGCCACGGGGGGGGGACACGGCTACGGGGGGCGACACGGCCACGGGGGGAGGACACGGCCACGGGTGGGGACACGGCCACCCGGGGGGACACGGCCACGGGGGGGGGGACACGGCTACGGGGGGAGGACACGGCCACCCGGGGGGACACGGCCACGGGGGGAGGACACGGCCACGGGAGGGGGACACGACCACGGGTGGGGGACACGGCCAGAGGGGGGGACACGGCCACGCGTGACCCCGCGCTGTGCCCGGGGATGGGAGGGGGGGTCTCTGTCCCTGCTGCAGCCCCCCCGGCAGCTCCCGCGGGCTCTGGGGCCGCCCAGCCGCGGTGGGGCCGGGGTGGGGCGGCCCCCGGTAGCCCCGGGGCGTCCCCCTTTGTACTCGGGGCCGCCTGTCAGCGCGGCCCGGCCCCTCCGCCCGCCCCGGGGGGGGGGGGGGTCCCGCCGCGCCTCCCCCACCCTTCACCCCCCGAGCGGGTCCCCCCGGCGCTGTCAGCGCTCCGCAGCCGCTCCCGGTGCGGCCCCCAGAGCGGGGCGGGGGGTCCCGGGCACAAAGCGGCGGCCATCGGCCATCTTTGGGGGCGGGGGGGCCGCGGCGGGGCCCGGCCCGGGGGGTGGGGGGGGGGGGGGGGACACCGGGGCCCCGTCCCTACCTGGTGGCGGCGGCGGCAGCGGCGGCCCCGCGGCCGCCCCTCCGCTCCCGCCGCTCCCGCGGCTCGGCTCGGCTCGGCTCGGCTCGGCTCGGCTCGGGCGGCGCTGCGGCCGCGGCTCTTTTATATTTCTTTTATTATTTTTTTTTTTTCCTCTCCCCTTCTCTGTCGATTTTCTTTTTTCTCTTCCTTCCTTTTTTTTTTTTTTTCCTCTTTCCTCCTCCTCTTTTTTTTTTTTTTTTTAAATTTTAATTTTTTTCCTCTTCTTCTTTTTTTTTTTATTTTTATTTTTATTTTTTTTTTTAATTTTTTTTTTTTTCCTAGCTCCAGCCGCCGCCAGGCCCCGCCCGCCTCACGTGACCTCATTCCTTTGGGGGGCTGCGGAGGAGGGGGGAGCGAGGGGCCGAGATTGGGGGGGACCCCCCGCCCACCTGGAACCCCCTCCTCCCAATCCCGGAGCTCCCCCAAAAACCGCTGGAATGGCCCCAAAATGCGGTGCCCGGTGGAAGCTCCGTGTGTCCGTCCCCACCCCCCCAAACCTTCTCGGGATTCCCTTTTTTGGCCCCAAATCGTGACCCGGGACAAGCGGGACCCTCGGCAGGAGAGGAGGGGGAAGGAAAGGGGAGAGGGGGAAAGAAGGAAGGAAGAAAAAAAAAATCCAGAGGGAATTTCAAGAGGGGAAAATGGAAAATCGGAAGGGAGGGGGGGAAGAAAAAAAAAAAAAACAAATAGGGGAAAAAAATAGGGGGGGAAATGAGAGAAAGAAAAGGAAAGGGGGGAATGGGAAGGGAGGAAAAAAAAGAAAGGGAAGAAAAATAGAGGGGAAATTAGAGAAAAGGAGAAAAAATGGAGAAAAAGGGGAGGAAAGAAGGAAAACGGAGATAAATTAGGAAAAAAGGGGGGAAATGGACAAAAAGGGGGGAGAAATGAAGGTGAAAAAACCCAGGGAAAATAGAGGGGAATTCGGGAAAGGAAAGGGAAAACAGGAAAATCGAGGGGAAAGGGGAAAAAAAAGGAAGGTAAGAAAAAAATGGAGGGAAATTAGTGAAAGGGAAAGATGGGAAACGACGGGGAGAAGGAAGGGAAGAAAACCGGGGAAATTAGAGCAAAAAAAAAATGGAAAAGAAATAGAAATGAACAGGAGAAGGAGGAAAATAAAAAAGGCAGGAAAAGAGAAGGAGAGTTAAAAAAAAAAAATAATTAAAAAAAAGGAAAAGCGGGGAAGGAAAAGGAAATAAAAGAGGAGGAGAGGGGCAGGAAGAAGGAAGAGGAGCGGGAGGCGCTGAGCGAATCCCGCACGCCCGGGGTTACCGGCGGCTCGGCCGCGCTCCCTCCCGGCGCTCGTTCCCCGCCCCGCCCGGTGCGGCCGCTCCGCAGCCCCGGCCCGTCCGGGTGTCCCATCCCCGGTGTTCCGTTCTCATTCCCCGTGTCCCTTTCCCGGTGACTGGAGCCGGTGTCCCTGTGCCCAGTGGTTCCGGTGCCAGTGTCCCGTTCCCTGTGTCCCCATTCCCGGTGTCCCGTTCCCATTCCCGGTGTCCCATTCCCAGTGTCCCACTCCCGTTCCCGTTCCCGGTGTCCCGTTCCCATTCCCATTCCCGTTCCCGTTCCCATTCCCGGTGTCCCATTCCCATTCCCGGTGTCCCATTCCCGGTGTCCCATTCCCGGTGTCTCATTCCCGGTGTCCCGTTCCCATTCCCGGTGTCCCATTCCCGGTGTCCCATTCCCGGTGTCCCATCCCCGGTGTCCCATTCCCGGTGTCCCGTTCCCATCCCCGGTGTCCCATTCCCGGTGTCCCATTCCCATTCCCATTCCCGTTCCCGTTCCCGTTCCCGGTGTCCCGTTCCCGGTGTCCCATTCCCATTCCCGTTCCCGTTCCCGTTCCCGGTGTCCCATTCCCGGTGTCCCATTCCCGTTCCCGTGTCCCGTTCCCATTCCCGGTGTCCCATTCCCATTCCCGGTGTCCCATTCCCGGTGTCCCATTCCCGTTCCCGGTGTCCCATTCCCGGTGTCCCGTTCCCGTTCCCGTTCCGGTTCCCGGGCTGAGTGCGGCGGGCGCGGGCCGTTGCCAGCGCGGTCTCTGTGGCGCAATCGGTTAGCGCGTTCGGCTGTTAACCGAAAGGTTGGTGGTTCGAGCCCACCCAGGGACGGAACCGCTGTTTTTACCTCCGCCGCTCCTTTTTTCCCTCTTTTCCCGGGGACCAGCCCCAGGGAGCGGCCCGGGATGGACCGAGCCGGGCAGGGAGAAAATTCCCGGGGCAAGGATTTGCTCCCGGTGCTCCCCGGCCCCTTCCGAGGTCCCGGTGTGCCCAAACCGTCCCCGCTGTGCTGCCGCGAGGACATCCGGGGACGTTAAAATCAGACCCGAAATCCCGTTTGCATCCCAATTCCGTGTTTTGCCCCAAAACCAAGCTGAAGGAGACCCCGAATCTGCCAGACCGAGCTCCCCCTCTCTGTGCCCTGCTCGCCCCGGGCTGCCTTCCAGCCCCGCAGTGACGGAATTCCTGCTCTAACCCTGGATCTGGGATTCCCAGCGGGGGAGCGCGGGCTCCGGCTCCCGCCAGGAACCTTTCGCGATGGAGAACCCCTCAAACCCCGCAATTTAAACCCAGAACCGAGCACCGCGGCTCTGCTGCCGGCGCTCGGGATGCGCTGTCACCGCCCGGGGGGACCCGGCACGGTGCCGCCCCCGAGCCGGCGCTTCCCGGGGGGGTTTCCGGGAGAATCCCCTTGGGATGCGCTGCGCCCGGCGCCGCTGGGCTCGGGGCTTTGTCCCCACAGCCGGAGATGCGGCTGCTCTCCCGACACATCCAGCTGTGCCCGCCTGGATCCAGCTGTGCCACCAATCCAGCTGTGCCCCCCGTCCAGCTGTGCCTCATCCAGCTGTGCCCCCAATCCAGCTGTGCCCCAATCCAGCTGTGCCCCCATCCAGCTGTACTCCCAATCCAGCTGTACCCCCAATCCAGCTGTGCCTCATCCAGCTGTGCCCGCCTGGACCCAGCTGTGCCCCCAGTCCAGCTGTGCCCCCAGTCCAGCTGTGCACCCCTGGACCCAGCTGCGTCCCGTCCAGATGTTTTCCCATTGAACCGACTTTTCCCCATTGATCCAGCTCTGCCCCCGACTGATCCAGCTGTTCATTTATCCAGCTGTTCCCCGACGTAGCTGTGCCCCCATTGCTCCAGCTGTTCCCTCACTGATCCAGCTGTGCCCCCATTTATCCAGCTGTTCCCTCACTGATCCAGCTGTTTCCCCATTTTCCAGCTGTTCCCCCATTTTTCCAGCTGTTTCCCCATTTATCCAGCTGTTTCCCCATTTATCCAGCTGTTTCCCCATTTATCCAGCTGTTCCCCCATTTATCCAGCTGTTCCCCCATTTTTCCAGCTGTTTCCCCATTTATCCAGCTGCTCTCCCATTTATCCAGCTGTTCCCCGTTTTTCCAGCTGTTCCCCATTTATCCAGCTGTTCCCCCATTTATCCAGCTGCTCTCCCATTTATCCAGCTGTTCCCCGTTTTTCCAGCTGTTCCCCATTTATCCAGCTGTTCCCCCATTTATCCAGCTGTTCCCCCATTTTTCCAGCTGTTTCCCCATTTATCCAGCTGCTCTCCCATTTATCCAGCTGTTTCCCCATTTTCCAGCTGTTTCCCCATTTATCCAGCTGTTCCCCATTTATCCAGCTGTTCCCCATTTTTCCAGCTGTTTCCCCATTTTCCAGCTGCGCCCCCCCGAATTCCCAGCATGCCTCGCGCGCCCGCTGTGACTCGTCACTTTTCGGCTCCGCCCACTCCGCCCCGCCTTCAGCCAATCAGCTGCGCGCGCCCCTGCAGCTCCCGCCAATCACCACCAGCGCTCCGGCCCTAAGCGGCGGCGGCGGCCAATGGAGAGCTTAGAAGGCGGGACCACCAGCGGCGACCACCAATGGGAAGCGTTAGAGGGTGAGAGCGGCGGTGACACTGACCAATGGGAAGCGTTGTGGGCGGGGACCGGCGGCGGCGCGGCGGAGCCGGAGCGGGGCCCGGGCACAGACGCGGCCGGGAGCGAGCGGGGGCGGAGCGGGGGAGCGAGCGGTGACACACACAGCGGGGACCGGATCAACCGCAGCCATGGTGAGACCCGGAGACGTCGCCTGGGCATCTCCGGACGGGGGAGGCGCGGCGGGGAGGCCGCTCCGTGAGGGGAGCGGGGGAAGGAGCGGCCGGGCCCCTGAGCCGCCGCTGCCTCCCCCCCGCAGTCGATCATGTCCTACAACGGCGGGGCCGTCATGGCCATGAGGGGCAAGGGCTGCGTGGCCATCGCCGCCGACCGGCGCTTCGGCATCCAGGCGCAGACGGTGACCACGGACTTCCAGAAGATTTTCCCCATGGGCCAGAGGCTCTACATCGGCCTGGCCGGGCTGGCCACCGACGTGCAGACCGTGTAAGTGAGGCGGCGGGAGGAGGGAGTTTTTTGGGTTTTTTTTTTTGTTTGTTTGTTTTGTTTTTGTTTTTTTTTTGGTTTTTTTTGTTTGTTGTTTGTTTTTTTTTGTTTTTTTTGTTTTTTTTTTTTTTTTTTTGTGGTAAATATGTACTCACTGTGGTGCCGAGTGGTTGATCCGTGAGGGAGGGGAGAAGGTTTGTAATTAATATAAAAATCAAACGGTGCTGCTGGGTCTCCCGTTGTTGGCAGAGCTTTCGAAATAAACCCGCTGGTGGTTCCAGGTCGCGTCGCTGCTAAAAGTGAAGTTTCGGTGCCGAAATTCAACTTTCAGTGCTGAAATTCGACTTTAACTCCTAAAATTTAGCCCAAAAGGCTTCCAAAGGAGCTGCGTGTGCACGCCCTGCCTGCCTCGGTGCTGGTGTCTGTCAGCAGCAGGAGAATCCAGCAGGGGAAGGAGCAGGAGCTGCTCTGCCCTGAGCCCAGCTCTGATCTCTTGCAGGGCCCAGAGGCTGAAGTTCAGGCTGAATCTGTACGAGCTGAAGGAGGGCAGGCAGATCAAACCCCAGACCTTCATGAGCATGGTGTCCAACCTGCTCTACGAGAGGAGGTAAAGCTGCGGAGCAGTTGCTGTGTGGGGCCAGGGAGGGCTGAGGGATGGAGTTCTGCCAGTTCTCGAGGGGTTTTTTCTGTAAAAAAAACTGCTCCTGGCATGTCCCCACCACCTTCCCTAAGGAGATTATTGCTGCCCTGGGGTGACCACAGTTGGAATTTCCTCTTCAAATCGTCTCCAAGCGAGTTGGAGACTCCAAGCAGAGCAAACTCTGCTGCTTCAGGGTTGTTTGGCCGTGCCAGGCCCATTGCAGGGCGCTCCTGGTGTGCCCTGGAAGGGGCTCTGTGGGATGTGCTCCTTGCCTGGAGAACGTCCCTGTGGGGTGTGGCACTGCTGCTGGGGACAGGAGCTGTGAGGTCACCTCCAGTCTGGGGACAGGAGCTGTGGGGACACCTCCAGGGACAGGAGCTGTGGGGACATCTCCAGGGACAGGAGCTGTGGGGTCACCTCCAGTCCAGGGACAGGAGCTATGGGGACACCTCCAGGGACAGGAGCTGTGGGGTCACCTCCAGTCCAGGGACAGGGACAAGGTGGGACAGGAGCCAGGGGGTGGCTGGAGCTGTGTCTGGGCTGGAGCTTCAGGGGGGTTGGCTGAGCACTGGGGAATGGTCACGGCCCCAAATCTGCCGGGATTTTTGGGATTGCCCCGTGCTGGGGTCATCCCCGTGAGCCCCCCAGGGACCCTGAGCCTGGCTGTGTCCCCCCCCCAGGTTCGGCCCCTACTACACGGAGCCGGTGATCGCGGGGCTGGACCCGCTGAGCCACGAGCCCTTCATCTGCTCGCTGGACCTCATCGGCTGCCCCATGGTCACCGACGACTTCGTGGTCAGCGGCACCTGCTCCGAGCAGATGTACGGCATGTGCGAGTCCCTCTGGGAGCCCGACATGGTCAGTGGGGCTGGGGGCACCGGGGGGGCACCTGGGGGTACCTGAGGGGTACCTGGGATCACCTGGAATTGCCTGGGGGCACCTGGGGGCAGCTTGGGGGTACCTGGGATCACCTGGGGGGGCACCTGGGGGTACCTGGGGCCACCTGGGGGCACTTGGGGGTACCTGGGATCACCTGGGGGCACTTGGGGGTACCTGGGATCACCTGGAATTGCCTGGGGGCACCTGGGGGCACCGGGGGGTACCTGGGATCACCTGGGATCGCCTGGGGGCACCTGGGATGACCTGGGGTCACTTGGGATGACCTGGGGTCACCTGGGGGTCACCTGGGATCGCCTGGGGTCACCTGGGGAAACCTTGCAAGGTTTTTGGGGGTGGTTTGGACCAAACCCAGGGCTTTGGATTCTGTTCCCTCTGTGCCCCAGGAGCCCGAGCACCTCTTTGAGACCATCTCGCAGGCCATGCTCAACGCCGTGGACAGAGATGCCATTTCTGGGATGGGCGTGGTGGTGCACGTCATGTGAGTGTTCCCCCTTCTGGGGACAGGCCAGGGAGTTGGGCCCTTCCCTCCCCTCCCCTTCCCTTCCCTTCCCTTCCCTTCCCTTCCCTTCCCTTCCCTTCCCTTCCCTTCCCTTCCCTTCCCTTCCCTTCCCTTCCCTTCCCTTCCCTTCCCTTCCCTTTTCCCTTCCCTTTTCCCTTCCCTTTTCCCTTCCCTTCCCTTCCCTTCCCTTTTCCCTTCCCTTTTCCCTTCCCTTTTCCCTTCCCTTTTCCCTTTTCTCTTTTCCCTTCCCCCCAATCCTCTCCCTTCCCCAGGGTTTGATTTTGGTGCAGTTCCTTGCTGGAACAAAGCAATGCCTCCTGCAGTTTGCTCCCTGCTGCTCAGGGATTCCCTGGCTGCATTCCCAGGGGGATGGGGCTGCAGCACTGACTCCCAGGCTGCCCTTTGGAAGAATTCCCACTTTGCATCCCGCAGCCTGGGAGCTCCCCGGAGCGATTTGGGTTTCTTGCTGAGCTCCAGGTGACCCTGGCACTTCCCCAGCTGTAGGAAGGGTTTAAACCTGGCTTTAGCAAGGAATGATCTCCTCCCTTTCCCCCTGCAGAGAGAAGGACAAGATCACCACCAGGACCCTGAAGGCTCGCATGGATTAGCCCTCGGTGCCACTCGGGACTTTTTAAAATAAAACTCTCCCCTGAAGCTGCTTTTTTTTTTTGCTGGCTCCGAGCACCAGGACTCAGTTCCCATCCCTGCAATGGATGAGGATGAATTCCAAATGAATTCCAGATCAGGAGGAGGTTTGAGGTGGGAGCAGAGCTTCCCTCCCCACCCCGAGCCTCCTGCAGCGATTCCCTGGACGGGAGGGGCTGCACAGGGGCAGCTTTGGTTTTTTTAACTTTTCCTGCCAGATCCGAGTTGAAAAGAGGCTTCTGCAGTTGTGGTTCCTGGAATGGTTTGGGTGGGAAGGGACCTTAAAGCCCTCCAGTGCCACCACCCCTGCCAGGGGCAGGGACACCTTGACTGTCCCTGCGTGCTCTGAGACATTCCCAGGGATGGGAATTCCATCCCAGCCCCTCCTCACCCTCCCAGCCAGGAATTCCTTCCCAAAATCCCATTTCAACCCTGCCCTTCTCCCAGTTCTCCCCCATCCTGGCCCCTCCAGGGCTCCCCGTGCTGGTGGAGGGAGCAGCCGAGGGTGACCCCTCAAAGAGCACAGCAGGGAGGGCCCAGATGTACACAAAGTTTGAATTTTATTTTTTTTTTGTTTTGTTTTTTTCTCTGGTTGGAGACTCATCTTGTAACATGCATGCATTTCAAAACAGTAACAGTGTCTCAAACTGCTCCTAGCAAACAGACAAGCACAGAGGACTTCAAATTCCTATTTAAAAAACAGCAGTGAAAAAAACTTAAGGTTTTTATTTTTTTTTTGAAATTTTTAAATTTTTTTAGGCTTTTTTTTTTTTTGAATTTTTTTTTTTTTTGGAAATTTTTAGTTTTTAGATTAAACTTAATTTATTCACATTTTTTTCTTTTTTTTTTTTTAAATTCAGTTGCACTGATTTAGCCCTGCCCACCCTCGTGACCTTGCGTGTGGAAATCTGCTTGCTCCACTCCCATCCAGCTGCTTGGGCAACCCCAAGAGCAGCACCAATTTTGGGGGTGGTTCCCACCCAAAACGATGTGTCCAGAGCTCTGCCATCCCAATTATCCATGGGATCCATCCCAATTATCCATGGGATCCATCCCAAAGAGCCAGGCCAATGGGCAGGGGCTGAGGAAGGGAACACTGGGAGTGGCTCTGCAGGAAGGGGAAATTTGGGAATTTGGGGCTGTGGCCCTGCTGGGGACACCCCCCCTTCCCCCTGATTTTGGGGGAAAATTCCTTCAGCTGGGGGGTGAAATTCCAGGTGCAGCTGGAAGGGAGGCCTGGAAAAGGACTGCATAGTAGTCATGGATTGGGAATATCCACCACCACAACCTCCTCACCACCCTGAGCCTACCCTGGAATCCTCGGGTGTCCCCACGGGAGGAGGCGGCTCGGGAAAGCAGGAATTTCCTCCCCAAAAGAGGAAAAAGAAGAAAAAAAAAAGAAAAAAAAAAAAAAGGAAATAAGACTCCAAGTGGTTCAGTTTTCCTTGCTGATTGTGCTGATCCAGATTCCAAGGTGGGATTTGTGGGAGTGTTGCTGCCCCCCAAGGGGGTGAATTCCATCCCTCAAGGAATGAATTCCATGCCCGGGGGGGGGTGAATTCCAGCTGAATTCCATGGCTGTGGCTCTCGGGATCCCTCTGCTCCTCTCCCTGGCACAGCCCGGTGCCCATCCCAGGCTCTGCAGTGGATTTTATCGCTCCTCGGGAGCTCAGCCTGCTCGGGAAGGTGGAAATCCCCAGTTCCAAGCGGATCTGGGCTTTTTCAGCCCCTCGGGAATGTGGATCCTGCAGCTCCCTCAGGGGAGGTGCTGCTCACACTCCACCGGACCAAATTTGGCTTCTTTTGGCCCAAAAAAATTTAAAAAAAAAATTCCTGAATTCTGCTGCGAATCCTATCAGCTTAGGGGCAGGGGGTGAGTTAAATGTGTTCTGTAGGGTTGGTGCTAAGGACAGGAATATCTACAGTTGAGCAAAACTAGAACTAAATCCACACCAGAAACAAGACAGCAAACTAGCACAAGCAGTTTAAAACCAGAATTGAAAGGGGGGGCTGAGTTTTCCTTTTTTTTTTTTTTTTTTTTTTTTAAATACTGGAGTTAAAAAAGTGACCTAAAACAAGATTTTAAAGGAAAAAAAAAAAAAACCCAACCAAAAAAACCAACAAAACAAAACGAGAGCAAAGCGAAAGAAAAAAAGTCCCTTTTAAAAAACAAAGCGAGTATTTTTTGCAGCTTCACTTCTTTTGTCCTGGTAATAAAAATACTGTCTAGAAACAACAACAACAACAAAAAAAAATTAGCTTTTTTTTTTTTTTTAAGGTAATGCTACTTCTCCAAATGTAAACAAAGATAAACAAAAAAAAAAAAAAAAAACAAAAAAAAAAACGCTTCTGTGTTATAAACCAAGTGACAGACCTGGGTAAATACATCATTTTTTGGTGAGAAAAATTGCATTTCACCACTTTTGATCCACATGATGATGGCAGAACTGAAGGGAAGAGTCTCTGTTGGGATCACCTGAAACAGCCAAATTTAATCCCAGCAGGAGTTGGGAGTAAGAAAACATTCCCTGCTCTCCAGTCTTTTTTTTTTTTTTTTTTTTTTTGTCACAGCTGGGTAAGGATTTCTGCAGGAATTCCCAGGTTTTGGAGCTGATTCCTTATTTGTTATTCTGGGATTCCTTGCATCTTCACTCCCCCTTTTCTCTGGGTTTGTTTGGTGGTGTTCACCCCACCTCCTGCTCTCTTCCTCCCTCCTTTTTCTCCTCTTCATTTATTTATTATTATTATTATTTATTATTTTTTTAAATAGATGATTTCAAGCTAAAACAACTTCCAAGCTACTCTCCCCAAAAGGAGAAGGGCAAACTTACCAGGCCAAAGTTGCAGATTCAATGTAGATTTTTTTTTTTTTGTTTTAAACTGTCAGGAATAAAAAAGTGATTGGTGTTTAATTCCTAATTAGCAGTAAACTTTAGTGCTTATTAAGAGAGAAGCAACCAACATAATGCCCACAAAACGAAGCTGATGATGCCCTCCAAGTCCTCCCTTTTTGAATCTTTTTAAAAAATATTTTTTTTTTTTTAGCTGCGTTTGGCTCGTGGCTTTTCCAGCTCCACACCTTGAGACACCTCCCACACCACAGGGGCAGCAGAAATTTGTCCCAGGCCAAAAAAAAAAAATCCTCAAATCCCATCAGGAGCCTTAATTTTCCATTTTTTCTCCAAAACTCTATTTACAGTGCACTCACAGGGGCTCCTCCCAAAGGTGGTGAGGCCTTTGGGGGGGAGGAATTCACGTCAGGAATGGGAAATAAAAACCAAAAAAAAACCCCCAAAACCAAACCCCCACATTCAGAATCCAGCCCAGAGCCAGGGTTAATTGAAGGGAAATGACCAGGAGGGTGATGAGCACCAGTTATCTCCCAAAAAAAGGACCCCCAAAAAAATTTCCACACAGCAAAAAAAAAAAAAAAAACAAAAAAACTGTTACAGCACAGGACAAGACATTCCCCAAACAGCTTATTCCCCAAACAAAGGCATGTGTGAAAAACAGTTCCAAGGCAGATTAAGCAACATGTTTCAACTGCAAAGAGGTTTGTTCAAAACTCTTAAATCCTGCTTAAAAAGAGAAAGGAAATTAAAAAAAAAAAAACAACAAAAAAAACCCAAACAAATGAACAAATAACAACAAAAGGACAAATCCCAAAAAAACAAAGATCCCGAAGTCCTGGAAGTTGTGCAGCGGAACCCACAGCGAGTCTGCCAGGCTTGGCTGGGAAAAGGTGGAGATAAATGGGATTATTTCGGTCACTGCAGTCAGCCCCCAAATCCTTCAGGGAGGGGCTGGAAAAGAAATGGGGAGCCCGAGGTGAAGCCTTTGCCCTGGGGGAGGCTCCCCAGGGGCAGCCAGGACAATTCCTTCCGTGCGAGTCACGTTTGAAACAAAAATAAAAATAAAAATAAAAACGCCACAAAAACCACACCGAGCCTCTGTCGGGACACAGATTCAAGTACCTGCGGCAGGTGGGGCGGGGGGGGAAAGGAAGACTTGAATAATTAATTAGTTAATTAACACTGGCAGGACTGCGGTGGTGACCCCCCAAGAGCCACTCCTGACTGAGGAAGTGGCACAAAATCTTATCCAGGATCTACAGGTATAAAAATGCCTTCTTTTTTTTTAATGTTTTTCTTTTTTTTTTTGCTTTTCCTTTTAGGAAATCTTCAGAGTTGGCCAAGTGAAACCACCCCAGGTCCGAGCACATCACGAGCTGAGGTTGGTCAATGCCTCTCTCACTTCTCACACTGGTTGTTTTTAAGATTTTTAGAAGTTACACATCTTTTTTTTTTTTTTTTTTTTTTCTTTTTTTTCCCAGAAATCATCTTTGGTAGATGTTCATTTCCCTCATCTTTCTTGTAAATCGAGTGCAGTTACAAAAAAGTCGTTGGGTTTTTTTCTTCTTCTTCTTCTTCTTTTTTTTTGTTTTTTTTTTTTCTTTGTTACTTAAATTAACCAAAAAATATAAAGTGTCCCAGTCTGAATTTTTACCTAAAGTTCAGCGACTCCTCCTTTTTGTGTCAAGAGTTCTATTTTCCATCCTTGAAATGATGAGCTAGTTTCCTTCCAATTCCTACCGAGAGGGAAATAAAAGGGGTTTTTTTTTGTTTGTTTTTTTTTGTCTTTTCTGGCCAAGCCAGTCCAATAAAACGACAACAACAACACCACAAAAAAAAAAAAAAAAAAAAAAAAAAAAAAAAAAAAAAAAAACAAACCCAAACAGACAAACAAACAAAAAAATAAATCCCAAAACAACCCAAGGAGTGGTTTGTGAATCAGGCACTGCTCCACTGTCCCTGACACCCTTGGGGACAGTGCCACGTTGTCACAGCCCCCTCAGCAGAGAGCAGAAAAACGTCACTGGGAAGAGCAATGCTGGAACAATGCACTTGGGCTTGTTTGAGAAATAAAACAAAAATAAAGAGAAAAAAAGCCCTCGGATGTGAAATCTGGGCACTTCTTGTAACATCAAACCCCGCTGGGCGCAGCGGCCGCTGCGGGAGGGCGCGGCGAGGAGGATGAGGATGAGTTTTTGTCCCTCGGGTTTTTGTCCCACGCCCCAGCGGCCCCAGGCGCTGCCTGTGGTGGGTGGGGGGAGTGTGCAGGGGGTCCCAGGCTGCAGCAGCCCTGGGTGCTGGCTCCTGGCTGCAGGCTCAGCACCACTATGTCAGGATGTTGGAGATGAACTCGTTGAAGCGCTTGGAGTACTGCTCGGGGTTCACCGTGGAGATCTCAGCCCCGGCCTGCGGAGAGACAGCGGGGGTCAGCGGGGCAGGAGGGGACAAGGGAGGGCCAGGACAGCCCTGGGGTGTCACCCTGCGGCCAGCCCAGCCCTCCAACACCTCCCAAACTGGGATGGAAGCACAAACAATCCCAACCCAACCGGAGGGAAAATGGAAAACCCAACCCTGAGGAGAGCGCGGTGGAAGTGCTGAGCGCAGGCGCTGGAGAATGCCCACCCTGGCAGGAAGATCGGTGCCAGGAGACACCAGGACCCCCCAGGAGATGCTGCAGAGCAGAAACCCCCAGAGCCCACCCACCCACCCACCCCCCAAGGCCAGGCTCACCCCGTGTTTCACTGTTTTGGCAGCGTGTGCAGCTTTCTTCTTGGTGTCGTAGGGCGTGAGGATGTCGATGATGGCCATGAAATAAACCTCCTTCCTGGGGGAGCCTGGGAGGCACGAGAGGGGCTCAGACCCCTGGGCACAGCCGGCTGTGCCCTCTCCTCTAAAACCAGCCATCCTTCCTCAACCACTGCCTCAGCTCCCCTGCCCTCCATCCTTCCTCCACAGCTCCTCTGCTCTCCATCCTTCCTCCACAGCTCCCCACAGCTCTTCTGCTCTCCATCCTTCCTCCACAGCTCCCCTGGTCTCCATCCTTCCTCCACAGCTCCCCTGCTCTCCATTCTTCCTCCACAGCTCCCCACACCTCACCTCCCTCCATCCTTCCTCCACACCTCCTCTGCCTCCACCCTTCCTCCACAGCTCCCCACAGCTCCCCTGCCCTCCATCTCTCCTCCACAGCCCCCTCACAGCTCCCCACAGCCCCCCAGCCCTCCCCACTCACTCTCGTGGCTCTTCATGGCGTACACATCCACGGAGGGGTCGAACTCCCCGGGCCCGAAGAAGCGGGGGTAGTTGAGGAGGTTGCCGGGGCTGTCGGGGGGGGTCCCGTAGGAGGAGATGGGGTTCCCCCCCAGGCCGTCGTTCTCGCACTCCTCGTCCTCCGCCCGCTCCTCCACTTCCATCTCCTCCTGCTCGGCCCTGTCCACGTCGTGGATGCCCACCAGCAGGCTGTAATCCATGATCTTCAGCTGGGCTAGAAACTGGGAGAGAGGCAGGAGTGAGCCCGGCGGCGCCCGCGGGGCGGGGGAATGCTCAGCCCTACCCTGCAGTGCCTCCCTAAGCAAGGGCTGGAGAGAGAAGAGCTAAACCCTCCTGAGACTCCCAGAGAAGCTCCACAGGCCCACTGCCCTCAGGACTGATGCAGGAAGGAGTGATTTCCAGCCCTGGAGCCAGCAGTGACAGGAGACAGAGCAGAGCTGTCCCCCCCAAGGCAGCTACCTCCACGTCCCGCTTCAGCTTTTCAAGGAAGTTCTTTTTACTCTCTTCTCCAACGTGCAGCTTCTGACCCTCATTCAAGAAGTCGTTGTCCTTGAAGGTTGGGAGATCCTTGGCCTGCAAGGAAAAGCCTGTGGTCAAACCCCCCAGCCCGCTGCCAGGGCGGGGCTGGCAGCAGCGGGCTCTGGCTGTCAAACCAGCTGGGGCAGTGTTCCTTACCCCTTCCAGGACCTGTCCCTCATAACTCTGGGGGATATCTGCTGTTAAACCAGCTGGGGCAGTGCTCTTTATCCCTTCCAGGACCCAACATTCATAACTCTGGGGGGATATCTGCTGTCAAACCAGCTGGGGCAGTGTTCGTTACCCCTTCCAGGACCTGTCCCTCATAACTCTGGGGGATATCTGCTGTCAAACCAGCTGGGGCAGTGCTCTTTACCCCTGCCAGGACCTGTCCCTCACAACTCTGGGGGGATATCTGCTGTCAAACCAGCTGGGGCAGTGCTCTTTATCCCTTCCAGGACCTGTCCCTCATAACTCTGGGGGGATATCTGCTGTCAAACCAGCTGGGGCAGTGCTCTTTACCCCTGCCAGGACCTGTCCCTCATAACTCTGGGGGATATCTGCTGTCAAACCAGCTGGGGCAGTGCTCTTTACCCCTGCCAGGACCTGTCCCTCATAACTCTGGGGGGATATCTGCTGTCAAACCAGCTGGGGCAGTGCTCTTTATCCCTTCCAGGACCCAACATTCATAACTCTGGGGGATATCTGCTGTCAAACCAGCTGGGGCAGTGCTCTTTATCCCTTCCAGGACCCAACATTCATAACTCTGGGGGATATCTGCTGTCAAACCAGCTGGGGCAGTGTTCGTTACCCCTTCCAGGACCTGTCCCTCATAACTCTGGGGGATATCTGCTGTCAAACCAGCTGGGGCAGTGCTCTTTATCCCTTCCAGGACCTGTCCCTCATAACTCTGGGGGATATCTGCTGTCAAACCAGCTGGGGCAGTGCTCTTTATCCCTTCCAGGACCTGTCCCTCATAACTCTGGGGGATATCTTCTGCTAAACCAGCTGGGGCAGTGCTCTTTACCCCTGCCAGGACCTGCCCATTTTGTGAGGGATTTTTCAAGGATTCAACCCATTTTTGGAGGGGTTTTTGGGGGATTCAAACCATTTTGTGAGGGATTTTTGAAGGATTCAACCCATTTTTTGGAGGGTTTTCTTGAGGAGAAAGGAAAGGCTGGCCAGGGATGGCTCCATACCTTCTCTTTATCACTTGCTTCCCTGGATACTGTTGAGCCCTGACAAAGATAAAAAAAAAAAAAAAAAAAAAAAAGAAAGAAAATATCATTAGTGCACTATGGGCCATATTCCCAATTAATTTATGGACACCTCTTAGTTTCTCCACGCAGGAAAACAATGAAAACAAAACAAATAAAGGAAATATCATTACTATGGGCAATATTCCCAATTAATTTATGGACACCTCTTAATTCCTCCACGCAGGAAAACAATGAAAACAAAACAAATAAATATCATTGCTGCACTATGGGCCATATTCCCAATTAATTTATGGACACCTCCTAATTCCTCCATGCAGGAAAACAATGAAAACAAAACAAATAAAGAAAAATATCATTACTATGGGCAATATTCCCAATTAATTCATGTCCATTAATTCATGGACAGCTCTTAATTCCTCCACGCAGGAAAACAATGAAAACAAAACAAATAAAGGAAATATCATTACTTCACTATGGGCCATATTCCCAATTAATTTATGGACACCTCTCAATTCCTCCATGCAGGAAAACAACGAAAGCATTTTTAAAACCAGTGCTCAACCCCACTTGGATGATCTCCTGGGATGGAGGGAATGGGCCAATACTGAACCTCCACCCACAGCCTCCCAAAACCTGATCCTCTAAAACCCCAGGCCCAACTCCCAGGGTTCTGGAGGAGCCTCCCAGCCCTCTCCAGAGCCTCACCTTCAGGTCATACTTCCTGTGCACGGTCAGCCTGTGGCTGAAGACGTTCCTGGTGACCACCATGTAGGTCTCCACGCCGTCCACGGTCAGGCGGTACATGCCCAGGAACTGCGGCAGCAGCGTGTTCCCGTGGCACTCCACAATGAACTGGGGCACAGCAGGGAGGGGGAAAAGGGTGGTGCTGTTGGAACCCTGGGCACTGAGGAGTTCAGGCTTTCTGTGCTTGGCTTGACCCCCAAGCAAACCCTGAATTGGCCAGGAACAGCCCCCAAAAGTGAGTGACAGTGCTGGGATAACCCTGCATTGGCCAGGAACAGCCCCCAAAAGTGAGTGACAGCGCTGGGATAACCCTGCATTGGCCTGGAACAGCCCCCAAAAGTATTTGTCCCTCAGATTTTTGTCTCTCAGATTTTTGTCCCTCAGGCATTTGTCCCTCAGGCATTTGTCCCTCAGGTATTTGTCCCTCAGGTACCTGTCCCTCAGGTATTTGTCCCTCAGATTTTTGTCCCTTAGGTATTTGTCCCTCAGATTTTTGTCTCTCAGGTATCTGTCCCTCAGGTTTTTGTCCCTCAGGTTTTTGTCTCTCAGATTTTTGTCCCTTAGATATTTGTCCCTCAGATTTTTGTCTCTCAGATTTTTGTCCCTTAGATATTTGTCCCTCAGGTATTTGTCCCTCAGATTTTTGTCCCTCAGGTATTTGTCCCTCAGATTTTTGTCCCTTAGGTATTTGTCCCTTAGGTATTTGTCCCTTAGGTATTTGTCCCTCAGATTTTTGTCCCTCAGATTTTTGTCCCTCAGGTATTTCTCCCTCAGGTATTTGTCCCTCACACCCTAAGGCTCTGCTTTCCACCCCCCAGAACCTCCCTGCGAGCTCTGCTCTGCCAGCTGCCAAATCCGAGCTCCAGACCCCGCCGGGGCAGATCCCCCAGCTGTGCCCGGGGCGGGGCAGGGTGGGGTTGCTCCAAACTCACCGTACCTGGTGGTACTTCTTGAGGATGTTGTGCATCTCCGCCACGTCCTCGCTGGACACGGCCTTGATGACGAACCTCCTGTCGTAGGTGGTGAGGAAGCGCGCGCCGCAGCGGCCCTGGCTGTCGCTGTTCACCGGGGCGCTGCGCGTCACCGAGTTCTGGGGACAGACACGGCCTGTCACCCTTGGGTTTTTGCTGAAGTTCTTTTCCCAACACTGCTAAACGAGGTTATGCTTTCTAAACTCTCTCGTTTTTCACCTTTCTCTCCTAAGGAAGGGCTTTGCTTGTTGACCCCTTGGTGTGAGCAATGGGTCAAAGGATCCCACCTCTTAGGTGGGCACGTTGTAGGAAGGTATAAAAATAGGTTTGGAGAATAAACTCCTTTTTTGGAGCATCAGACTTGCATCTTTCTTTTGTGTCCGACAGCGACAGTGGGCAGCCTGGCAGCAGCTGGCACCTCCCTCAGCAGCAGGGCCAGGTCCCCAGGACCAGCTCAGGTGAGGCTGGGGACCCCCCTGAGCAGCTCTAGGAAGCAGGGTCAGCTCCACAGGAGGGTCAGCCCCTCAGGACCAGCTCAGGTGAGGCTGGGAACCCTCCTGAGCAGCTCTAGGAAGGAGGGTCAGCCCCTCAGGACCAGCTCAGGTGTGGCTGGGAACCCCCTGAGCAGCTCTAGGAAGCAGGGTCAGCCCCCCAGGAGGGTCAGCCCCCCAGGACCAGCTCAGGTGTGGCTGGGAACCCCCCTGAGCAGCTCTAGGAAGCAGGGTCAGCCCCCCAGGAGGGTCAGCCCCCCAGGACCAGCTCAGGTGTGGCTGGGAACCCCCCTGAGCAGCTCTAGGAAGCAGGGTCAGCCCCACAGGACCAGCTCAGGTGTGGCTGGGAACCCCTCTGAGCAGCTCTAGGAAGCAGGATCAGCCCCCCAGGACCAGCTCAGGTGTGGCTGGGAACCCTCCTGAGCAGCTCTAGGAAGGAGGATCAGCCCCCCAGGACCAGCTCAGAGCACCCACTCTGGCTGGGAACTCCAGGTTTGGTGCTGCTGAGGGTAAAACCCAGTTGTTTCAAGGTCTGGACGTGTTTTTAGGGCTTCCACCTGGCCCTGTGATTTGCTGGCAGGGTTTACTCCAACACCTGGGGGGTGTGTTTGGAAGGCACTTTTTTCGTGAAGGGTTTTTAGAGATGTAGGAAACACGGGCCAAGAGTTCTCAGCGTTTCCTCTCAAGGATTTAAGAACAGTCAGGATATTTCTAAGGCTTAAGGAAAACCAGACCAAAACAAGTGAAATGGCTTTTCCATCAAAAAGCAGCTTAATCTGGCCAGAGTCTCAGTGTTTGGGGATTCTTCACAGGTCATCCTGCACCAAAAGCCACCCTGAGGCTCTGCTATTCTTACCCCTGGACGTACAAGAGGAGTATAAATAGCTTGGTTGTTCTTCTGACAACCAGCAGCATCTGCCTTTAGATCCCTGTCTCCACCCTTAGCAACCAGACAGCGCAGCAGGGCTGGAAAATCCCAGGAAAACTGCGGGGATCAATTCCCTGAGCCACGGCACCAGCTCCTGGTTCTGCAGCCTCTCCCCAGCTGGGTCTGCTGTGAGCTCCTCCCTCAGTCCCAGCCACTGCTGCTCACACCTCAGGCCAAGCTGTCACCTGTCCCCTCCACCTGCCCAGAAGTCATTTTATCAACCAACAACCTCTCACCAGCATTTCTTTATCACAGATCTGCACAAACAGTGACCCTCAGCAAGTTTTCCAGCATTTCTGAGCTGGACATTGCGTTTCAGGCTGGATTATTTATTTTTTTTTCAGGTGACAGTGGCACTGCTGTGTCCCCCTCCCTCAGCTCTGGCAGCAGAGGGAGCCTGCAGCAGAGCCTGCTCTGAGAGAGAGAGATTTACCACGTCATGCTGCAAGTGAGCCCAGAGGTTTCCTTTCAGAACGAAGCATTTAAAGCTTTTAAAACTTTAATGAAGCAGGGGAAAAACTCTGCTGCTGCCAACAGCTTTAGAGAGCGTCAGGAAAATAAAGGCAAACAGAAAAATCCCCTTTGCTGCTCGCTGACATTTGCAAAGGGGTCTGTGCCAGGCAGTTTAATCAGCCCTCACCTCAAAAACCACAGAGCTTTTCTTCTGGAGCTGGGAAGCAGAAATCGTGACCACAGAGAGCGTTACCAAATCCAGAGCCCCGTGCTCCCTTCCCGTCACTCCCACCTCTCCCACAGTTGGGGTGTTAAACTCAGCGTCCTGGCTCCCTTCCCACTCCAGCCATTGCATCCTACCCACCTGAATTTAGCTCAATTAACATTTTCTCTTCCAGCTGGACACTTCTTAAAACAGCCAAAGGAGCCCAGAGATGGGGGAAGCAATCCCTCAGAACAACAGGGGGAGTGTAAATGACAAACCAGGTGCTGAGAGTGTGGGTGACACCCGGGCAGGGCGTGTGACACGGGCACGGGGGGGAAGCAGCGTGGGACCAGCCCTGCTCCAGCTGCTCTCCCCAGCACGCAGGGAGCACGTGGAGGGAGCAGGGAGGCTGCAGCACTGCCCCACGTGCCTCTGCACTCAGAGTGTTCCAGGGGATGCCCCTGGCGCCCTGCCCGCTCTGTCACTGCGTGCTGGGGACACTCCAGCTCCCTGACACCCGGCCTGCCCGGGGCCACGCGGCCACCACGGCCTCCCTGGCCCTGCTCTGTGTGATCTCCCTGCTCAGCTCCTCCTGCTCAGGGCTCCCTTTGCTGGCCCTGCTCTGTGTGATGTCCCTGCCCAGCTCCTCCTGCTCAGGGCTGCCATCCCTGCTGGCCCTGCTCTGTGTGATCTCCCTGCTCAGCTCCTCCTGCTCAGGGCTCCCTTCCCTGGCCCTGCTCTGTGTGATCTCCCTGCTCAGCTCCTCCTGCTCAGGGCTCCCTTCCCTGGCCCTGCTCTGTGTGATCCCCCTGCTCAGGGCTCCCTTCCCTGGCCCTGCTCTGTGTGATCTCCCTGCTCAGCTCCTCCTGCTCAGGGCTCCCTTCCCTGGCCCTGCTCTGTGTGATCTCCCTGCTCAGCTCCTCCTGCTCAGGGCTGCCATCCCTGGCCCTGCTCTGTGTGATCCCCCTGCTCAGGGCTCAGAGCTGGCTGAGGAGGCCCTGCTGCAGCAGCCAGGGCTGTGCCATCTCCCTGTCCCCAGGGCTGAGCTCAGCTGTGTTAACAGCAGACTCCTGTCCAAGAGAATCAGCCCCTCTGGCATTAGGGGTGTACCCCAAAGCAGGAGCCTCCGTGATGCACCCAAATCAACGACACAACACTGGGCTGAAAGCAGCAGATCCACCTGAGTCTGTACAAACACCACAGACCGGTTTTCCTCGCAGATATTCCACACTGGATCATTGTTACCCTGCAGCTCCTGCCTGTCCACAGCCACCTGTGCCCCTGTTTCATGCCTTGGGAGCAGGGATCACCTTCTCCTCCTATTGCCCAGTGCTCGGCACGGCAACGTCCCCTCCACTGCTGTGGCTGTGGTGCAAGCACTCAGATTCTAAACCCAGCAAAGCTGCTGGCAGCAATGTCTGCACAGGGTGGCTGCTCTGGCCTAGGAAGGGAGGAGAGGATACCTGGTAGTCCTGGTCATCGATCCCAAATCTCTCCCGGAGGTTCCGGAACACCAGCGGACAGTACTCCTTGAATTTAAAGCGGCTCGGCAGGTTCTCCCTAGGGCAGGGCAGAGGAGAGATGTGTGTGCATGAAACAGGGGAATGAAACAGAGAGTGCAATGGAACTGATAAAGGAGCCTGGTATCTTGGAATATATCATGGAATCTGTAATGGAACTGATAAAGGAGCCTGGAGCAGAAACCATGGGAGACACAGATGAAGATAAAGGATCCCTGGGGTAGGAGTGCCCAAAAAACATGTTGTGAAACTTTGTAATGATTACCAATAGCTGATATCATGAAGGAGGTATCAGCAGTGAGAAATTGCCACCAAAACCAGAACCCTATATAAGTGCCATACAAGAAAAGCCCTCTATAAACACCTTGTAACGCTCAATAAATTTGGTTTCTGATCAGAACTGGGAGTGTCCCCATCTGTCAGTGGCTGATGTGCAGTGACCAGCAGTGAAATCCAGCTCCATGCTGGCTCCCACCTCCCTGCCAGCCCCCAGGACATCCCAGCCCTGCTGGGCTCCAGCTGGGGCAGCTGGCTCCTTTGGATGCCCACAAACTCTGCCTCTCCCAGGGAATCCCGCAGCATCTGGAGGGGGAGGAGCAGAGTTTGGTCCTGCTTGGACACAGTGGGAGGATCTGGCAGCTCCTTCCCCATGAGAAACCCTCACACTGACATGTGCGGGGCTCGGATCTCCGGAGGAGAAGGGGAAGAGCAGATCCTGCACGCTGTGCCAGGGCAGACAAACTTCCCAACCACCTCCCACTCTGCAAAGCTGATCCCTGTGAAACTTGGGGAAAACAAAGGATTAATCAGGGAGCACTGCAGCCCTGCAGAGCCGGGGTGGAGAACGCAGCACTGAGCACCAGCCACAACCACGTCTTCAGAACAGCTTCCAAAAATGGATTTTTCGGGAAAAGGAGACAGGGATAACTCCAGAGAGACTCCATGAGCCCAGCACAGCTGCAGAGCTGCCTCCTGTGAACAGTTTCATCCCTCAAAGGATGGAAAACAACCACCACAGAGCATTGCAGTGACACACTGAGCCCACCATGGCCTGTCCAGGGCAGGGGCTCGTGTCCAGCCAGGCCGGATCCTCCTGGCTGTACAGCTGGGAACAACCCAGGAGGCCTCCCCCAGGCCAGTTTGCCTCACAGCACAGAGCTCTGAGCACAGAGAGGTTGGGGAACTCCTACTTACTTGTTGAATAGATGATTGTCCACCTTAATCTTACTGTAGGCTTTAAAGTCATCGGGCATTAACATGACGGGGACGGGAACATTGCTGAGCTCATTGATCTGCAAGAGAAAGGAAAGGGACACTCAAGGCCCAGCTCCCACTGCCCTGGGGACTTGCAGGGGTGCCCCAAACCCATCCCCTGGGGTGTGGGGGGGTGCCCCAAACCCATCCCCTGGGGTGTGGGGCACCCTGACCCATCAGACAGAAGCAGCTGGGGAACACTGTGGTGACAGGCCACAGCAGCACCTCGTTCCCTGACGTGGTGAATCCTCCTGAGACAACCCTTCCCCTTCCACCAAGACACAGCTGAGAACCCAGACAAGCCCACAGGCCAGGAACCAGCAGATTTCATGTTTTAACTAAACCGCTTTGTTGCGAAAATGTTCCAATCTTAATCGTTCCTGCTACAAACCAGGATGACCAAAGACCTTTGGTGCAGCCCAGCACAGCTCCCCGTGGATGCTGTTTCCATGCTGCCTGTCTCCTGTTGCTCCCATCCCACCTTCTCTGGAGGGATGAGTCACTCACTAGATTGTTTTTGCTCCTTAGTCATGTGTGGCAGCCACAGGAACACGGGGAAGCAGAAGAATGAATGTTGAGCTACTATTGTACAGGTGGGCTCGTGCTGCAGCACCCAGCAGTGGCAGCATTAATAATAATAATAAAAATAATAATAATAAAGATCCAGCTCTGGACTGTGTCTGGCTGCCCTGCTCCAGTCACTGCAGTCACTGACAAGGCTGTGCCAGAATCAAGAGCAGGTCAGGAGGTTTCTGAGCTGCCTTTTCTGAGGACAGCCCCAGCGCCCTCCCCTCCCAGGGACTCCCCACAGCCCCATCTCACTGAACTCCTGTCAAGAGCCTGGATTTAGGAAGGAATTCCACTCCAGCTCCCGTGACTGCTGTGCCAAGCAGGTAATGCTGCAGAGGGAGGCAGACAACGCTGGGCTTTGGCTCCGTGTCAGCCCTGGGGGCTGTTCCCAGCACCGAAACCTCCGGCAGGTCAAGTGACTCCCAGCACACTGGGAAAGCTTCTGGAAAACTTCCCTGCTGGCTGGGAGCAGGGGCCAGGCTCAGGAAAGGGGATCCAGCTCTGGGATTCCCCATTCCCTGCATGCAGCAGGACACACAGCAGTGCCCAAACTGCTGCCACATCCCTGCCCGGGCTCCGCAGGGCTCAGCGCCGGGGACGTGCCGTCAGCTAATTCCGTGTTTATCCCACCCTTTCTCCATCGTTACCACGAAAAACCAGACCAGATTTAACACACGTCAGACTGGGAAGAAAGACACATCCCAGTGCCAGGAGGGAAGGTGGCTATTTTCAGAGCCAGCCATCCCACACAACAGATCAGCGGGAAGCGGCTCCTGCAGGGAGCGGGGATGGAGCTCTGCAGAGCCCTGCCCTGCACTCCCCTCCCAGCAGCACCCAGCTGATGGCCTGAAGTTTTAGCTTTTGTATTTTTCACGTTTTTGTACCGGATTAAGTGTTTTAACTCTGAACCCCACGTGGAATGTTAGTAAAGCTCTCATCACAGTTTGGTCAGACAGAACAATCCTTCCAGGCAAAGTGTAAACAAAAGGGAATTGCAGAGGAGCAAACTGGGGGGCTGTGACTTCATTACATGAAGCTGTAATCGGACAATTAACCCCTGATATGCAAATAAACCAAACTTATATCTGCCCAAAAAAACTCGTGAGCGTCTCCATCTCGGGTGCAGCCTGTGCGAGGCTCCTGCACTGCCCAAGGTATATTTGTTAAAGGCCTTTAATAAATACCTACTTCATCCTCTGTCTAGCCTCTGCTCCAGGTATCCACCCCAAGGCATCACAGAACTGCCACAAACCCTCTGGGATGTACGGAAAACGCAGCACAGACGAATGAATGAATAAATAATGGCACACATCCCCCAGCGGCAGCAATCCCCAGCAGGGAGAGGCCGGCGTCCCCCCGGGTTCAGCTCAATCCTTGAGCCAGAGGGGAGGGAAAAGGGAACAGACTCCAGGTGAGGCAGGGATCCCCCAGCTGGCAGCCACTGCAGGGAGCTGCAGCAGAGTCCCACGCAGAGATTTCCCCTCGGGGTGAGGAGAAAACAACTCCTTCTGCACCCGAGACAGAGGCGCTGCCTCCAGCCACTAATTATTGCTGTCTACCAGGAGGGGAAGCCTGACAGCTCCTGCCACACGCCTGCTCCCATCCCTGCCTGCTCCCAGCCCTCTTCCCCGCGTGGGGAAGGCACAAACAAGCCATTATCAGCTCCTTGCCGAGCGGAGGAAGGGTGCTGACGGCTGAGAGGGAACAGCGATGCCTCCTCGCTGGCAGCAATTCAGACACAAATGTTCTCGGGCCTCTTCTGGGTGCCCTCGTTTCTGCCACGGCACAAACCTCAAAGCGAGCGTGGGACCTGTTGCGAGGCTCCTGAGTGGCAGAAATGGTGCACCAGGAGAGCTCCGGCTCGTTTCAGAGGTGCCACCAACTCCTCACAAGATCAAACAGCCCCCAAAAAAATCCCCGCCCGTGGAAGCCTTTCCCCGCTTCCAGCTCGATGGATGCTCTGGGATCCGGCTTTGGAGGAGACAGGGAGAAGGAATGGGGTTGTGCTGGGCACCAAGATGTGGATGAAGGGCTGGATTTGGGATTCTGCCTCTGGAGGGGACAGGGAGAGAAGGATGGGGCTGTGCTGGGCACCAAGATGTGGATGAAGGGCTGGACTGGTCATTTCTAGACCCAGAACTGCCCACCTGCCCTCCCCCAAGGCAGCTCTGGGGCAGTGGTCGCTGGGCCTTTGCTCCTGGCACCAGTCTGGAACAACACATGGATTTGTTGAGTTTTGTTGCTATACTGGGTTTTTAAATTTTTTTTGTTGTTGTTTAAGCACCGTGTGCTCCCACAGCAACACCCCTGCCTGACACCTTCCCAAGGGAGAGGAACAAAAAGCCCCCACGCACCTCGGGAAAGGGATCTCCCAACCCCTCCCCTCTCACAGCACAACCCTCAAGCATCCAGCCGCCCACCCCAAGGATTATCCAGCCAGATCCTGAAACACGAGGAGTCCCTGCCCAAAGGAAAGCCTGGCCAGCAGCACCCATCACCTCTGCAGAGGGATCCTCTCCTCAGGCTCATCCCTGGGGCAATCTGAGCAGCGTGACAAACGCCTGGCACACGTCTGCTCTCTCGCCTTCTCCCCGGGGAGAGGCGTGGAGCAGCAGATTAAATATAGCAGAGTGTGTGTGTGTGTGAGTGTGTGTGTGTGAGTGTGTCCCGGGGTATTACTGCTCCGGGAGGCAAGGTCACAGCAAGGTGCACGGCCAGGATGTGCTCAGCTCCCCGGGAGCACATTCCCAGGGCTCTGCCCCCCCAAAAAGAGGAGGAAGCCTGCCTGAAGCAGGATCTCTGGGGATGTGGGTACCAGGGCAGGGAGATGCTGGGTGTGGTTCTGGAGGAGGCAGAGACACAGGGACAGAGGTGCAGCAGCACCAGGAGCACACACCTGGGCCTTCAGGGGCTGTTCTGGGCATCACAGCCACTGCAAGGCACAGCATCAGCAGGGTGTGCCCGCGGTGGTGCCACAGATGTCCCCAAAGTGGGGACAATGGGGACAGAACGGCTCATTTGGAGCCAGGGATTTACATCCACACCCGGAGCGATGCTGGGTTCCCCCTAAGGCTTCCAGCTTTTCAGCCCTGATCTGCTCTCAAATCCACAACACCTTTTAGCCCCAATCTGCCCTCAAATCCACTTCACTTTCTAACCCCGATCTGCTCTCAAATCCTCATCACTTTGTGGCCCAGATCTGCCCGTGAATCCCCTGGAAAGCCAGCCCGTTTTTACCCAGTGCCCTCCTGCCCAGAGTTCCCCATCTCCTCAGCACAGAGCCCTGCGAGGGGCCAGCCCAGGCCGAGAGCAGCGTTCTGTCTGTGCCACCAGCGCTCCGCAGGGAAGGCTCGGCTCCTGCCCCTCCCAGGCCGGGGACAGCGGGAGCGGCACCGCAGGAGCCCCACAGAGAGCTCGGTCACACCCCGGGGGCTCTCAGGATTTCCCACCGAGGCACAGCTCAGACCAACCCACCGACACCTTCAGCAGGAGCGCTGGGACACAGACCCTGCCCGTTTTTCCCTGTCCTGAGAACAAAGGAGCGATTCCCCGAGCAGGTCAGGCAGCGTCCAGAGCCACCCCACAAGGACAGAGGGATCAAAGCTGCCCACTCCCAGAGGAGAAGAGGGAAAAGCAGCTGGATGCTGCTGGGATCAAGAGCAGGAGGTGAGGGAGGGAAGACCTCTTCCAGTACCCAGACCTTTCGTCCTCAGCACAACCCAGCTTTACAGGGCTGCAAAAACACCTCCTCCCTCTCTCTCTGTCAAGTTTTTCCTTCCCAGGCACTGGAATTCTTTTCAGCAGCACCACTCAGGACTCTGGGTTGGTGATTTCTCTCCGCCACCAAAGCCAATTCCTTTCCCAATAAAAGCCACATCAATATTCCGTGTCATTCAGGGACAGCTGTTGGGATGAAACGGGCCAGGCATAATTTTGTTTCAAAAACCTGACTGCAGCCTCAAAGTGGCAATTAGCATTAGTAAATTGATGGGAAAATGCGATTTGTTTACTAACAAGATGCAGCTGATGGGGAGTGTGTGAGCCCACTCTCCGGGATTCTTTGCAACAGGAATTTGCTCAGGAAAATAAAGATACTTTGTTCCCCCTCAAAGCCTTCCAATCAGGCATCTTGGTGAGCATTAGTTAAACTTCATTATGCTCTGGGGAAGGAGGTAAAAGACACATGGGAAAATCACTTTAGGACGGAGACAAACCCACAGCTGCAGCAAAACTTTGCTGCTGCTTAGCACAGAGCAGCAACTGGGTGATGGTTTGAGGAAAAATAAAAAACACCCCTGTTTTCCATGAATTAGAGCATGATTAATCAGTATCCACGCTAACAACCCCCCGTGCAACGCGAGGGAAGAGTGAATCTTGTAGTCAATAATTCCTCTGGGGACACCAGGATGCTTTGAGATGGGAAAAAAAAAAAAAAAAAAAAAAAAAAAAAAGCATCCCCTGGTGACAGCTAATCCATCTATTCCTAAAAAAAAGTACTTGGAAAGCTGCTGGGAAGCACCCATGCTCCCAGTCCTCTCAGGGGTGGACAGAGCTGATGCTTCCTTCAGTCCAAAGAAAGCTGAGGAATGGGAATATTCAACAACCAACCCATGGCCATGGCAGCCAGCGGGAATGAGCAGGGAAATGAGTCCCGTTCTCCATGCTGAACCACCCAGGAAAACCTGATTTTCTCTCTCCCCAAAATGAAAAGGGCTCCTGGAAATGTAGATTTGAATGGGAGAAGGGGCTCCTGGAAGGTGGATTTGAACAGGAAAGGAGCTCCTGGAAGGTGGATTTGAACAGGAAAAGGGCTCCTGGAAGGTGGATTTGAACAGGGAAAGGGCTCCTGGAAGGTGGATTTGAACAGGAAAAGGGCTCCTGGAAGGTGGATTTGAACAGGAAAAGAGCTCCTGGAAGGTGGATTTGAACAGGAAAAGAGCTCCTGGAAGGTGGATTTGAACAGAAAAAGGGCTCCTGGAAGGTGGATTTGAACAGGAAAAGGGCTCCTGGAAGGTGGATTTGAACAGGAAAAGAGCTCCTGGAAGGTGGATTTGAACAGGAAAAGAGCTCCTGGAAGGTGGATTTGAACAGAAAAAGGGCTCCTGGAAGGTGGATTTGAACAGGAAAAGGGCTCCTGGAAGGTGGATTTGAACAGGAAAAGGGCTCCTGGAAGGTGGATTTGAACAGGAAAAGGGCTCCTGGAAGGTGGATTTGAACAGGAAAAGAGCTCCTGGAAGGTGGATTTGAACAGGAAAAGGGCTCCTGGAAGGTGGATTTGAACAGGAAAAGGGCTCCTGGAAGGTGGATTTGAACAGGAAAAGGGCTCCTGGAAGGTGGATTTGAACAGGAAAAGAGCTCCTGGAAGGTGGATTTGAACAGGAAAAGAGCTCCTGGAAGGTGGATTTGAACAGAAAAAGGGCTCCTGGAAGGTGGATTTGAACAGGAAAAGGGCTCCTGGAAGGTGGATTTGAAAAGGGAAAGAGCTCCTGGAAGGTGGATTTGAACAGGGAAAGAGCTCCTGGAAGGTGGATTTGAACAGGAAAAGAGCTCCTGGAAGGTGGATTTGAACAGGAAAAGAGCTCCTGGAAGGTGGATTTGAACAGGAAAAGAGCTCCTGGAAGGTGGATTTGAACAGGAAAAGAGCTCCTGGAAGGTGGATTTGAACAGGAGCTCCCGGATGAGCAGGTTGGGAGCCAGGCCCTCGGTCATTCCGGGGGCTGGCACAGCTGTGGCCGTATGCTGCTCTCTCCAGAGGTCAATTAGAGCCGGGGCTGGGAAGGGACAGATCCAGGCTGTTCCCACCGTGCCAGGACCAATTTCTGGGATCTGAGTGTTTGATATGTGGCAGATGCTGCCGTGGCAAGCCCGGAGCCAAGGCTGCAGAGCGGGGAGCGCCGTGCTGCCGTTCCCAGAGCTGCTGTTTCCCTGGAATACTAACGAGCTGTGCTCCGTGCTGGCACTGCTCCTGAGGGCCTGGGAGATGGCTGCTGCTCCAGCCAGGAACTGGAGCCTCTGGAGCTGCCTCGGGCGAGATCCATGCAGCCAACAGATCTCCCCATTCCCACCAAAAAACGGGATGTTTGTGCCCTTCCCCTGCCAGCAGCCAGAGCCGCTGGAAGGTTTTCCAGCTGAGGAAGCGGCAGCAGTATCACAGCCCTGCAGACACAGATCCACAGTCTGGGATTTGTAAACCTGGGATCCCAGAGCCTCCCACCAGCAGCACCTTACAACCGTTTCCATGGTTCCCAGAGCATCACACAACACTCTGCTCGTCTCTCCGGCTGGGAGGCGGCTGCTCCCTTCCAGAACCATCCCAACTTTCCCATCCCGTGCACGTGGATCCATCCAGGGCACGGAAAACACACCTGGAGCACCACACCTGGACCCCACAAGCCCCAGGAGCCGCAGCTCCTCTCCCAGTGCCATGACAACGGCAGGAGAAGCTTCCCCAAGAAGCATCCCCACGTCTGCTGGATTCAGGGTCTGACAGAACATCGAGGCTGAGCCGCAGTGGCTCCAATTTTACACAAGCTCTCCCCTCCCTTCCATGGTTTTCTGGTCCAAAATTCAAATTGTTTGAGTCATACCACTCCCGTTCGGCCCCGCTCACACCGGCCCCACCCCAATCCCGATCCCAACCCTGGCTGGGGACCACCAGGACCTGTTATTTAACACTCTAAACTGGCGCTCCAGAAAGCAGCTCCTGCTCTTGGGGTGCTCCTGATGCTCTCCAGAGCCAGCCCTGCCTGTGCTCAGCAGCCTCTTGAAGGCTGCTCCAGACTGGGAGAACAGACCCAGGGGGATTTCTGCAGCGCGTTGCATAAAATGGTTGTTTGTTTGATTTGTCTGTGAAAAAAGTTCATCCCAGATCCAAGCAATTCTGACAGGATCTTCCTGGCACAGCCCTGGGGCTTGTGCTGAGAGCTGTTTTCCCCTCCTCCCACTGCAAGGATCCCAGGGCAGAACTCCATGAACACAGCCCAGAGCCTCCTCACTCAGCCCTCCTCACCCAACACGGCCAAATATTCAACAATCCCTCAAAAGACTTCCCCAAAGGTATTCCCCAAATGATTCCCAAACCCATCAGCTGGAGGCATGTAATTCCAATCCCCACTGAAACAGGGATCATCTCCCAGCCACAGCCCAGGAGGAGCAGCTGACACCAAACCCTCACCCCAACGTGGCAGTGGTGGAGGGATTTACTGGGAAATCCTAAACGCCTTTCCAAAGGTCAGGAGGTCACAGCTGAACTCCTCTCACCTCCTTTCCCAGCCCCTCAGCTCCTTCTTGGCAGCAATTTCTTCCTAATACACATCCGATATAATCTCATTACCAGCTTAGTGTCAGCTCGCCTTCCTCCCTTTGCCCAAATATCTCACAGCCAAGTGCTCCCAAAGTTACTCTGTCCTGATCCAGAGCCTCAGATTCCTGCCAGGCTCCTACTGCCCAGACAGCTACAACAAAGAAAATCACAAAAAAAACCCCCCCAAAAAGGCCAACTGCCAGCAAGCAACAACCGTCCCTATGAGGCCAGGAATGAAACTCGGAAAAATCCCACAATTTCCATTTCTTCGGGGCTGTTAATGGCACCACTGATCAAAGGCTGGTTAAACTCATTATCCTGCTTCCTGGGCAAGGCTGGGAGCACTTGGAACATCCTTTGCCTCAAAGCCAGCACGGTGCTGAACCACATTTGGAAGCTTTCATTCCAGCCAGGCAGGCCAGGAATGTGAGGATTTTTTTTTTTTTTAATTCTTAGTGCGTTATTTGTTTTGGGAAAAAAAAAAATGAGCCTGAATCCCTTTCACTCTCTAGGAAACATCCACTAATCCACTGGAGAAATAGGTGTGTCTGAGCCCTAAAAGTGGATTAATTGAGGAAGGGATGAGGCTTCTGGGTTCTTTGGCCACCAAGAACAAGACCCAGCACCCACATTTAAGGATCAACCCTCGTGCCTGCCACCGTAAACCAGGGAGAAGTTTCCAGAGAAAACACAGGGATGGTCTCAGGAATTACCAAAGGAGGTGGATCAGAGCTGAGCCATCACAGACATTCCCAAGGGACCCTCTCACAACCCGCTCCCAGAAGAACTGAGGCCAGCAGGACACACATGGCCCCAGTCCTGCCATCAAAGGGGACAAACCCGGGGACAAACCTCTCACTTTGGGGAGACGCAGATGGGAGACACGCTGTCCCAGTGAGGCACAGCACTGTCCCTCCGGGCTGTGACACAGGGGAATCCCTCCCTGGGACAGCCACAGGGACACTCCTAGGTGGAAACCCGGGGGCTGGGACAGGGGACAGGGCTGTGGGGGCCCAATTCGTGTCCTCAGGGCTTGTGAAGGAACTATTCCCCACAGCAACATCACTCGGCAAGGCATCAGCCCCCCCCTGCCCAGCCCCGGGAAAACGGGGGCTGGAAAAGGTGTCGGGGGTGGGAGTGTGGGGACACAATCCCCAAACTGCCTGGCGACACAGAGCCAGCAGAAAGGGAGCACGGAGCCCAGGGAGGGGCTGCATCAGGGGAGGGATGGAGAGGGAGAGAAGGCTGGATTCAGCGGGGAGAAAAAGCTGCTCTGGAGGGGAGAGAAAAGGCCTGAGGAGGAGCGGGGAAGGGTCTGACCTGAGGGGGTCGGACATTGCTGAGGGGGCTGAGGGGGCTGAGGGGGCCGAGGCCCCGCTCCCGGGGGGCTCTGAGGGGCCCGCTCCCGGGGGGCTCTGAGGGCCCCGCTCCCGGGGGGCTCTGAGGGGCGGGGGTTTAGGGTGGGGGGGGGCCGCGCCGCCCGCTCTCACCGTGTGGTTCGCCCCCCACATAAGGACGCTGAGCAGCGGTTCCGAGGCCCGGAACAGCTTCACCTTCTGGCACACGAAGTGTTTCTTCTTGGTCTTGGTCTTGCTGGCGCTCAGGGCCGAGCCCACCGCGGCCACGGCTCCCGCCGCCGTCCCCGCGGCCCCCGCGCAGTTCGCGGCCATGGCGGACCCGACCGACCCCCTCCCCGCGCCCCCCTACCAGCGCCTCCGCATGGTTCCGCCCGGCCCGGCTCGCTCCCCCCTCCCGCAGTGGTACCGCCCGGCTCCGGCAGCCCCGGCCCGTTACGCTTCCCCCCTCGCCGGCCCTGCTCCCCCCCCCCCACCGCCGCGGCGGTGGTTCGGTCCCTGCCCCCCCCCCGCCCGCCCCCGCAGTGGTTCGCTCCGCCGCGGCCGGCCGAGCCCGCTCCGGCCCCGCGCCGAGGAGGCGCCAAGATGGCGGCGGGCTGAGGGGGTGGCGAGCGGGAGGTGCCATGTCCCGCCCGGGCGGGGGGAGCCGCGGGCGCTGGCGAAGGGAGAGCTCCGGCTCGGACTGCGGCAGGAGCGGGGAGAGTCGCGACACGCATTGGGCTGTGAGAGGGAACAACGGAGAGAGATAACGGACGGAGAAGGGCCCAGACGGAAAAACGCCCCATCCCCTCCTCCTCTTCCCAGAGATGGTCTCGCCCAGTCGGCGTGACGCGCCCGGCAGGGCCACGCCCCGCTGGGAACGGACCAATCAGCAACGAGGCGGCTGGAATTATGAATGGGCTGTTACACACGTCACGCGCCGCCGTTTAAAGGGCCCGCAGCTGCGTGGGGACCCTGCCGGGACCCTCGGGGGGACAACGGGGACCCCTTCGGCCCCGAGGCGCGTCCTGCGGGCGGGACACCCCCGAGACGGGGCTGCTGCAGCCTCCCGGAGCCTCACCAACCCTTCCCGCCCACAGCCAATTCACCCCTGCCCCTCCCATTCCCCCCGCCCCCCCGGAACCACAAAGGACATTTAACAAACGACAGTGAAGTTTCTTAATTAAAAAGGCAAAATAAATCTACACTGCTGTACATATGCACATTACTTACATTACAAAATCCCAGAGAAATATCTGCTGTGTCAGCTATGCCCCGCTCATTCCCTTTCCCCCCCCCCCCAGAAACTGCTTCTTTTGGGTCAAAGATCAACAAAATAAACCTGGGAGCCACCAAACGCCAGCCCCGGCCACCGCACTGTGAGGTGTGGATGCAAACGGTGACAGTGCCAAACAGGTGCAGAATTTCTGTCAAATTCCATGGAATCACCTCAGGCGTGGGTGGCTTCTGCTCTGGATTTGAAGGATTAACAAAAATAAGACCCTCAGCTCCGGCGCAGGAGGAAGCAGCGACCACCCGGCAGAGTTTCATAATAACGGGCAAAAGTGACAGCACTCAGGGTGGGGAGAGGAGGAGAAGCTCTGGCAACCACCAAGAAATGGAACACCCAGGGGCTCAGGAGGCCCCAGAGCCCCAAGTCCTGAAGGCCCTGAGGGCTCAGCTCTGGGAGCTGCAATGGTTCCTGGAGAGCTCTCACCCCTGGGAGCTGCAATGGTTCCTGGAGAGCTCTCACCTCCAGGAGCTGCAATGGTTCCTGGAGAGCTCTCACCTCCAGGAGCTGCAGTGGTTCCTGCAGAGCTCTCACCTCCAGGAGCTGCAGTGGTTCCTGCAGAGCTCTCACCCCTGGGGGCTGCAGTGGTTCCTGGAGAGCTCTCACCCCTGGGGGCTGCAGTGGTTCCTGCAGAGCTCTCACCCCTGGGGGCTGCAGTGGTTCCTGCAGAGCTCTCACCCCTGGGGGCTGCAGTGGTTCCTGCAGAGCTCTCACCTCCAGGAGCTGCAGTGGTTCCTGGAGAGCTCTCACCCCTGGGAGCTGCAGTGGTTCCTGGAGAGCTCTCACCTCCAGGAGCTGCAATGGTTCCTGGAGAGCTCTCACCTCTGGGAGCTGCAATGGTTCCTGGAGAGCTCTCACCCCTGGGGGCTGCAATGGTTCCTGCAGAGCTCTCACCCCTGGGAGCTGCAGTGGTTCCTGGAGAGCTCTCACCTCTGGGAGCTGCAGTGGTTCCTGGAGAGCTCTCACCTCTGGGAGCTGCAGTGGTTCCTGGAGGGATCCCACCCCTGGGAGCTGCAGTGGTTCCTGGAGAGCTCTCACCTCCAGGAGCTGCAATGGTTCCTGGAGAGCTCTCACCCCTGGGAGCTGCAGTGGTTCCTGGAGGGCTCTCACCTCTGGGAACAAATGTCCACTGAGCTCCTGCCCAGGGGTGCAGGACAGGCATCACCTCTGCATAAAGTTCTTTTCCAGAGCAGCAGGAGTCCTCTGCAGGGAGTGGATGTTGCGCTTGACCCGATCCTCCAGGCTGGAGGTGGAGGCACTCTCCAGCTTCAAACGGCTGCAGGGAACGGGAGCAGAGAGAGAAATCACAACTCTGAGACCGAAGGACAGCAGCTTTGGATTAGAGGCTGGATGTTGGGATGGAATTCCTCCCTGGGAGGTTGGGGAGGGGCTGGGATGGAATTCCCAGGGCAGCTCCTGGATCCCTGGCAGTGTCCCAGGGGCAGCCTGTGACAGTGGGAGGTGGCCCTGCCAGGGCAGGGGTGGCACTGGATGGGATTTAAGGTCCCTTCCCACCCAAACCATTCCACGATTCTGTGATTTTTGTGATCCCAGCTCTGGGCAGCTTCAGGGCTTTGCTGCCATGAGCACAGGGGATTCCATCACCACTCTGTGTTCACAGTTTTCATTGCCAAACACAGACTCCAGTCCCACAGGGACTTGCAGGCCTCAAACTGCTGCAAGCTCCCAAAAACCAGAGAATTTCTAAATATCTACACAGAAAACACCCCCAGGGTGGCAAAACATCACTAATGCCTAGCTTGGGCCTGACTCCCAATCAAAAAAAAACCCCTTTTTTTTTGGGTTGAGGGGAAAAATTTGGGAACAGCAGATGTCACCAGTCCTGTAAGACCCAGGGGAGACATGTAACTCCATGCTCTGAACCATCCCAGACACTTGACACGTCCTTATCTGCTTCAAAAATTTGCCTTTGTCAATGCTAATGAAGAATGCAAATGAGTAATTAGAGCTTTGCCTGACCCACAGCCTGCCTTGCTTGGCACCAGAAGAGACATCTGCAAAATGCTGCAAAGTTCAAGTTGTTATCTCTTTCCTTTAGCAAAGCTGCACTTATTATGAGGTAGACTCAAGGTCATATTTACATTTGATACAAATTAAGTGTTGATAAGATTAAGCACAGTTAAGCTTGACTATATTTAGGCCTGAGTTAAGTTATGTTCTATTATTTTAGTATTCTGTCAATGCTAACTTTTAAATTCTAATTCTAAAAATGCCAAGTTTTATTACAGTTTGGGCCCTGTTAAGTTCAGATTAAGTTCTTTATAGAGTTAAAGCTTTCCTCAGAAGTTGGATTTCCCCCTGGGATGAGGAGGTGGTAAAAGACTCACTGGAAGAATTTCCCATCCCTGGCATCGAGTTTCTCCAGCTCCCGCTCCAGCTCCTCCTCCTTCCGGTGCTTCCTGAGGTTGTTGGCTCTTTCCTCCTCCCTCCATTTGGCATTTTCCATCATTTCCTGCCGTTTTCGCTCCAGCTCCTCAGGAGAGATCTTCCTGTTTGGGTGGAAAACACCTCTGGAGAGATTTTTCTGTGAAGCAGCAGCAGCAGCACCGTGGGCCCCTCACCTCCCACTCCTCGGGAGGGTGGAATTGCTCAGGTTGGGAAAGGTTCAGGATCAACCAAAGAGGGTTCACAACCCCCCCCCCCAGACCAGAGGGGGATTTTTGTCTTTGGCAGCCAAGCAGCAAAACTCGTGAGGAGTTTTTTAAATATTCTACCTCCCCACATCCCAGCAGCAGGCTCTTTCCTCCTTCTTTTAATTGATCTCCTAATTGGTTTTAATTGATCTGCAAGATGATGCTGGCAGGATCCCCCCCTTTTATTTTTTTTTTTCTTTTTTTTTTTTTTTTGCCTGACAGAACAGAAAACCTCCTCATTAACACACCCTGGGACAAAGAATTCCCACTCCTGCCCTGCAGCAGAACCAGCACCACGTGCTGGGGAAGGTCTCAACCAACAGCCAAGCCCAGCAGCATCTGGTGAGCCCTTGGGGGCCCCTCTTGTGTGATTTTTGGGGAATTTCACCTGCCCCACTCCAGTCACCAGAGGAAAATCTGCTTCCCAGGTGCCCTCCAGGTGTTTATCCCTTGGGACAGGGACAGGACAGGGCCCCACTGACCTGGTGTAGCCTGAGGGGTGCTGGCGCCTGAAGCTCTTTTTGGGGGAAGGGCTCTTGGCTCTGCTCTTCTCCTCCCGGCTGCTGTGCCTGCAAAGCCCCAAATCCCCCCTCATTAGCACCAAAATCCACACCAAAAATCACATTTTTATCAACATTCCCTGGGGTTTTTGATACATCCCACAGCTGCGGGGCTGTTACCCTGTAGCTAACCCTGTTACCCTGTTACCTCTACGAACAGATCCTACTCTGAATTTAGTTTTGAATTATTTCATCAGCAAGCAACAAATGACCTGCTTTTACCATTTTCTCTGTGTTAGAGATGATTTAACAGCTCTGAATGATCATTCTGAAGAGACCTGGGAGCCCAAGCAAACCCCAGCCCCGAGGGTGTGACTGGAGAGGGTGACCCCGATAAAAAACCCCCTGGGAGCCCCCCCTGGACATCCCCAGGGCAGAAACGGGGCAGGATGGGATAACAGGGATGGGATTCCTGGGGGAGCCCCCCCACTCACAGTTTGCTGTGCCTGGAGGGAGATCCTGGGGCTCTCTCGGGGTTCCTCCTGCTGGAATGTCTCTGGGGAGAGCGGGACGGGCTCCGGGAGCGCTCCCGGGCTCTCTGGGGGGCTCTGTCGTGGCCGGGGGGGCTCCGGGAGCGCTGGCTCTGCTCAGGATCCCTCACCTGCAGTTCAGAGAGCTCTGCTGAGCACACAGGGACCTCACAGGGCACAGGGGGTCAGCTCTGGTGTCTTGGGTTATGGAACCAAAAATGTGGGTTCTGTTTCATCTGCTGAAAGCAGCTGGGGAGATGTTTTTCCTGTTGTAACTCTGGGAGAAGAGGGGGCAGATGCCTTCTGATCATGGGCCAGCTGATAAAACCAGGTGGGGCAGTGTTTCTTATCTCTTTCACCCCTGTCCTCCCTCCAGGGGGGGATTTTCTGCTCATGGACCTCTAAAAGCCACATCCCCAAAGCAGAACATCCACATTCCATCATCCCAGTGGGAGATGTTTCACCCAGTGAGGGGAGCCAACCATTCCCACCTGGATAAAACTGAGACACAGGAACACAAAGGGATCTGGCTTCACCTGATTCCTGGAGGAAGACTGGACCCTTCTCACCATCCCTGGGCCCTTCTCACCACCACTGGACCCTTCTCACCATCACTGGACCCTTCTCACCATCACTGGACCCTTCTCACCATCTCTGGACCCTTCTCACCATCCCTGGACCCTTCTCACCACCCCTGGACCCTTCTCACCATCCCTGGACCCTTCTCACCATCACTGGACCCTTCTCACCATCACTGGACCCTTCTCACCATCTCTGGACCCTTCTCACCATCTCTGGACCCTTCTCACCATCCCTGGACCCTTCTCACCACCCCTGGACCCTTCTCACCATCACTGGGCCCTTCTCACCATCACTGGACCCTTCTCACCATCCCTGGGCCCTTCTCACCATCCCTGGGCCCTTCTCACCATCACTGGACCCTTCTCACCATCACTGGACCCTTCTCACCATCCCTGGGCCCTTCTCACCATCCCTGGGCCCTTCTCACCATCACTGGACCCTTCTCACCATCACTGGACCCTTCTCACCATCCCTGGACCCTTCTCACCATCCCTGGACCCTTCTCACCATCCCTGGGCCCTTCTCACCATCCCTGGGCCCTTCTCACCATCCCTGGGCCCTTCTCACCATCCCTGGACCCTTCTCACCATCCCTGGGCCCTTCTCACCATCCCTGGGCCCTTCTCACCACCCCTGGGCCCTTCTCACCATCCCTGGGCCCTTCTCACCATCCCTGGGCCCTTCTCACCATCCCTGGGCCCTTCTCACCATCCCTGGGCCCTTCTCACCACCCCTGGGCCCTTCTCACCATCACTGGACCCTTGTTCTCCAGGATCATCTCTGCCCCACCAGAACCACCTCTGCCACTCCAGGAGGACTCACTCTGGGCTGCTCCCAACGCCCTGAGCTTCCCTCCTGACTCTGTCAGGGTTCTCCAAAATTGTTTGTTTGTTTGTTTGCTGGTTTGGTTGGGTGGTTTTGGTTTTCTATTACATTTGTATTGTTAACATTCCCAGTACAGAACTGTTATTCCTATTCCCAAATTTCTGCCTGAAAGCCCCTGAATTGCAAAATTAAAATTTGGCAGGGGGGTTGAGGGGTTTCCATTCCCCATTCCAAGGGAAACCCCAGCTCTCCCTGGCTGATCCCTGCCTTTCCCAACCAAGACACCTGGGTTTGGCACAGCTGAGGGTGGGAATTGCAGAGGAGCTGGAGCAGCCTGGGACAGTGGGAGGTGGCACTGGATGGGTCCTGCTGTCCCTTCCCACCCATTCCATGAGGATAACGAGGAGCAGCTGAACAAACTTTATCCCAAATCATGAGCAAAAGCCCGGTCGAGCTCTGGATAATTTGTATTTCAAGGCTGAGCTGGCTCCAAATTGAATCTAAAATTGATTCATTCCTGTCCCACTCAGAATCCTGTTCCAGCTGTTCCCAAAACTCCTGCTTTTCTCTCCCTCAGGGTGTACCTGCAAGCCATATCCCGGGATTTTGGAAGCAGCAGCCTTCCAGGAGGAACTGTCCACTCTTTTCTGAGACCTACAGAAAGAAAACAAAGCCCTTTTGAAGCAGATGAACAGCGAGAATAAATCCATTTTTTTCCCATTAAAATTCTTTTTTTATCACACCTTAACACCACAAAACCAAACCTAACGAAATTTTACTTTTCATTTAATTCAAGCTTTTAATTCAAACTTTTAATTTCATTAAGAACATTCATGAGGAAGACAAAGCTCAGGGAGAGCAGCTGATAAAACAAGCAGGAACCAAAAATAAAAAATGGGAAACTCACTTATTCCTGCCCCTCTCCTCCTCAGAGCTGGAGCTGTGGCTGCTGGAGCTGCGGCGCCGATGCTTCTTGTGCTTCTTCTTCTTCTCCTTCTTCTTCTTCTTCTCCTTTTTATCCAAACTGTTCTGCAGCTACAAAGGCAAAAAAATTCCCCTCAGAAATCACAAGGAGAAAACTGAATTCCCCAGCGGGAAAAGTCCTGGCACAAAAATCCTGAGCCCCCCCCCAAAAAACTTTACAAGAAATTAAAAAAGGTGAAAACATTAATAAAAAACTCTTAACTGAAGGATATTTGCAGGGTTTTTTTCTTGTTTAGAGGTGTGAAAAAAAAAAAAAAGTCTTTGCAGCGTTGACAAGAGAAATGTCTTTATAAAAAGGTGGAGATATTGATGAATTTAAAAATTTTAAGTCAGGAAATCTCGTTTGAGGAGAGTTTCCTCTGGAAATTGAGGAGCTTAAGGAGCAAGCAGAGCCCAGCTCCTCGCCCTGAACAATTAAAATTCTGATTTTTGCTCCTCCCCTGGGCTCACACCTACCAAGGCTTTGATTTTCTTCATTTTCACTGGGTTGTTCAAAACTTCTCTTTTCTTTTCCTCCTCCCTCTTCCTAAAGCAGGGAAAAAAAAAAACCAAACAACAAATAATTGGTTTTTATCACGTTTTCACAGAGAGGATGCAGCAAAAACACCGGAAAAAAAACCCAAAAAACCAACCAAAAAAACCCAACAAAAAACAAAACTAAAAACAAAACACAAAACAAACAAAAAAACCAAACAAAACAAAAACCAAAACAAAAAACAAAAACACAAAACCAAAAACAACAAAAAAAAAAGAAAAAAACCACAAAAAACCAAACAAAACCCCCCCAAAAAACCAAAGAAACCCCCAAAAAACCAAACACAAACAAAAAAAACCCCAAAAAACCCCCCAAAAAACCCAACAAAACAAACCCAACAAAACAAAACACCACAAAAACAAAAAAACACCAAAAAACAAAAAAACCCCCAAAAACTCAAACAAAAACCCAACAAAACAAAACAAACAAACAAGAACCCCCAAAAAAACCAAACAAAACAAACCCAACAAAACAAACCACCACAAAAACAATCAACCCCCCCCGAAAAAAACCCAAAAAAACCCAAACAACAAAACCGCAACAAACCAAACCAAACAAAAAAAAAAAAAAAAAAAAAAAAAACCACAAAAAAAAAAACCAAAACAACCCCCCCCCCAAAAAAAAAATCCAAATTCTTTCCAAGAGCCAACTTTTGTTTCTCCCCACCCACCTGATCATGAAGAGCGGGTCCTCCCGGATCTTGGTGGCCATGTCCAGCACGGAGTTGGCCCCAGCCCTGGCGAAGATGGAGCCGGGCAGCAGCCCCGTGTCCCCAGAGCCACCAGCCTCCCTGTCCCCAACCTTGTCCAGGATGAATTTATCCACGGGGCGACCCATCAGGTATTCCTCCCTGTTCACCATCCCCCCAGGGCCCTGGTACATCCACTCCAGCTTCTCCTCGCGTTTTCTGGGTCAAAAAAATTAAAATAAATTTAAAAAAAATCGGTTTTATTTATGGTGTGGCTGCCAGGGTTTTGTTTGAAGGCTTGGGGAGGGGGAAAAAAAAATAAAAAAAAAAAATCAAATGACAAATAATTGGTTTTTATCAGGTTTTCATAGAGAGGATGTGGCAAAAAAACACCGGAAAAAAAACCCAAAAAAACCCCAAAACAAACAAACAAACAAAAAACCCCCAAAAAACCAACAACAAAAAAAAAAAACCAACCGAAAAAAAACAAAAACAAACAAACAAACAAAAAACACCAAAAAAAACACCAAACAACAAATAATTGGTTTTTATCAGGTTTTCATAGAGAGGATGTGGCAAAAACGGAAAAAAAAACAACAAAAAAAAAACCAAAAAAACCAACAAAAAAAACCCCCAAAACAAACAAACAAACAAACACCACAAAAAAACCCCAAACAACAAATAATTGGTTTTTATCAGGTTTTCATAGAGAGGATGTGGCAAAAACGGAAAAAAAAAAAAAAAAACAAAACCAAAAAAAACCCCCCAAAAAAACCAACAAAAAAACACCCCAAACAAACAAACAAAAAACCACAAAAAAATCCAAACAACAAATAATTGGTTTTTATCATGTTTTCACGGAGAGGATGCGGCAAAAACACCGGAAAAAAAAAAAAAAAAAAAAAAAACCCCAAAAAACCAACAACAACAAAAAAAACCAAACAAAAAACAACAATAAAAAAAACACACCAAAAAAACCCCAAAACCAAAACAGACAAGCAAACAAACAAAAAAAAAAACCCAAAAAAAACCCAAAAAACCCAAACAAAACAAAACAAAACGCCACAAAAACAAACAGTGGGGTTTGGTGTTGGAGCAAGGCCCCAAAGGATGGGAGCAGAGGGATGGGAGGGGTTGGGATTGGGATTGTTCAGCCTGGAAAGGCTTTGGGGTGACCAAAGCTGGGGTCTTTCAGTACCTGACTGGGGCTCCAGGAGAGCTGGAGAGAGACTTGGGACAAGGGATGGAGGGACAGCACACAGGGAATGGGTTTGAATTGATGGAGAGCAGGCTTGGATGGGGTTTGGGGAAAGAATTCCTCCCTGGGAAGGAGGGGATGGAACAGAAATCCCAGAGCAGCTGTGGCTGCCCCTGGATCCCTGGCAATGCCCAAGGCCAGGCTGGACGGGGCTGGGAGCAGCCTGGGACAGGGGGAGGTGGCCCTGCCCATGGCAGCAGTGGCACTGGGTGGGCTTTGATGGCTCTTCCACCTCAACCCATTCCACCAGCAGCAGAGCCACTGTCCCCAAGGCTCTGCCAGGGGCACGGGCCAGGGCTGGCTGTCCCCTGTGCTCTGTGTGCTGTCCCCGTGCTGTCCCTGTGCTCTCTGTGCTGTCCCCTGTGCTCTGTGTGCTGTCCCCGTGCTGTCCCTGTGCTCTCTGTGCTGTCCCCTGTGCTCTCTGTGCTGTCCCCGCGCTGTCCCTGTGCTCTCTGTGCTGTCCCCTGTGCTCTGTGTGCTGTCCCCGTGCTGTCCCTGTGCTCTCTGTGCTGTCCCCTGTGCTCTCTGTGCTGTCCCCGCGCTGTCCCTGTGCTCTCTGTGCTGTCCCCTGTGCTCTCTGTGCTGTCCCCGCGCTGTCCCTGTGCTCTCTGTGCTGTCCCCTGTGCTCTCTGTGCTGTCCCTGTGCTCTCTGTGCTGTCCCTGTGCTCTCTGTGCTGTCCCTGTGCTCTCTGTGCTGTCCCTGTGCTGTCCCCTGTGCTCTGTGTGCTGTCCCTGTGCTGTCCCCTGTGCTCTCTGTGCTGTCCCCGTGCTGTCCCTGCGCTCTCTGTGCTGTCCCTGCGCTCTCTGTGCTGTCCCCGTGCTGTCCCCGTGCTCTCTGTGCTGTCCCCGTGGTCCCTGTGCTGTCCCTGTGCTCTCTGTGCTGTCCCCGCGCTGTCCCCGCGCTGTCCCCGCGCTGTCCCCGTGCTGTCCCCGTGCTCTCTGTGCTGTCCCCTGTGCTCTCTGTGCTGTCCCCTGTGCTGTCCCCGCGCTGTCCCTGTGCTGTCCCCGTGCTGTCCCTGTGCTCTCTGTGCTGTCCCCGTGCTCTCTGTGCTGTCCCCGTGCTCTCTGTGCTGTCCCCTGTGCTCTCTGTGCTGTCCCCGTGCTCTCTGTGCTGTCCCCTGTGCTCTCTGTGCTGTCCCTGTGCTCTGTGTGCTGTCCCTGTGCTCTCTGTGCTGTCCCTGTGCTCTCTGTGCTGTCCCCGCGCTCTCTGTGCCGTCCCCGCGCTGTCCCCTGTGCTCTCTGTGCTGTCCCTGTGCTCTCTGTGCTGTCCCCCTGCTCTCTGTGCTGTCCCTGTGCTGTCCCCGTGCTCTCTGTGCTGTCCCTGTGCTCTCTGTGCTGTCCCCCTGCTCTCTGTGCTGTCCCTGTGCTCTCTGTGCTGTTCCTGTGCTGTCCCCGTGCTCTCTGTGCTGTCCCCGCGCTGTCCCCGCGCTCTCCCTGTGCTCTCTGTGCTGTCCCCGCGCTGTCCCCGCGCTGTCCCTATGCTCTCTGTGCTGTCCCTATGCTCTCTGTGCCGCCCCCGCGCTGTCCCCCTCTCACCGCACGGTGCCCATGTCCTCAGCGTAGCGCTGCATCTCCTCCCGCGCCCGCTCCTCCTGCAGCTCCCGCTGCAGCTCCTCGATCTTCTTCCTCTCGGCCTCATGCTTCTGCTCCGCCTTCCACACCTTCTCCACATTGCGCAGCGTCTGCGGGTGCCAGCTCTTCTTCAAGTTCTGCGGAGAGCGGGGATTTGGCACCGGGATTAGCACCGGGAGAACGGCCCCGGCAGCGGCCTCAGGGGCCGGGGAAGCCGCACGTCCCCCTCAGCACCGCCGGGCCCCTCCGGAGCCCCCACTCAGACCCTGCTCGGCCCCCCCGACCCCTCTCACCCCCCCGGCCCCTCTCAGCCCCCGCTGAGCCCCTCAGTCTCCCCTCAGAGCGCGTTCAACCCCCGGTTCCCCTCACCAGGTCTCCCCCCCCCATCGCGGCCGCCGGGCGAGCGCGTCCCCCCTCCGCTGCCGGGACAGGAAATACGTCATCACCACGCTCCGCCGCTTGGATTTCCGCGCGTCTTCCTTCCTCCCTTCCGTACGTCACTTCCGGCGCGCCGCTGAGGCGGTGGGGAAGATGGCGGCGCGCTGTAGGGACGGTGCGGGAGGAGAACGGAGAGAAAGAACCGGTGGAGAGGCCCCTCAGTACCGGGCCTGGGGATGTTTCCATTACGTTCATAGAATTCAGAATGTTTTGCGTGGGAAGGGACCCCAAAGCTCATCCATTCCCACCCCTGCCATGGACAGGGACACCTTCCTTTACCCCAGGTTGCTCCAAGCCCTGTTCAGCCTGGCCTTGGGCACTTCCAGGGAATTAAGATCTGAGCCTGTTTCAGGTGAGGCTGGTTGCAGCAATCCCAAAGAAACGCCTGGAAACGAAGTGAGTAATTCCAAAAGCACCTAAAGCCACGGGACGAGTCTGTCAGGCTGTGCTCACCACAACAAATGCGCGGTGCTGCCCGGGGTGGGTCAGAACCGGGGAACTCCCAGTCTGTGCTGGGGTAGAACTAAGGCGCTCCTGGGCCGGGGCGGGTCAGAGCTGGCGATTTCGCAGAACGGAGCTGGCGAACCTCTCGGGATACACCCGATGATCTCTCGGGATACACCCGATGATCTCCCGGGATACACCCGATGATCTCCCGGGACGGAACCGGCCACTTCCCGGTGAAGCCAAGCCGGGTTTCGAACCCGTGACCTCGCGGTCCCCAGCCCGCCGCGCTGCCCCCGCGCCACCCGCCCCGCGGCGCCCCGCGCGCCCCCCCCCACCAACGCGCCCGGGGCGTGGCTCAGGGGCAGCGCTGCTGCCTGCGGGGCCGTGGGTCACGAGTTCGAGCCCCGGGGCTACCCAGGCCGTGATCTGTGTCATCTCAGCCACCCAACCGGACTGGCTGGGACAGCAGAGCCTGGAGGGAACAGCTCAGAACGGCTCATGAGCTCCAGAAACGCATTAAGTACAGTAATTCACTGTGTAAATTAACAGTAATTACTCCAACAGGAGAAACTGGAGCAGCAGCTGCTGAGTTTGTTTGTGTGGCCTTCTGCAGAACTCAGGAGAGCAGAGGGGAACGTGGCAAAGTGGGGAAAAAAAAATCACCAAGTGACTTCCAAGACCTCAGAGGTGTAAGAAGGGGTCTGTGTGTGAGGAATTTGTGGAGGGAAAATGGGTGAAAAAGCCAGCAAACGAGAAAAGAGAAGGGGGCACCTGGAGTTGAACCAGGGACCTCTTGATCTGCAGTCAAATGCTCTACCACTGAGCTATACCCCCATCACACTGCAGAGAAAAAAAGAGCAATAAAATCCCTGAAAAATAAAATATATATATAAATAGAGTCATAAAATCCCTAAAAGCCAGCTCAGGTTCTGTTCCCACTGCAGGCAAATGTCCCAAATCTGCACAGAAACAAATGCTGTGTCTGGGCTCTGTCCCTGCCCCAGAGGTTGGGTTCCTGCAGGATTTGTGTCGTTTGAGAGCTCGGTTTTTAATCCTGGAGTGTCCCAGCCCTGCTGCTGTGCAGGCACAGACCACCACAGGTATAAAAAAAGAAGGAATCCTCATTTTTTTTAGTAGAAAAAAGGAGGAGAAAGGGGGCACCTGGAGTTGAACCAGGGACCTCTTGATCTGCAGTCAAATGCTCTACCACTGAGCTATACCCCCCTGGGACAGTGCAGGGACATTTAAAAACATTCCTTGGGAAAGGGATGAGGATTTTCCTGTCCATGGATTGGATTCCATTTGTTGACAGCTCCCTGTGCACCTTAAAGTGCCTGTGAAAGGGTGTAAAAGACCATCAGTGAGGTGTGAAAATGAGGAGAAAACCGGGAGAAAATGAAAATGAGGAGGAAAGTTACTCCAGGGGAAAGCGCACAGAGGCAGTGAATGGCTCTCACACTGAACACAAGCCCTGAACTTTCCCAGCAGTCAGAGCCCAAATCCTTTGGAGCTGAGGCTCCCAGGCAGCAGTGAGGGTACGGAACAAAGTCACACGATCCAACCAGAGCTCTCCAGCTTCGTTCTGGGAAGGGTTTGGGCAAAAGGAAGGTGGAAGGAGGGAAAAAAGAGGGGGCACCTGGAGTTGAACCAGGGACCTCTTGATCTGCAGTCAAATGCTCTACCACTGAGCTATACCCCCATCCCACTGCAGAGAAAAAAAGAGCAATAAAATCCCTGAAAAATAATTAAAAAAAATATATATATATATAAAAAGAGCAATAAAATCCCTGGAAAATAATTAAATATATATATATATAAAAAGAGCCATAAAATCCCTGAAAAATAATTAAAATATATATATATATATAAAAAAAGAGCCATAAAATCCCTAAAAGCCAGCTCAGGTTCTGTTCCCACTGCAGGCAAATGTCCCAAATCTGCACAGAAACAAATGCTGTGTCTGGGCTCTGTCCCTGCCCCAGAGGTTGGGTTCCTGCAGGATTTGTGTCGTTTGAGAGCTCGGTTTTTAATCCTGGAGTGTCCCAGCCCTGCTGCTGTGCAGGTACAGACACCACAGGTATAAAAAAAGAAGGAATCCTCATTTTTTTTAGTAGAAAAAAGGAGGAGAAAGGGGGCACCTGGAGTTGAACCAGGGACCTCTTGATCTGCAGTCAAATGCTCTACCACTGAGCTATACCCCCCTGGGACAGTGCAGGGACATCTGTCAAATCTGGGAATTCTGTTCCCAGGATAAAACTGAGAACACAGGGTCACACTTCGTAAACTCTCTCAGTTTTATCCTGGGAACAGAATTCCCTAAAACCAAAACATGACAGGCACGAATTGTGGCAACAAAAAGTATTGGAATGGTCTACCCGGGGAGGTGGTGGAGTCACCACCCCTGGATGTGTTTAAGAAAAGCCTGGATGTGGCACTTGGTGCCGTGGTCTGGTTGAGGTGTTAGAGCTGGGTTGGACTGGATGATCTTGAAGGTCTCTGCCAACCTAGAAATTCTGTGAAATTCTGTGAAAAGAATGAGCAGGAGAGAAGGCTGAGCTGCCGTTTCTTGTTGGCATCCCAGTGACCAAACCCTCCCAAAATCCCCAGGGGGAAAAAAAAAAAAGCAGCAAAAGAGGGGGCACCTGGAGTTGAACCAGGGACCTCTTGATCTGCAGTCAAATGCTCTGCCACTGAGCTATACCCCCCTGGGACAGCACCTGCACCAGGGAAATCCAAAAATTTCCCTCCTGGGAAAGGGATGAGTTTTGTTATCCAGGGATTGGATTCCTTTCCTTGGCACCTCCCTGTGCACTTTAACGTACCTGCAGGTGAAGTTAAACGTGATAAATGACGGTGAAAAATATAATTTCTGCTGGATCTGGCCTCTTATTCATGAAGGACAGGCGAAGCGCGCACGGACAGCGAGTGGTTACTCGGGCAAAGCACAACCCCTGCACTTCCCCAGCCTCCTTCCCTGGATGCTGCAGCTCAGAACCAGCGCCTCACGCACAGCACGAAGCTCAGGGCTCTCCGGGGGAAATTTTTTTTGCAAAAGGAAGGTGTGGAAGGAAGAGGAAAAAAGAGAAAGGGGGCACCTGGAGTTGAACCAGGGACCTCTTGATCTGCAGTCAAATGCTCTACCACTGAGCTATACCCCCGTCCCACTGCAGAGAAAAAAAGAGCAATAAAATCCCTGAAAAATAATTAAAAAAAAAAATATATAAAAAGAGCCATAAAATCCCTAAAAGCCAACTCAGGTTTTGTTCCCACTGCAGGCAAATGTCCCAAATCTGCACAGAAACAAATGCTGTGTCTGGGCTCTGTCCCTGCCCCAGAGGTTGGGTTCCTGCAGGATTTGTGTCGTTTGAGAGCTCGGTTTTTAATCCTGGAAGTTCCCAGCCCTGCTGCTGTGCATGCACAGACCACCACAGGTATAAAAAAGGAGGAATCCTCCTCATTTTTTTAGTAGAAAAAAGGAGGAGAAAGGGGGCACCTGGAGTTGAACCAGGGACCTCTTGATCTGCAGTCAAATGCTCTACCACTGAGCTATACCCCCCTGGGACAGGGCCTGTGCCAGGGAAGTTTAAAAACATTTATTGGGAAAAGAAAAACGTTTTTTGGGCTGGATCCCTTTCCTCGACAGCTCCCTGAGCACCTGCTGGAGGTACAGGGAGTTAAGCAGGAGAAGTGCTGGTGAAAGTGAGCAATTCTGGTCGGTCTGATGCCTGCAGTGAGTTTAAAACAGAGAAAAAGCACAGGGAGCCAGTGGTTCTCACACAGAGCACAACCCCAGCACTTCCCCAGCACTCAGGGCCTCCCTCAGTCCTCGGATTCTGGAGCTCGGGGCCAACACTGAGTGCACAGAGCCAGGTGGCAGATCCTGCAAGAGCCCCGCACGGTTTTTTTCTGTGAAAGATTTGGGCAAAAGGAAGGTGGAAGAAGAGAAAAAAAGAGAGGGGGCACCTGGAGTTGAACCAGGGACCTCTTGATCTGCAGTCAAATGCTCTACCACTGAGCTATACCCCCCTGGGACAGGGCCTGTGCCAGGGAAGTTTAAAAACACTCATTGGGAAAGAGAGTTGTTTTCCTCTCTGTGGGTTGGATCCCTTTGCTTGACAGCTCCTGTCGAAGGTACAGGGAGTTAAATGGGATAAAATGTGGCAAATCTGATTCTTTTCCTTCCATTCCCCAGCCCTGATCCAGTCTGGGATATCCCCCATTCCGTACTCTGATAGTATCCAGTCCAGGTTTTCCTCCCTACCGTAGCCCACCCTGATCCAGTCCCGGTTTTCCCCCATTCCGGATTCCAGCCCAAATCCAGTCCCGGTTTTCTTCCATTCCGGATTCCAGCCCGGATCCAGTCCTGGTTTTCTCCCATTCCGGATTCTAGCCCAAATCCAGTCCCGGTTTTCCCCCATTCCGGATTCCAGCCCAAATCCAGTCCTGGTTTTCTCCCATTCCGGATTCCAGCCTAAATCCAGTCCCGGTTTTCCCCCATTCCGGATTCCAGCCCGGATCCAGTCCCGGCTTTCCCCCATTCCGGATTCCAGCCGGGATCCGGGTTCAGTTTTTCCCATTCCAGGGAATTTCTCCCATTCACAGCCAATTAAAGCGCCGAGGGAGGCTCAGGCAGAGCCGGGGGACAGGGCCGTGGGCAGCACCGGCCGCTCGCTCCCAAAATCCCCGAACAGGTTGGGAAGGGACCTCTGAAGGTCACCCAGCCCAACCCCCTGCCCAGGCAGGGTCACCTGGAGCAGGTGGGAATGTCCGGGACACCCCAGGTGTCACCTGGTCACCTGTCCGGCCACCTCCGAGGACAGCTCCTCCTCCTATATTATAAATTATAATTACAAATTAATATATATTATATTATATTATATTATATTATATTATATTATATTATATTATATTATATATGTAATTATATATAATACATATATTTATATATATTTATTTATATATATTTATCTCTATATATAAAAATTTATATTATATTATATTATATTATATGTATTTATATATAATACATATATTTATGTATATTTATTTTTATATATAATATAATGTTATATTATATTATATTTATTATATTATATTATATTATATTATGTTATGTTATATTATATTATATATGTAATTATATATAATACATATATTTATATATTTATTTTTATATATTTATCTCTATATATAAAAATTTATATTATATTATATTATATATATTATATTATATTATATTATATTATATTATATTATATTATATTATATTATATTATATTATATTATATTATATTATATTATATTATATTATATTATATTATATTATATTATATTATATTATATTATAATTATTTAACATAAAATTCCCCGGCCGTGTCCCGTGCCGTCCCCGGAGCCGCTAGAGGGAAGCAGCGCTCTCCCTTTGCCTCCGGAAATCCCGAAAACTGGAAAAAAAAAGGAAAAAAAACCCCGCCCCGAGTGTCCCCCCCCCCGAGCTGTGACGGCTCTGAGGGGTTCGGGATGGAGCCCAGGGACTGGAGCGCCCCAAAAAAAGGTCCAGGGGGGTTGGGAAAGGCCCCAAAATTGAGCTGGGAGCCCCTTTTTTGGGGGGGTTGCTGTGGGCTCGCACCCCAAAATTGAGCTATTGGGTGATAGTTCTGGGATTGAACCCCAAAACTGTGCTGGGAGCGCACTATTGGGGGCTGGTTGTGGGATTGAACCCCAAAATTGAGCTGGAACCCTGTTATTTGGGTTCGCACCCCAAAATTGGGCTGAAACCTCATTATTGGGGTCTGGTTGTGGGGTTGAACCCCAAAATCGAGCTGGGAGCCCCTTTTGGGGGGGGGCTGCTGTGGGGTTTGCACCCCGAATTTGAGCTGGAACCTCGTTATTGGGTGATGGGTCTGGGATTGAACCCCAAAATCGAGCTGGGAGCCCCTTATTGGGGGCTGCCTGTGGGTTCGCACCCCAAATAGTTCTGGAACCCCGTTATTTGGGTTCGCACCCCAAAATTGGGCTGGAACCTCGTTATTGGCACCTGGCTGTGGGATTGAACCCCCAAATTGAGCTGGAACCCCATTATTGGGTGATGGTTCTGGGATTGAACCCCAAAATTGAGCTGGAACCCCTCTTGGGGGGCTGCTGTGGGTTCGCACCCCCAAACCATCTCCGGACCCCCCCTCCCGGTGCCCCCCCCCGGGGTCGCGCTGCGGTTTTTGGGGGGGCGTTTCCCCCCCAGAAGCGCTCCTTGTGTCCCCCCCAGGGCCGGGAACAAAGCGCCTCCTCTTCTCCCCGAACCCGCACGGAACCGCCCCGGGCGGGATTCCAGCGCCCGGGGGGGATCGGGGGGGGTCCGGGGGGGTTCGGGGGGGTTCGGGGTCGAGGTCAGGCTCGCTGGGTTTGGCAGGAACGGGGATTTTCCGCCCCAAATCCGCGGGTGCGCGGAGGAGGGAGCGGGGCTGGCGCTGAGCGCGCTCCGGCACGGCCGCTCCTGCGGGGGTCCCGGCCCTGCCCGGGGGTCTCAGCTCTGCCCCGGGGGTCTCCAGCCCATCCCGGGGGTCTCAGCTCTGCCCCGGGGGTCCCGGCCCTGCTCCGGGGGTCTCCAGCCCGTCCCGGGGGTCCCGGCCCTGCCCCGGGGGTCTCCAGCCCATCCCGGGGGTCTCAGCCTTTCCAGGAGATCCCAGCCCAGGGGGGTCCCCAGCCTTTCTCGGGGGTCTCCAGCCCATCCCGGGGGTCTCAGCCCATCCCAGGGGTCCCATCCTGGGGTTCTCCAGCCCTTTCTAGGGGTCCCCAGCCCATCCCAGAGATCCCATCTCAGGGGTCCCCAGCCCTTCCAGGGGGTCCCAGCCCATCCTGAGGGGTCTCCAGCCCATCCCGGGGGTCTCAGCCCTTCCAGGAGATCCCATCCCGAGGGTCCCCAACACTTCCAGGGGGTCCCCAGCCCTTCCAAGAGGTCTCCGGCCCATCCCAGGGGGTCCCAGCCCATCCTGAAGGGTCTCCAGCTCTGCCCGAGGGTCCCCAGCCCTGCCCGGGGGTCTCAGCCCTTCCAGGAGATCCCAGCCCAGGGGGGTTCTCAACCCTTCCCAGGGGTCCCCAGCCCTTCCAAGGGGTCTCCAGCCCATCCCAGGGGTCCCAGCCCAGGGGGTCCCAGCCCATCCCAGGGGGTCCCAGCCCATCCCGGGGGGTCCCCACCCTGCCCGGGGGTCTCCAGCCCTTCCAGGGGGTCCCAGCCCAGGGGGTCCCAGCCCATCCCGGGGGTCTCAGCCCATCCCGGGGGTCTCCAGCCCTACCTGGGGGTCCCCAGCCCATCCCAGAGATCCCAGCCCAGGGACCCCAGCCCATCCCAGGGGGTCCCCAGCCCATCCCGGGGGTCCCCAGCCCATCCCGGGGGTCCCCAGCCCAAGGGGTCCCAGCCCATCCCGGGGGTCTCCAGCCCTACCTGGGGGTCCCCAGCCCATCCCAGAGATCCCAGCCCAGGGACCCCAGCCCATCCCAGGGGGTCCCCAGCCCATCCCGAGTGTCCCCAGCCCAGGGGGTCTCAGCCCATCCTGGGGGTGCCATCCCGGGGGTCCCCGGCCCATCCCGGGGGATTTCCAGGGGGTCCCCGGCCCATCCCGAGTGTCCCCATCCCGGGGGTCTCAGCCCATCCCGGGGGTCTCAGCCCTACCTGGGGGTCTCAGCCCAGCCCGGGGGGTGCCAGCCCATCCCGGGGGTCCCAGCCCATCCCGGGGGGTCCCAGCCCGAGCCTCCGCCCGGCACAAACGCCAATTAAGCTCAATCACCGTTTCAATCCAATTAGCTCAAACCTCATTAAGGCGCCGCGAGGACACGGCCGGGAGCGGGCGCGGGCGCGGCTTTAATTCGATTTGTGCCGCGGTTTGCGAGTCCCAGAAATCGAATTAAGGCCTTTTGCTTAATTAATCCGCTTTAAAACCCCGGCCTGGCCCTGCCTCAGACGGCTTCACCCCAGGCGCCCCGGGCGGGCAGAAACAAACAAATAAAATAAAATAAAGTAAAAGAAAGTAAAATAAAACAAAATAAAATATAAAATAAAGTGAAGTAAAATAAAGTAAAATAGAGTAAAGTAAAATAAAGTAAAATAAAATAAAGTAAAATAAAATAAAATAAAGTAAAATATAAAATAAAGGAAAGTAAAATAAAGTAAAATAAAGTAAAATAAAAAAAAATAAAGTAAAATAAAATAAAGTAAAATAAAGGAAAATAAAAAAATAAAGCAAAATAAAGTAGAATAAAAAATAAAATAAAATAAAATAAAATAAAATAAAATAAATATAATATAAAATATAATATAAAATATAATATAAAATATAAAATAAAAAAAAATAAAAATAAAATATAAAATAAAATAAACCCAAAACCCCCTCGGGGCGGGCAGAAACAATAAAATAAAATAAAATAAAATAAAATAAAATAAAATAAAATAAAATAAAATAAAATAAAATAAAATAAAATAAAATAAAATAAAATAAAATAAAATAAAATAAAATAAAAATAAAATAAAATAAAATAAAATACAAACCCCGCCCTACCCGGGACAAACCCTGCCCCTGGGGCCGGAGCCGCTTCCGCCGCCCGGGAGGGGCTCGGAGGGCCCCGGTGCCGCCGGTCCCGCCCCCCGGTGCGGATCTCTCCATTTCCCGGGGGTCAGCCAGGCTGTCCCGGGCTGTCCCGGGCTATCCCGGGCTGTCCCGGGCTGTCCCGGGCTGCCCTCCATGGCTCGTTTATCCCGGGAGATCAGCCCCCGGTGCTGGATGGAACCCTCCAGCTGCTGCTGCAAGCGGGGAAATTCCAGCCCGGAATTCCAGGAAAGCTCCGGGGTTTTTTATTTCCCCCCGAGCGGGAGGAAGAGGAGGAGGAGGAGGGTGATCCCATCTGGGTCAGCACCTCAAGGCCCCGGAGCATCCCCGGTACCGGGAGAGGAACCGGAGGGCCCGGGGGTCTTCACCGACTGCCGGGAGCTCCCGGGGCGGCTGCGGGGATCGATAAAATCAGCTCGGGCTCCTCCTGCCCGGGGCTGGCAGAGCTCAGAGCACCCAGCCCACCCGGCACCCAGCACCACCCAGCACCCAGCACCCAGCATCACCCAGCACTACCCAGCACCCAGCATCACCTGGCACCCAGCACCCAGCACCCAGCATCACCCAGCATCACCCAGCACCCAGCATCACCCAGCACCCAGCATCACCCAGCACCCAGCACCCAGCATCACCCAGCACCCGGCACCCAGCACCCAGCACCCAGCACCCAGCATCACCCGGCACCCAGCACCCAGCATCACCCAGCATCACCCAGCAGCACCCAGCACCCAGCACCCAGCACCCAGCACCCAGCATCACCCAGCACCCAGCACCCAGCATCACCCGGCACCCAGCACCCAGCACCCAGCACCCAGCACCCAGCACCCAGCACCCGGCACCCAGCACCCAGCACCCAGCCCACCCAGCACCCAGCACCCGGCACCCAGCACCCAGCACCCAGCAGCACCCAGCCCACCCAGCACCCAGCACCCAGCATCACCCGGCACCCAGCACCCAGCATCACCCGGCACCCAGCACCCAGCATCACCCAGCATCACCCAGCAGCACCCAGCACCCAGCACCCAGCACCCAGCATCACCCAGCACCCAGCATCACCCAGCACCCAGCATCACCCAGCACCCAGCATCACCCAGCACCCGGCACCCAGCACCCAGCGCACCCAGCACCCAGCACCCAGCACCCGGCACCCGGCACCCGGCACCCAGCACCCAGCATCCAGCACCCAGCACCCAGCACCCAGCACCACCCAGCAGCACCCAGCACCCAGCACCCAGCCCACCCAGCACCCAGCCCACCCAGCACCCAGCACCACCCAGCACCCAGCACCCAGCATCACCCAGCACCACCCAGCACCCAGCATCACCCAGCACCTGGCACCCAGCATCACCCAGCACCCAGCATCACCCAGCACCACCCAGCACCCAGCACCCAGCACCCAGCACCACCCAGCACCTGGCACCCAGCATCACCCAGCACCCAGCCCACCCAGCACCCAGCACCCAGCAGCACCCAGCATCCAGCACCACCCAGCACCCAGCACCACCCAGCACCCAGCCCACCCAGCACCCAGCACCCAGCAGCACCCAGCATCCAGCACCACCCAGCACCCAGCCCACCCAGCACCCAGCACCCAGCAGCACCCAGCACCCAGCAGCACCCAGCACCCAGCCCACCCAGCACCCAGCACCACCCAGCACCCAGCACCACCCAGCACCCAGCCCACCCAGCACCCAGCACCCAGCAGCACCCAGCACCCAGCACCACCCAGCACCCAGCCCACCCAGCACCCAGCACCACCCAGCACCCAGCAGCACCCAGCACCCAGCATCACCCAGCACCCAGCATCACCCAGCATCACCTGGCACCCAGCACCCGGCACCCAGCACCCAGCACCCAGCATCACCCAGCACCCAGCATCACCCAGCATCACCCAGCACCCAGCACCCAGCCCACCCAGCCCCTTCCCGGCCCCCTCCCTTCACCCCCGCCTGCCGAGGGGGCTCCAATTCCCCCACCCCCCGGAGCACCCCCGGTGCTGGGGCACGGCCGGGCACGGCTGGAACCCTCCAGCTGCTGCAAGCGGGGAAATTCCATCCTGCATTTCCAGGAAAGCTCCGGGGTTTTTTATTTCCCCCCGAGCGGGAGGAGGAAGAGGAGGAGGAGGAGGGTGATCCCATCTGGGTCAGCACCTCAAGGCCCCGGAGCATCCCCGGTACCGGGAGAGGAACCGGCGGGGCCCGGAGCGGGCGGCAGATGGGCAGGGGAAGGGAGACAGCCTCGCTCGCTCGGGGCCATAAATTCCCCTCCAGGTTTCCTAATGGGACCCTGATTTATCTCCCTGCCTCTGTCTGGACTAATTGAGTTCATTCCGCTGGCGGGTGATTCATGCCCTGGAAATAAATGGGTTCCAGGGGAAAATGGGAGCCGGAGCGAGAGAGGCTTCGGCAAAGCCCCGGCTGGGCCGGCCTGGGAGCCGGAAAAGGGTTTTAAAAGCCGGGGGAGGGAAGCGGGGCCAGGGCGCGGCTCGGGGTCCAGCCGGGGCTGCCACGGGAGGGAGAAACCCGCGGGGGAGAGACCCCCGAGGGGTGGGAGAGTGAGGGCGGGGTGTGGGGAGGAGGGAGGGATGGAGGGATGGATGGATGGATGGATGGAGGGATGGAGGGAGGGATGGATGGATGGAGGGAGGGATGGAGGGATGGATGGATGGAGGGAGGGAGGGATGGATGGATGGATGGATGGAGGGATGGATGGATGGATGGATGGATGGAGGGAGGGATGGATGGATGGATGATGGATGGAGGGATGGATGGATTCCCCACGGGAGGGAGTGGGGATGGACAGGAGGAAGAAGAGGGGTGAAGGCTCCTCCCGGGATGCAGAGGAGCTTTGGGATTTTGCCCGAGGTGCTGGACGCTCCTGGGATTCTCTGTCCCCTGAGATCCATCCCAACCCCATGGGATGTGGGCATTGCAGGCACAGGAGGTTTAAGCTGAGCTGAGCTGAGCTGAGCTGAGCTGGGCCGGGCTGGGCTGGGCTGGGCTGGGTGCCCGTTGCTCCCTCACTGCCCCGGGGCAGGATTTGGGATGAATTTCTGCTGGAATCGCTCCAGGTGAGCACGGGGAGCGACCCCAGAGCAGCCCGGGATGGACAGGAGGAGGAGGAGGAGGAGGAGGAGGAGGAGGAGGGTGAAGGCTCCTCCCAGGCCCCAGAGGAGCTTTGGGACGCTCACCCCGTGCCCGGGGAAGGGGCCGAGGGCCGGGGGAGGCCCCCGGGGGTTCAGGTGAGAGTTTGCCGAAGGTCAGGCGGGCCAGGATCGATGGACGGGCCCCGCTGGAATTCTCCGAGGCGGCGAACGGCGGGGAGGAAATTGGAAATCAAAGCAATTTGCTCCTGGCTCTGAGGAGGGGTTTAATGAGGGCCAGGACGTGACAGCGACAGGGAGAGCGGCCAAGGGGGGGAGGGGAGGGCGGATCCAGGCGGGGGAGGGGCTCCTGGGACCCCCCGCGAGCCCTCCGTGTGTGCACCGGGGTTTGGGGACAGGGAGGGGCGCCTGCTGCTCTGCCAGACCCCCGGGAATCCATCCCAGACCCCCGGGAATCCATCCCAGACCCCCGGGAATCCATCCCAGCCCCACGGGATCCATCCCAGCCCCATGGGATCCATCCCAGCCCCATGGGATCCATCCCAGCCCCCCCTGGGATCCATCCCCAGACCCCCCGGGATCCATCCCCAGCCCCACAGGATCCAGCCCCACGGGATCCATCCCAGCCCCACAGGATCCATCCCAACCACCCAGGATCCATCCCAGCCCCACGGGATCCATCCCAGCCCCATGGGATCCATCCCCAGCCCCATGGGATCCATCCCAGCCCCACAGGATCCATCCCAGCACCCCAGGATCCATCCCAGCCCCACGGGATCCATCCCAGCCCCCCGGGATCCATCCCCAGCCCCACAGGATCCATCCCAGCCCCACAGGATCCATCCCCAGCCCCCCATGGGATCCATCCCAGCCCCATAGGATCCATCCCAGCACCCCAGGATCCATCCCAGCCCCCTGGGATCCATCCCAGACCCCCCGGGATCCATCCCAGCCCCATGGGATCCATCCCAACCACCCAGGATCCATCCCAGCCCCATAGGATCCATCCCCAGCCCCCCATAGGATCCATCCCCAGCCCCATGGGATCCATCCCCAGCCCCATAGGATCCATCCCCAGCCCCCCATAGGATCCATCCCCAGCCCCATGGGATCCATCCCCAGACCCCTGGGATCCATCCCCAGCCCCACGGGATCCATCCCAGCCCCACAGGATCCATCCCCAGCCCCACAGGATCCATCCCAGCCCCATGGGATCCATCCCAGCCCCAGAGGATCCCATGTCGGAGAAACCCGACAGGCTCTGGTTTCTCTCTCTCTCTCTCTCCAGGGGTTTTGTTTTGTTTTGGTTTGTTTTTTAATCCCAGCCCGGCTCGGCTTTCCCGGAGATTCCCGGGCCTTATAAGGGCTGGAGGATTCACCGCGGGGTGATGGATGGGAGGGGGGAAAAATGGGAAAAGGGGAAAAGGGGGAAAAAGGGGGAAAGGGGGAAAGGGGGAAAAGGGAGAAAGGGGAAAGGGGGAAGGGGGAAAGGGGAAAAAGGGGAAAGGGGGAAAGGGGAAAGGGGGAAAGGGGGAAAGGGGGAAAGGGGGAAAAGGGGGAAAGGGGAAAGGGGAAAGAGGGAAAGGGGAAAGGGGGAAAAAGGGGAAAGGGGAAAGGGGGAAAGGGGGAAAGGGGGAAAGGGGGAAAGGGGGAAAAAGGGGAAAAGGGGGAAAGGGAAACGCGGAGCTGCCGGGGAAGGGGATGGAGGGAGGAACCGCGGGCCTGGGAATCACCGAACCGAACAGAGCCGATTTCCCAGCGCATTCCCGATTTTCCCCCCGGCCGGGACGAGCAGGGCCGGGCTCAGGGGGTGCGGGAGGTGCCCAAATCCAAGGAAAACTTTTTCCCCTGAACGGAAAAAAAAAAAAAAAAATCCCAGCCGGGGCTGCTCCGTGATCCCAAGGCTCCGGGGCACAGGAGCCGGAATTCCCAAGGCTCCCTCCCTCCTTCCCTCCATCCCAGGGCGGGCTCGGAGCTCGGCGGAGCTCCCGGTGGGAGCAGGGAACGTGCCCGGGGGCACCTCGGAGTGCCAGCCCCGGTTTTGGCCCCCAGCCCTGAAGGCTTTTAAAGGCTCCGGATCCCATCGATTTCCAGGAAAATCCAACTGGGAGCGCTTCCCTCCCCCGCCCCAGAGGCGCGGGCTGGGCTCCTGGCCGAGGGGTGAATCTCTCGGCTGAGGTGGGTTGGAGAATTCCAACAAAAATTCTCTCCCGGGCGGCGGGGGCAGCAGGGACCCGGAGGAGGAGGAGGAGGAGGAGGAGGAGGAGGGGGGAGGGGGAGGGATTTGTCCGAGGAAAACATCTGGATTTGCCACTTGCCGCTGGAAATTAATCGCGGGATCAACCCGCGGCTGCTCCAGCCCCGGCCCCGGGATTGTCCCCCGGGGACCTCGTCCCGTGTCACCCGCGGCTGGGGAGAGGCGGCTGACCCCAAATCCCATCCCAAATCCCAAATCCCGCCCCAAATCCCAAATCCCATCCCAAATCCCATCCCAAATCCCAAATCCCAAATCCCACTCCATCCCAAATCCCATCCCAAATCCCAAATCCCACTCCATCCCAAATCCCATCCCAAATCCCAAATCCCATCCCACCCCATGGATCCCATCCCACCCCATGGATCCCATCCTATCCCAAATCCCATCCCGTCCCAGATCCCATCCCAACCCAAATCCCATCCCAAATCCCATCCCAAATCCCATCCCAAATCCCATCCCATCCCAAATCTCACCCCATCCCACCCCAAATCCCATCTCATCCCAAATCCCATCCCAAATTGCTCCCCATCCCAAATCCCAAATCCCATCCCAAATCCCAAATCCCATCCCAAATCCCACCCCATCCCACCCGGGGCTGCGCTGGCAGTGTTGATCCCATAAAAACCCTTTAAATCGCTGGGATTATGGCCAGAATCCCGACCCCCGGGTGGTCATCCCGACCCCTGGGTGGTCATCCTGACCCTTGGGTGGTCATCCTGACCTGGGTGGGCATCCCAACCCCTGGGTGGGCATCCCTGGGTGGTCATCCTGACCCTTGGGTGGGCATCCCGACCCCTGGGTGGTCATCCCAGCCCCAGGTGGGCATCCCTGGGTGGTCATCCCGACCCTGGGTGGGCACCCCGACCCCTGGGTGGGCATCCCTGGGTGGGCACTCTGACCTCTGGGTGGTCATCCTGACCCAGGGTGGTCATCCTGACCCTTGGGTGGTCATCCCAGCCCCAGGTGGGCATCCCTGGGTGGTCATCCTGACCCCTGGGTGGGCACCCTGACCCCCGGGTGGGCACCCCCGCCCCCGAGCACCCCCGGCCCGTCCCCAGCCCGGCCCCTCCTGCCGGGAGCGCCGCTCCATGTGAGCCGCAGATGTTTTGTGCCCCCGCGCCGGGAGAACAAACGGCGCCTTTGCCTCCGGCTTTAATCGCCCTGGAAAAGCCCGGGAATTCCTGGGAAAAAACCCGGGAATTCCTGGAGAAAATAACCCGGGAATTCCTGGGAAAAAAACCGGGAATTCCTGGGGAAAAGCCCGGGAATTCCTGGGAAAAAGCCCGGGAATTCCTGGGGAAAAACCCGGGAATTCCTGGAGGAAAAAGCCCGGGAATTTCTGGGAAAAAGCCCGGGAATTCCTGGGAAAAAACCCGGGAATTCCTGGGAAAAAACCCGGGAATTCCTGGGAAAAACCCGGGAATTCCGCCGAGCCTTGCCCGGGATGAGCCGCCCCCGAGCCGGGATCGGTTTTTTTTCCCGAGGGAATCCAGCGGGGGCGGCTCCGTGAGCCCCGCGGGGATTTTTTGGGGGGTGGGATTTTGGGAGCCCCCCCTCCCCAAAAACACCTGCGAGAGGCGGGAGCGGGGAGGAAACACCTGGAGCGGGGCTCGCAGCGGCTGCGGTCACCGGCGGCGGCCCCGGGGCCGTTCCCCGGTGCCCCCGGGGCCGTTCCCCGGTGCCCCCGGTGACCCCGCGGAGGGGAGGCGGCCCCGCGGGCTCTGGGCACGCACGGTCACCCCCCCCGAGGGTGTCACCACGAAGGAGGGTGGCAGGCGGGGGGGGGCCTTCGCAGGGAGCAAGGGGTAATGTGTTTCTTTTTCATTTATTTCCATTTATTTTTTCATTATTTAGTGTTATTATAACGTGGGGTTTATTATTTTATTTTATATTTTTCTTTATTTATTTATTATTATTTATTACTATAATATTTTTTATTATTTTATTTTATTTTTATTTTTATTTTTAGTTTTATTTATTTTTATTTCTTATTATAATATTTTTATTTTATTTTATATTTATTTTATTTTTAATTATTATATTTATTTTTTGTTTAATTTTAATTTAATTTTATTTTGTTTTGTTTTATTTTATATTTAATTTTTACTTTGTTTTATTTTGTTTTATTTTATTTTATATTTTCTTTTCTTTTCTTTTATTTTATTTTATTTTTTATATTTTATTTTATTTTATATTTTATATTTTTTTATATTTTATTTTACTTTATTTTATTTTATTATTTTATTTTACTTTATTTTATTTTATTATTTTATTTTATTTTATTTTATTTTATTTTTATATTTTATTTTATATTTATATTTTATTTTATTTTATTTTATTTTATTTTATTTTTATATTTTATTTTACTTTATATTATTTCATTTTTTATATTTTATTCTATTTTATATTTTATTTTATATTTTATTTTATTTTATTTTTTACCTTATTTTATTTTATTCATTTGTATTTCTTAATTTCTTTCCCCCCCCCTCTTGCCGCGAAGGGCAGAAAGCGGACAAAGGTTTCCTTCACCCCCCCCCCCTTCGCCACCCCCCGCGGGGACCTCTCGGTGTCACCCGCAGGGCTGCGACAGACCTGGGGTGTCCCCAGAGCTGGGGGGGGGGTCCCCATCCCCATCCCCATCCCCATCCTCCCCCCCCGCTGGATCCGCGGACAAGGACGGACAGACGGACACGGGAGAGGAGGAGGAGGAGGAGGAGGAGAGGGGTGGAAGGACGGACGGCCAGCCCAGGATGGAGAACCGAGGGGGCGGAAGGAGCCGCCGGCCGGGCCCGGAGCAGAGCGCGCCCCAAAAAACCCTTCCAGGGCGGGCGGGGACCCCCGGGCTTTGTGCGGGCTGGGCCGGGCTGGGCCGGGCTGGGCTGGGCTGGGCGATGGAGGAGGAGGAGGAGGAGGAGGAGGAGGAGGAGGAGGAGGAGGGACTTGCAGCCCCTTTTTTTCGGCCGCCGCCGCGGCGGAGCGCGGCAGAGCGAGGGCGCAGCAGCCCCCGGCCCCGCGCTCTCCGCCTCCCGGGGGTGTCACCGGAGCCCCCTCCGCTCCCCCCGCACCATGGCCGGGCTGCTCCCGCTGCTGCTCCCGCTGCTGCTCCCGCTGCTGCTGCTGCTGCCGGTGAGTGCGGGGAGCGGCCCCCGGAGGGGAGGGCGATGCTGAGCCCCCGGGAGAGTCCCCGAGGCACGGGGGAGGTCCCGGAGCTGTTGGGAGGGTCGCGGGGGGGCTCCGGGGACACCGCAGACAGGAGCGGGGGGTCCCGGAGACACCGGGGGAGCCCCTCGGGGAGGGGAGGGCGGGCAGAGCTCGTTGTGGGGTGCGGGGAGCATGGGGGTCCCTCAGCCCCCCCCCCCCCCGGTGCCGCAGCCCCCAGCCCCGAGCCCCCCCCAGGACGTTCAGCACCTGCCTCCCGCCCAGCCCCCCGAACCTCTCCCGGGTTTTCCCGGTTCCGAGCTCTCCCGGAGCGGAGGTTCGGAGCCCGCTGCTCCCGGCAGAGCCCTCGGACAAAAAACTTCAGGGCACGGCCAGGGAGGGGGGGCCCAGCGGAGAGGGGAGTGCACGGAGCGGTTTTTTGGGTTTTTTTTTTGGGTGGGGGGCAGGATTTAACGGGGGTCCCGGGGGGGTGCTGAGGCAGCCGGACGCCCCTCTGGGGCGGGATATTGAAGGCGGAATTCAACGCGGGGCTGAGGAGCGGAGCGGGGCTGGCACCGCCGTGTGCCGGGGGAGGGGTCGGGATGGTCAAACCCCCCCCGGGACGGCGGTGACAGCGAGCGGGGGGGGGGCGGCGGGCGGACCCGGGCACCGCTCCCGCTCGGGGGCCGGGCTGGGCTGTCCCCAAATCGCCACTTCCTTGGGCAGGGGTCACCTCGGGGGGGCTGGGTCAGCACCTGCCTGGCTCGGGGGGGGTCCCCAGGGACCCCGGGAGGACCCCAGCTGTGTCCCCCAGTTGTGCCCGCACCCCGGACCCCCGCACCCCGGGACCCTCCGGACCCCCAGGACCGGGACCCCCGCACCCCGGAGCCCCCGGACCCCCAGGACCCGGGATCCCCGCACCCCGGAGCCCCCGGACCCCCAGGACCGGGACCCCGGTCCCCGGGACCCCCCGCACCCCCCGGCCCCGCCGCCCTCGCTGCTCGGTACCTGCGCTGCTCATCCCGAGCTCTTTCCCGAGCTGCCCAAACTTCGGGAAAAGGCAACCGGGAGCCGCGGTTTGGCCTCTCCCGGACGCGCTGCTCCGGCCAAGGGCTCGGGGGAGCAGCGCGGATGTCGCTGTCCTGGAGCATCCTCTGCTTTGTGCCGCTGCTCCCCCCAAAAAAATCCCGCTCGGGCTCCCAAAATCCTCACCACCCCCCACCCCCGCCCGGCAGCGCCCGCTGGGGCTCCAAACGCACCCCCTTTAATTGCTCCAGCAGCAATTAAAGAGCTTCCCGAGGTGTCGCCTGCTCCCCGCGGGGCCGGGCCAGCTGTCGGGATGCTTTATGGCGTTAATAGCCGCGGCTTTGTCACCGGGAGCCGCGCTAAGGACGCGGCCTCCCCGCGGCCCGAGGCGGGCCGGGTGCCTCCGGCGGGGGCTCCGAGCCCGCGGAGCTCGCGGGGATGGCTCGGGGAGCCCCGGGGGAGGCTCGGGGGGACCGGCGGGGATCGCTCCGGGGGATCGCTCGGGGAGAACCCGCGGGGATCGCTCCGGGGGGAACCGCCGGGATCGCTCCGGGGACCCTCGGGGATCGCTCAGGGGGACCGCGGGGATCACTCGGGGGATCGCTCCGGGGACCCGCGGGGATGGCTCGGGGAGACCGCGGGGATCGCTCAGGGAGGATCGCTCGGGGGACCCGCGGGGATCGCTCGGGGGACCCGCGGGGATCGCTCCGGGGACCCTCGGGGATCGCTCGGAGGAGCCCGCGGCACCTGGAGCGGGGAATTGCGTTTTGGGGCAGGCGGCGGCGGCGGGGGGCGGGGGGTTGTGGCAGCGGCCCCGCGGGGAGGGAGGGAGGGAGGGGACAGAGAGGGGACAGGTGGCCGGAGAGCGGGGCCCGGGCCCGGCCCACGCCGAGCGGCTCCGCAGCTGCCGGCAGCGTGGGAGAGCGGCGAGCTGCTGGAGATGGGAGATTTGGGGAGGTGGGAGATTTGGGGAGATGGGAGCTGCTGGAGATGGGAGCTCCAGGGGATATGGAGGCTCTGGGATCGCAGGACGCTCTGGAAGAATTGGAAGCTCTGGGATTGAGGGATGTTCTGGGATCCTGGGAAAGCCCAGGAGATCTGGAAGCTCTGGGATCGTGGGAAGCCCTGGGATGCTCTGGAAGAGCTGGAAGCTCTGAAATCTCGAGATTTTCTGGGATCCTGGGATCCTCTGGGATCTCAGGATGTTCTGGGATCACTGGAAGCCCTGGGATCCTGGGATGCTCTGGAAGAGCTGGAAGCTCTGGGATCACTGGAAGTTCTGGGATTGCAGGAAGCTCTGGAATTGTGGGATTCTCTGGGATCACTGGAAGCTCTGAAATCTCGAGATTCTCTGGGATCCCGAGATTCTCTGGCATCTCAGGATGTTGTGGGATCACTGGTAGCTCAGGGATCCTGGGAAGCTCTGGGATCCCAGGATTCTCTGGGATCCTGGGATTCTCTGGAACCCCGCCCAAAGGGATGAGCTCTGGCCAGGCTGACCCCAAAACCCCAAAAGTGCCCCGCACTGAGGGGCGTGTGGTCACCACCTGACCCCAAACCCCTTCCCCAGGCGACATTTTGGGGCTCTGGGAGGATTCCCGATGTCCCAATCCCTCCTGCCAGCCTGGAGCAGGCCGGGAAATGGGGTCTGGGAAATGGGGTCGGGGGAATGGGTTTGGGAAAAGGGTTTGGGGAATGAGACTGGGAAAAGGGTTTGGGAAAAGGGTTTGGGAAATGGGTTGGGAAATGGGTTTGGGAAAAGGGTCTGGAAAAAGATCCTGAAGAAAGGGTCTGGGAAATGGGTTTGGGAAATGGGGTCTGGGAAAAGGGTTTGGAAAATGGGGTCTGGAAAAAGATCCTAAAGAAAGGGTCTGGGAAAAGGGTCTGGGAAATGGGGTCTGGAAAAGTGTCTGGGGAATGAGACTGGGAAAAGGGTTTGGGAAAAGGGTCTGGAAAAAGGGTTTGGGAAATGGGGTCTGGGAAATGGGTTTGGGAAAAGGGTCTGGAAAAAGATCCTAAAGAAAGGGTCTGGGAAAAGGTTCTGGAAAAAGGGTTTGGGAAAAGATCCTAAAGAAAGGGTCTGGGAAAAGGGTCTGGAAAAAGGGTTTGGGAAAAGATCCCGAAGAAAGGGTCTGGAAAAAGGTTCTGGAAGAAGGCTCTGGGAATAAAAAAAAAAAAAGGCTCTTGGAAGAAGGGGCTGCCAGGCCGGGCTGGCGGGGAGAGCGGGGCGGGGGGGGGGAGCGGCCGCCTCCCAGCGCCGGGTAATTGGAGCACTTTGTCATTCAGCTGCCTGGAATTGGCGCTCCATTGTCTCGGCCCCGCCGGATGCGGAGCTCCGAGCGGCCGCACCGAGAGCGGGGACGCGGCCAAAGGCGCTGACGAGGCCGCCAGATGCTCCCCCGAGCCTCTCCCCCCACCCCCCCGTCCTCCTCCCTGTCCAAAATCAGCCGTGGGTGGGTGGCAAAAGGACGGGAGAGGAGCTGGGGGGGCACCGGAGGGGTTTTTTTTTGGGGGAGCAGCTCCCAATTCTCCGGGGGGATGCTGGTGGTGGCTCCCAGGTGCGGTGACAAGGCAGGGAAATGGGGTCTGGAAAAAGATCCTAAAGAAAGGGTCTGGGAAAAGGGTTTGGGAAAAGATCCCGAAGAAAGGGTCTGGGAAAAGGTTCTGGAAAAAGGGTTTGGGAAAAGATCCTAAAGAAAGGGTCTGGGAAAAGGTTCTGGAAAAAGGGTTTGGGAAAAGATCCTAAAGAAAGGGTCTGGGAAAAGGTTCTGGAAAAAGGGTCTGGGAAAAGATCCTAAAGAAAGGGTCTGGGAAAAGGGTTTGGGAAAAGATCCCGAAGAAAGGGTCTGGGAAAAGGTTCTGGAAAAAAGGGTCTGGAAAAAGATCCTAAAGAAAGGGTCTGGGAAAAGGTTCTGGAAAAAGGGTTTGGGAAAAGATCCCCAAAAAGATCCCCATTTCCAGACCCCATTTCCCAAACACCGCGGTGTCCCGGCGCTCCCTCAGTTCCTCATTCCCACCTCATCCCGGGGTTTTTTTTGGGGGGGTGGGGAGGCAGAGGTGCCACCCCGGGCTCTCCGGATGGGAATTTCTCCTCTGGGGAAGGGGCTGCATCCCCCCGGGGTGGGGCAGGAGCCAGGGACAAGGACAAGACATCGCCCCCCCGCCCCGAGCACCCCCGGGGTCTCTCCAGCCGCAGAGCTCGAGGAGTTTCTATCCCGAGGAGTGAAATTTGGCCGGGAAAAGCCAAAATTCGAATTTTTCACCAGCGGAGGGGGGGTGGCGGGGGTGTCACATCCTCCCCCCCCCAGGGGTGACAGCAGCGGTGACCCGGCGGCTCTGCTCTCCCGCCAGGGCCCCGCCGGCGGCTCCGAGGACGATTGCTTCTCCCAGCTCTTCACGGCCGGCGGGGAGTGCTGCCGCGCCTGCAACGTGGGCGAGGGCGTGGTGCAGCCCTGCGGGGTCAACCAGACCGTCTGCGAGCCCTGCCTGGACAGTGAGTGCCCGCCAGCCCCGGGAAGGGGCTTGGCCCAGACCCTTTTCCCAAACCCTTTTCCCAAATCCCATTTCCCAAACCCTTTCCCAGACCCTTTTCCCAGACCCTTTTCCCAAACCCATTTCCTAGACCCCATTTCCCCGACCCATTTCCCCGACCCATTTCCCAGTCCCCATTTCCCAGTCCCCATTTCCCAGTCCCATTTCCCAGTCCCCATTTCCCAGTCCCATTTCCCAGTCCCCATTTCCCAAATCCATTTCCCAGTCCTCTTTTCCCAGTCCCCATTTCCCAGTCCCATTTCCCAGTCCCCATTTCCCAGTCCCATTTCCCAGTCCCCATTTCCCAGTCCCATTTCCCAGTCCCATTTCCCAGTCCCCATTTCCCAGTCCCATTTCCCAGTCCCCATTTCCCAGTCCCCATTTCCCAGTCCCCATTTCCCAGACCCATTTCCCAGACCCCTTTTCCCAGTCCCCATTTCCCAGTCCCCATTTCCCAGACCCCATTTCCCAGTCCCATCCCCCAGACCCCATTTCCAAACTCTTTTCCCAGACCCCATTTCCCAGACCCCATTTCCCAAACCCTTTTTCCCAAACCCTTTTTCCCACACCCTTTTCCCAAACCCTTTTCCCAGACCCCTTTTCCCAGTCCCCTTTTCCCAGTCCCCATTTCCCAAATCCATTTCCCAGACCCCATTTCCTAGATCTGATTTCCCAGACCCTTTTCCCAGTCCCCATTTCCCAGTCCCCATTTCCCAAACCCTTTTTCCCAGTCCCCATTTCCCAGTCCCCATTTCCCAGTCCCCATTTCCCAAACCCCATTTCCCAAACCCTTTCCCAGACCCCATTTCCCAGTCCCCATTTCCCAGTCCCCATTTCCCAAATCCATTTTCCAGTCTCCATTTCCTAAACCCCATTTCCCAAACCCCATTTTCCAGTCCCCATTTCCCAGTCCCCATTTCCCAGACCCCATTTCCCAAATCCTTTTCCCAGCCTGCTCCAGGCTGGTGGGAGGAATTGGGACATTGGGAATCCTCCCAACACCCCAACCCCTGTAGGGTCCCCAAACGTCCCCTGGTTCTCTCCTGGAAGCATCAGAGCCTTCCCAGGTCGGGAGGGGTTCTGGGGGAAGGATTCCTAAAAAATGGGAGATTCTTGCCCCCCCCAAAAAATGGGAGTTTGGGGCGTGGGGAAGGGCACGGCCCCAAAGGTGGGTCTGGGGAGAGCTCTCAGGCACAAGGTGGGATTTGGGGTTTAGGATTTGGGGTTTGGGATTTGGGATTTGGAGTGGTCTCGTGCAGAGGAGGAGTTGATGGATTCTTGGGATTTGGGGTTTGGGATTTGGAATTTGGGTTTTGGGATTTGGGGTTTGGGATGGTCCTGTACACAGGAGGAGTTAATGGATCCTTGGGATTTGGGGTTTGGGATTTGGAGTTTGGGATTTGGGGTTTGGGATGGTCCCATGCACAGGAGTAGTCGATGGATCCTTGGGATTTGGGGTTTAGGATTTGGGGTTTGGGATTTGGAGTTTGGGGTTTGGGATTTGGGGTTTGGGATGGTCCTGTGCACAGGAGTAGTCAATGGATCCTTGGGATTTGGGGTTTAGGATTTGGGGTTTGGGATTTGGGGTTTGGGGTGGTCCCATGCACAGGAGGAGCCGACAGATCCTTGGGATTTGGGGTTTGGGATTTGGAATTTGGGGTTTAGGATTTGGGGTTTGGGATTTGGGGTTTGGTGTTTGGGATGGTCCCGTGCACAGGAGGAGCCGATGGATCCTTGGGCTTTGGGGTTTGGGCTTTGGGATTTGGGCTTTGGGATTTGGGGTTTGGGATTTGGGGTTTGGGGTGGTCCCGTGCACAGGAGGAGCCGATGGATCCTTGGGATTCGGGGTTTGGGATTTGGGGTTTGCAGTTTGGGATTTGGGGTTTGGGATTTGGGGTTTGGGATTTGGGGTTTGCAGTTTGGGATTTGGGGTTTGGGACGGTCCCGTGCACAGGAGGAGTCGATGGATCCTTGGGATTCGGGATTTGGGGTTTGGGATTTGGGGTTTGGGGTTTGGGATGGTCCCGTGCACAGGAGGAGCCGATGGATCCTCGGGATTGGGATTTGGGGTTTAGGATTTGGGATTTGGGGTTTGGGGTTTGGGACGGTCCCGTGCACAGGAGGAGCCGATGGATCCTCGGGATTGGGATGTTCCCGGCTCCCCTGAGCCGCCCATCCCGCTCCCAATCCCACTGGCAGCAGCCTCCCCACCCCCCCCAAAGCTCCGCCCTGGCAGCGCCTCCTCTCCCCGGGCTGGGCTCTGATCCCGGACACATTCCCAGCTCCATTCCCCCTCCCTCTCTGCCCCCCCCCCCCCAAAAAAAAATCCCCCAGCAAACCCGGCTGACCCCACATCCACCCCCGTGGGCCACATCTCCCCTTTCTTCTCGTTTTTATTTTTGTTTCAAACCTGGCAAAGGCCCCAAAACGACGGCGGAAGGGAGAAGGGAGAGGCCGAGCCCGGGGAGGGAGGGAGGGAGGGACGGGGGGGACTCCCCGGCGCTCCCCAGGCGCGATTCCCGTTCCCAAAGCTCCAGAAACGTCGGGGGGAGCCACCTGTGATGGAGGGGGAGCGGGGCCGGGAGCACTCAGACCGTGCCAGGAGGGCTCAGACAATGCCAGGATCACCGTCAGTGACAGGATCACAGTGAGTGACAGGATCACAGTCAGACAGGGACAGGATCTCTGTCAGTGACAGGATCACCGTCAGTGACAGGATCACAGTGAGTGACAGGATCACAGTCAGACAGGGACAGGATCTCTGTCAGTGACAGGATCACCGTCAGTGCCAGGATCACAGTCAATGTCAGGATCACAGTCAGTGCCAGGATCACAGTGAGTGACAGGATCACAGTGAGTGACAGGATCACAGTGAGTGACAGGATCACAGTGAGTGACAGGATCACAGTCAGACAGGGACAGGATCACTGTCAGTGCCAGGATCACTGTCAGTGACAGGATCACTGTCAGTGCCAGGATCACTGTCAGTGACAGGAGCCTGTCAGTGACAGGATCACAGTGAGTGACAGGATCATTGTCAGACAATGCCAGGGTCACAGTCAGTGACAGGATCACTCCCAGACAAGGTCAGGATCACAGTGAGTGACAGGAGCACTTCCAGACAATGCCAGGATCACTGTCAGTGTCAGGATCATAGTCAGACAATGCCACAATGCCAGGATCACTCAGACAATGCCAGGAGCCTGTCAGTGACAGGATGGCTGTCAGACAGTGACTGGATCACAGTCAGTGCCAGGATCACTCCCAGACAAGGTCAGGATCACAGTGAGTGACAGGATCACAGTCAGACAATGCCAGGATCACTCTCAGACAATGGCAGGATCACTGTCAATGCCAGGATTGCTCCCAGACAATGCCAGGAGCGCCCCGGGGCCGGAAGGACCCGGAGCTGTCGGGATCATCGGTGCCAGCCCAGCCCCGGGGCGGCTCCGGGGAGGCGATGGCAGAGGGGGAAGGGCCGGAGCGGGGCTGGGAGGGGAGCGCAGAGGAGGCAGGAGGAGGCTGGAGGAGCCGAGCAGGGACCGAGCAGAGCCAGGGCAGGGCTAAAAATACCTCAGCGTCCTGAGGGGATCGATGGGCGGCCTGGAAAGGGAGCACAGGCAGGGCTGGATCCCTCCTGGCTGAGGGGATGGATCCCAGGGAGGGCTGGATCCCAGGGAGGGCTGGATCCCTCCTGGCTGAGGGGATGGATCCCACTGAGAGATGGATTCCACTGAGGGCTGGATCCCGGTGAGGGCTGGATCCCAGTGAGGGCTGGATCCCAGGAAGGGATGGATCCCACTGAGGGATGGATCCCACTGAGGGCTGGATCCCGGTGAGTGCTGGATCCCAGTGAGGGATGGATCCCACTGAGGGCTGGATCCCACTGAGGGCTGGATCCCGGTGAGGGCTGGATCCCACTGAGGGATGGATCCCAGTGAGGGCTGGATCCCAGTAAGGGATGGATCCCAGTGAGGGATGGATCCCAGTGAGGGATGGATCCCAGTGAGGGCTGGATCCCAGTAAGGGATGGATCCCAGTAAGGGATGGATCCCAGTGAGGGATGGATCCCAGTGAGGGCTGGATCCCAGTAAGGGATGGATCCCAGTGAGGGATGGATCCCAGTGAGGGCTGGATCCCACTGAGGGCTGGATCCCAGTAAGGGATGGATTCCAGTGAGGGATGGATCCCAGTGAGGGCTGGATCCCACTGAGGGCTGGATCCCACTGAGGGATGGATCCCACTGAGGGATGGATCCCGGTGAGGGATGGATCCCGCTGAGGGCTGGATCCCGCTGAGGGCTGGATCCCGGTAAGGGATGGATCCTGGTGAGGGATGGATCCCAGTGAGGGCTGGATCCCGCTGAGGTATGGATCCCAGTGAGGGATGGATCCCAGTGAGGGATGGATCCCACTGAGGGCTGGATCCCGGTGAGTGCTGGATCCCAGTGAGGGATGGATCCCAGTGAGGGATGGATCCCAGTGAGGGATGGATCCCAGTGAGGGCTGGATCCCAGTAAGGGATGGATCCCAGTAAGGGATGGATCCCAGTGAGGGCTGGATCCCAGTAAGGGATGGATCCCAGTGAGGGATGGATCCCAGTGAGGGCTGGATCCCACTGAGGGCTGGATCCCAGTAAGGGATGGATTCCAGTGAGGGATGGATCCCAGTGAGGGCTGGATCCCACTGAGGGCTGGATCCTACTGAGGGCTGGATCCCGGGAAGGGATGGATCCCACTGAGGGATGGATCCCGGTGAGGGATGGATCCCAGTGAGGGCTGGATCCCAGTGAGGGATGGATCCCAGTGAGGGCTGGATCCCAGTGAGGGCTGGATCCCGGTGAGGGCTGGATCCCACTGAGGGCTGGATCCCGGTGAGGGCTGGATCCCGGTGAGGAATGGATGCCACTGAGGGCTGGATCCCACTGAGGGATGGATCCCAGTGAGGGCTGGATCCCGGGAAGGGATGGATCCCGGTGAGTGCTGGATCCCAGTGAGGGCTGGATCCCAGTGAGGGCTGGATCTCACTGAGGGCTGGATCCCAGGGAGGGCTGGATCCCAGGGAGGGCTGGATCCCAGTGAGGGCTGGATCCTGGTGAGGAATGGATCCCGGTGAGTGCTGGATCCCACTGAGGGCTGGATCCCGGTGAGGGCTGGATCCCGGTGAGGGCTGGATCCCACTGAGGGCTGGATCCCACTGAGGGCTGGATCCCAGTGAGGGATAGATCCCCCCCAGCCCCCGGGGCTGGATTCCACCAAAACCTGGATCCCACCCAGGTCTGGATCCCACCGAGGGGGAAACCTCCCCACCCTCAGCTCTCCTTGAGAGGGATTTTTGGGGTGTGGAGGGAAGGAAAGCTGCAGGCACCGCAGGGACGGGGAGAGGAGCCCTGTGACCCCCCCCACCCCGGACACACCTGGACACACCTGGATCCCGCGGGCCGGGCAGGTGGAGGCAGCAGCCCCGCTCCTGGCACAGCCTCCAGACCGAGCCCCAGGAATGCGGGCACGGCCCGGGCCGAGGGTCCCCCACCCACCCCGGGGGCTGTGGATGGGGCACTGAGGATCCCCACCCACCCCACTGAGGGTCCCCACCCACCCCTGGGGCTGTGAATTGGGCGCTGAGGGTCCCCACCCACCCCACTGAGGGTCCCCACCCACCCCGGGGGCTGTGGATGGGGCACTGAGGGTCCCCACCCACACCCCCCCCCCACCCCGAGCTGCCTCCTCCGGGCACACCCTTGGATGCTTTCCCGACCCGCCGGGGGAATCGTTTTTGGAAAAAAAAAAAAAACCAAAAAAACTCCTCCAAAAATAATAATAATAAAAATTAAAAAAACCCCAAAAACCAACAAAAAACCCAAAACAAAATCCAAAAAGAAAAACCCCCAAAAAACCCCCCAAAACCCAAACCAAAATCCAAAAAAAAAGCCCCCCAAAAACCCCCCAAAAAACCAAACCAAAAAAAAAAACCAAACCAAAAAAAAAACCCCAAAAAAACCCCCAAAACCCCACAAAAACAAAAACAAACAAACAAACAAAAAATACAAAAAAAACCCCCCAAAAAACCCCCAAAAAATCAAACCTGCCGCAACCAAACCCAAAGCCCGGAGGGGCTGCCGGAGAGCATCCCCAAAGGGATTTTTTTTTTTTTTTTTGCTCTTAATTTCCCCCTTTTTCCCCCCCATTCCACCCTCCCCCCCGCATTGCTGCCTCATGATTTATTTATCGCCGGCAGCCTGGGCCGCTGCCGGGGGAGGGAGGGAGGGAGGAGGGACCCGCCCGGTTCGGATCCCGGCTGTAATTTGCTCGGCTGCCGCTGCAAATGTGCCCACTCAGCCGAAAAAAGCCTTTCCTGGCCACTTCCCCCCCCCCCGGCTCTAATGGGGCTCCCATCAATAATTCAGGATAATGCGAGGGATGAGCCCAGGTTAATGGGAGCCGAGCGTTGATGGCCCCGGGGGGCTGCTCGGGCACGGCGCTGCTGGGCGGCCCGGAGGGGTTTGGGGACAGCGGGGACAGCGGGCACGGAGCAGCCCAGGATGGGTTTTTTGGAGCAGGGGGAGCAGGGGTTTTGTGATTCCCGCATCCTGCGGGTGCGCTCTGGCAGGTGCAGGGATGCTCGGGGCACAGGCGTGGAGTGAGGGAAGGTGCTGGGGATGGGGGAAAGAAATAAATCGGCTGCTGAGGGTGGGATGGGACTGCCGTCCCTGCCATCCCTGTCACCTCTGCCATCCCTGTCACCTCTGCCATCCCTGCCATCCCTGTCACCTCTGCCATCCCTGTCACCTCTGCCATCCCTGCCATCCCTGTCACCTCTGCCATCCCTGTCACCTCTGCCATCCCTGCCACCCCTGCCATCCCTGCCATCCCTGTCGTCCCTGCCATCCCTGCCATCCCTGCAATTCCTGCCACCCCTGCCACCCCTTAAAATCCTCTCATCCCTCCCATCTCTGCCATCCCTCCCAATCCTCCCGTCCCTGCCACCCTCCCATCCCTGCCAATCCTCTAATTCCCTGCCACCTCTGCCATCTCTCCCAATCCTCCCATCCCCTGCAATTCCTGCAATCCCTCCCATCTCTCCCAATCCTCCCATCCCCTGCCACCCTCCCATCCCTCCCAATCCTACCGTCCCCTGCCATCCCTGCCATCCCTGCCACTCCTGCCACTCCTGCCACCTCTCCCAATCTTCCCATCCCTCCCAATCCTCTCATCCCCTGCAATTCCTGCCATCCCTGCCATCCTCGGTGCCTCATCCCCCTCTGGAGCAGCCCAAAAATTCCCGTCCCCGCCTCGGTGTCCCCGGGGAAGCTGCTGGGAGCAGGAACCGCCACCCCCGAACCACCCTCCCGGGCTCAGGGATCAGCACCACCGGGCTGGGTTCGTTCTCCAGAGCTCCCGGCCGGGGCTCCCCGGCCCTTCCCGAACCCCTCGGGGGCTGGAATCTCCCCGGGATGTGGGGTGGGGGGTGGGGACGGACGCCCGGGAGCGGCAGCAGCTGCGCCCTCCAGGCCGGGTTCCGACCCCTTCTTCCGGGGCTAAAAATATCCCCGAACTCCTCCGGGAGCGGGCAGAGCCAGGCGCGGGGATTGATTTTCCCCGGCAGGCTTGAAACCGGAGCGCCGGGGAGCCGCGGGGTCAGGCAGAGTCAGCAACTCGGCGCTGCCGCCTCCCGCCCGCATCGCGCCCCGAGGCGGGGACGCGCGGCCGGGGAGGGGGCGAGGGACCCCCGGGGACCCCCCCAGCCCCACCCCGGGCAGGATGTGGAGGAGAAAGCGATGGGATGTGAGGGGCTGGGGGATGGCCGGAGGGAGCGTGGGGAGGTCAGGAAGGGGAAGGAAATGAGGGATTAGAGCGGGGAGGGGAGGGGAGGGAGCGGAGGGCAGCGCGGGCGGGCGGGGAGCCGGGAATGGGGAATGGGGAATGGGGAATGGGGAATGGGGAATGGGATGAGGAGGGAATGGGGAATGGGGAATGGGATGAGGAGGCAGGAATGGGGGTGGGGAATGGGGAATGGGGAATGGGATGAGGAGGTGGGAATGGGATGAGGAGGGAATGGGATGAGGAGGCGGGAATGGGGAATGGGGAATGGGGAATGGGATGAGGAGGTGGGAATGGGGATGGGGAATGGGATGAGGAGGGAACAGGATGAGGAGGCAGGAATTGGGAATGGGGAATGGGGAATGGGATGAGGAGGCGGGAATGGGGATGGGGAATGGGATGAGGAGGGAACGGGATAAAGAGGCAGGAATGGGGAATGGGATGAAGAGGGAATGGGATGAGGAGGCAGGAATTGGGAATGGGGAATGGGATGAGGAGGCGGGAATGGGGATGGGGAGGCAGGATTTGGGAATGGGATGAGGAGGGAACGGGATGAAGAGGCAGGAATGGGGAATGGGGAATGGGATGAGGAAGTGGGAATGGGATGAGGAGGGAACAGGATAAAGAGGCAGGAATGGGATGAAGAGGCAGGAATGGGATAAAGAGGCAGGAATGGGATGAGGAGGCAGGGATGGGGAATTGGGAATGGGATGAGGAGAGAACAGGATAAAGAGGCAGGAATGGGATGAGGAGGCGGGAATGGCGCAGGTGTCAATGGCAAGCAGAGCCTGGAATTCCCTCAGAGCTGGGAATTCCTGCGGGAACGGAGGGAAGCATGAACAGCAAGCCGAGCCTGGGGGAGGCCGGGATTTGCTCCCCAGCCTCCCTCGCTCCCTCCCTGCCCGCAGGCGTCACCTTCTCGGACACGGTGAGCGCCACGGAGCCCTGCAAGCCCTGCACGCAGTGCCTGGGGCTGCAGAGCATGTCGGCGCCCTGCGTCGAGTCGGACGATGCCCTGTGCCGCTGCGCCTACGGGTAGGTGAAAAAAAACCCCACATCGTTGGCTTTTATGGGCATAGTTGTAAGTGTAATAAAAATAAAATAAAATAAAATGAAATAAAATAAAATGAAATAAAATAAAATGAAATAAAATAAAATAAAATAAAATAAAATAAAATAAAATAAAATAAAATGAAATAAAATGAAATAAAATAAAATAAAATAAAATGAAATGAAATAAAATGAAATAAAATAAAATAAAATGAAATAGGCAATTAGGAGACAAAAAAAAAAAAAAAACCAACAAAACAACCACAAAAAAACCCCACAAAACAAAAACAAAAACAAAAACAAAAACAAAAAAACCCAAAACAACCACAAACAAAAAAACCCCAAACAAAACAAAACCACACCATTGGCTTTTATGGGCAAAGTTGTTGTGAGTGTAATAAAAATAAAATAAAATAAAATAAAATAAAATTAAATTAAATTAAATTAAATTAAATTAAATTAAATAAATAAAATAGGCAATTAGGAGACCAAAAAAAAAAAAAAAAACCAACAACACAACCACAAACAAAAAAAAACCCAAACAAAAAAACCCACACCGTTGGGTTTTATGGGCATAGTTGTGAGTGTAATTAAAATGAAATGAAATGAAATGAAATGAAATGAAATGAAATAAAATAAAATAAAATAAAATAAAATAAAATAGGCAATTAGGAGACCAAAAAAAAAAAAAAAAACCCAAAAAAAACCCCAAAACAACCACCAAAAAAAACCAAAAAAACCCAACCCGTCTCCACTTCGTTACAATCTAAGAACATTCATTTATCACGTTTTTCAAACTCTATTAATAAAAGAATACATAATTCAACTTTCCCATGTTATACACAAAGCAATCATCTCGCCACAGGCGAAAAGCCAGCTCCGAAACGTGCATTTATATATATTTATATATATATTTATATTTAAAATTTATATATATATTTATTTATATATAAGTTTATATATATATTTATATTATATTAAATTATAGTATATTATATAAATTTTTATAATATAATATAATATAATATAATATAATATAATATAAGTTTATATTGATAAAATATATATTTATATATATTATATATATTTTTACATATAAATTTATGTATATATTTATATCTATAAATTTGTATTATATTATATATGTTTATAAAATATATTTTATATATATAAAATGTATTTTTATATATAATATATATTTATACATAAAATTTTTTATATATCTTCATTTATATTATATTGTATTGTATTGTATTGTATTATATTAATAAAATATATGTATTTTTATATATGATATATATTTATATATATTTATATATATTTTATATATATTTTTATATATATAAAATATATATATTTATATATAAAAATATATATATGTAAAAATTATGTATATATTCATTTATATTATATGTATTTATTTTATATATATATATATAAAATAAAAATATAAAATATAAAAATATTATATATATATATATATACATATATATACATACATACATATATATATATATATATATATATATATATATATATATATATATAATATTTTTATAACCCAAAACCCCTCCTTTTCCCACCAGGTACTTCCAGGACGAGGCCAGCGGGAGCTGCCGCGAGTGCCGGGTGTGCGAGGCCGGCTTCGGGCTGATGTTCCCCTGCAAGGACGGGCAGGACACGGTGTGCGAGGAGTGCCCCGAGGGCACCTTCTCCAGCGAGGCCAACTTCGTCGACCCCTGCCTGCCCTGCACCACCTGCGAGGAGAACGAGGTGCTGCTGCGCGAGTGCACCGCCACCGCCGACGCCGAGTGCCGCGGTGAGGCTGCGCTCGGTGTCCTTGGCATGGTGTCCTTGGCACGGTGTCATTGTCATGGTGTCATTGTCATGAGTGTCCTTGGCATGGTGTCCTTGGCACGGTGTCCTTGGCATGGTGTCATTGTCATGAGTGTCCTTGTCATGGTGTCCATGTCATGGTGTCCTTGGCACCATTGTCCTTGGCACGGTGTCATTGTCATGGTGTCATTGTCATGGGTGTCCTTGGCATGGTGTCCTTGGCACGGTGTCATTGTCATGGTGTCATTGTCATGGTGTCATTGTCATGGTGTCCTTGGCACGGTGTCATTGTCATGGTGTCATTGTCATGGGTGTCCTTGGCATGGTGTCCTTGTCCTTGGCACCTGTGTCCATGTCATGGTGTCCTTGGCATGGTGTCCTTGGCACGGTGTCATTGGCATGGTGTCATTGTCATGGTGTCATTGTCATGGGTGTCCTTGGCATGGTGCCCTTGGCACGGTGTCATTGTCATGGTGTCATTGTCATGGTGTCATTGTCATGAGTGTCCTTGGCATGGTGTCCTTGGCACGGTGTCATTGTCATGGTGTCCTTGGCACGGGTGTCATTGTCACTGGTGTCCTTGGCAACCATGTCCTTGGCACGGTGTCATTGTCATGGTGTCATTGTCATGGTGTCATTGTCATGAGTGTCCTTGGCATGGTGTCCTTGGCACGGTGTCATTGTCATGGTGTCCTTGGCACGGGTGTCATTGTCACCGGTGTCCTTGGCAACCATGTCCTTGGCACGGTGTCATTGTCATGGTGTCCTTGGCACCTGTGTCCATGTCATGGTGTCCTTGGCATGGTATCCTTGGCACCATTGTCCTTGGCAGTCGTGTCCTTGTCATGGTGTCCTTGTCATGGGTGTCCTTGTCATGGGTGTCCTTGTCACATGTGTCCTTGACACCGGTGTTCTTGGCACCAGTGTCCTTGTCATGGTGTCATTGTCATGAGTGTCCTTGGCATGGTGTCCTTGGCACGGTGTCATTGTCATGGTGTCATTGTCATGAGTGTCCTTGGCATGGCGTCCTTGTCCTTGGCACCAGTGTCCATGTCATGGTGTCCATGTCATGGTGTCCTTGGCATGGGTGTCCATGTCATGGGTTGTCACCGGTGTCCTTGGCACCAGTGTCCTTGGCACCGGTGTCCCTGTCTCAGTGTCCTTGTCATGGGTGTCCTTCTCATGAGTTGTCACCTGTGTCCATGTCATGGTGTCCTTGGCACCGGTGTCCTTGTCACAGTGTCCTTGGCACCGTTGTCCTTGGCACCTGTGTCCATTTCATGGGTGTCCTTGTCACGGGTTGTCACCTGTGTCCATGTCATGGTGTCCTTGTCATGGGTGTCCTAGTCCTCAGTGTCCTTGTCACCCGTGTCCTTGTCACCGGTGTCCTTGTCATTGGTGTCCTTGTCATTGGTGTCCTTGTCACCGCTGCCACCGCGGGGAACTTCCCGGGGAAGCCGCCCCAGCCGGGTTTAGGGATCTGGGAGTGCTGGGGGAGAGCAAGGAGCTGGGGCTTCCCTCAGCATCCCGAAAACTCAGCTCCAGCCCCGCGGGAAAAGGGACAAAGAGGGGCAAAGAGGGACAAAGAGGGACAAAGAGGACAAATCAGAGCCCTGCCGAGCTCCCGGGAATCGGGATAAGGTTTCCTGCGGTGCCGGGGCTGGGCTTTGTTTGGGAAGAGGTGATGATTTCCTGGGATGAGCCCAGCCTGGGGGGGATTTATGGAGCTCTGAGCCCCCCGCGCTCCCCCCTCAGCCTCAGCTGAGGGATGGGGATGGGAATGGGAATGGGAAACTGGGAATGGGGATGGGAATGGGAATAGGGAATGGGAATGGGGATGGGAAACTGGGAATGGGAATGGGAATGGGGATGGGAATGGGGAATAGGTATGGGGAATGGGGAATAGGGAATGGGGATGGGAATGGGAATGGGAAACTGGAAATGGGGATGGGAATGGGAAACTGGGAATGGGGATGGGAAACTGGAAATGGGGATGGGAAACTGGGAATGGGGATGGGAAACTGGGAATGGGGATGGGAATGGGAATAGGGAATGGGAATGAGGATGGGGATGGGAATGGGGAATGGGGATGGGGGTGGGAATCTGGGAATGGGGAATGGGGAATGGGGATGGGAATGGGGATGGGAATGGGAATGAGGATGGGAAACTGGAAATGGGGATGGGGATGGGAAACTGGAAATGGGGATGGGAATGGGAATGAGGATGGGAAACTGGAAATGGGAATAGGGAATGGGGATGGGAAACTGGGAATGGGGATGGGGGTGGGAATCTGGGAATGAGGATGGGGATGGGAATGGGGCGTCTCCAGGAAGTTTCCAGCGCTCCAGCCGGGGCAGGGCCGGCGGCGATCCCGCGGCCGGAGCGGCGTCACCGCCCGGGCCGGGGAGAAAAGCGCTTTGTCCCCGCGGCCGCCGGCGGGCCGGGAGCGGGGGCAGCTCCCGCCGCGGGGTCGAGTAAATGGAGCCACAAGTCAGGGACACAGGGCCGGCTTTGTCCTCGGGAGCGGCTCCCGAGGGGCGGCGGGGGCTGGGGCGCGGCGGGGCAGGAGGCCACCAACCCCCCCCGTGACAGTGACAGTGACAGTGACAGTGACAGCGGCAGCGCTGCCGCCCCGGGGGCTGGCGGGGCACAGTTCCAGCCCGGCTCCATTCCAGGCCGGCAGAATTCCAGCCTGGAGCTGATCCCAGGGGATGGAAAGGGGCGGGGGAGGGGGTGGAAGGGCGAGGTCCCCGGCGGCAGCAGCGCCGGGCAAAGGTCGGAGAGAGCAGAGGGAATTTGGGATGGGATGGGATCGGTGGGGTGGGGTGGGATCAATGGGGTGGGAATTCAGCATAGGATAGGATGGGATCAATGGGATCAATGGGATCAATGGGATCCATGGGATGGGATCAATGGAATCAATGGGATCAATGGGATCAGTGGGATGGGATCAATGGGGTGGGATGGGATGGGATGGGAATTCAGGATAGGACAGGATGGGATCAATGGGATCAGTGGGATCAATGGGATAGGAGGGGATTTTGGGATGGGATGGGATCAATGGGATGGGATGGGATCAATGGGATCAGTGGGATGGGATCAGTGGGATGGGATCAATGGGGTGGGATGGGATGGGAATTCAGGATAGGACAGGATGGGATCAATGGGATCAATGGGATCAATGAGATCAATGGGATCAATGGGATGGGATCAATGGAATCAATGGGATCAATGGGATGGGGTCAGTGGGATGGGATCAATGGGGTGGGATGGGATGGGAATTCAGGATAGGACAGGATGGGATCAATGGGATCAATGGGATCAATGGGATCAATGGGATGGGATCAGTGGGAGGATCAGAGGGGACGTGGCAGAGCTGCCACCTCCTGGGAAGAGACCCCCACAGGAATCCCCATCCCCATCCCCATCCCTGCTTTTCCCTCACCTCCCGCACCCCGGGCAGGTCTCCACCCTCGCTGGACAACGCCCAGCCCATCCCTGGGGGGCTCCGAGAGCCCCGCTCCGGCCACCCGGGAGCCGCCCGGGCCCGAGGGGGTGGCCAGCACGGCGGCCGGCACGGCCACCACCGTCATGGGCAGCTCGCAGCCCGTGCTGAGCCACGGCACCGCCGACAACCTCATCCCCGTCTACTGCTCCATCCTGGCCGCCGTGGTGGTGGGGCTGGTGGCCTACATCGCCTTCAAGAGGTGCGGGGGGACACGGAGGGGACGGGGACACGGAGGGGACGGGGGTTTTGGGGGGCGGGACCCCCAGGGATGGGCTGCCACCAGCCAGGCTGTGGGGATTCCCTAAATTGTGTGGGGCAGGAGGGAGGAGGGTGAGGGGGTGACAGCGGGGGTGGCAGCAGGGTGGACTGCACGCCTGTCCTTGTTCCTGCCTGTCCTGGCACTCTCCCTGTCCCTGTCCTTGTCCTGTCCTTGTCTCTGTCCCTCTGTCCTTCTGTCCCTCTGTCCCTGTTCCATCCCTGTCCCATCCCTGTCCTGTCCCTGTCCGTCTGTCCCCATCCCTGTCCCCATCTCTGTTTCTGTCCCCATCCCTGTCCCTGTCCCTGTCCCTCTCTCTGTCCCCATGTTCCTGTTCCTGTCCCTGTCCCATCCCTGTCCCTGTTCCTGTTCCTGTGCCTGTCCCCATCCCTGCCCCGTCCTGTTCCTGTCCTGTCCCTGTCCCTCTGTCCCCATATCCCTGTCCCATCCCTGTCCCCATCCCTGTCCCTGTCCCTCTGTCCCTCTGTCCCTCTGTCCCTCTGTCCCCGTGTCCCTGTCCCATCCCTGTCCCCATCTCTGTTTCTGTCTCTGTCCCTGTCCCTCTGTCCCTCTGTCCCCGTGTCCCTGTCCCATCCCTGTCCCCATCTCTGTTTCTGTCTCTGTCCCTCTGTCCCTGTCCCTGCCCCGTCCTGTTCCTGTCCTGTCCCTGTCCCTCTGTCCCTCTGTCCCTCTGTCCCTCTGTCCCCATATCCCTGTCCCTCTGTCCCCATGTTCCTGTCCCTGTCCTGTCCTGTCCTGTCCTGTCCCTGTCCCTGTCCCTATCCTGGCACCAGGACAGAAAGCAGAAAACGGGACAAACCCCAGGGAATGGGACAAACCCCAGGGCAAGGGGACAAACCCCAGGGAAGGGGACAAACCCCAGGGGAAGGGGACAAAGCCCTGCCAGCCTCGGGGATGTCACCTGGCTGTCCCTGCCTGTCCCCCAGGTGGAACAGCTGCAAGCAGAACAAGCAAGGGGCCAACAACCGCCCGGTGAACCAGACGCCGTCACCCGAGGGGGAGAAGCTGCACAGCGACAGCGGCATCTCCGTGGACAGCCAGAGCCTGCACGACCAGCAGCCCCCCGGGCAGGGCACCCAGGGCACAGGTGGGACCCCCGGGACAGCCCACCCGGGCACCTGGGGTGGGAAGGGACACCTGGGGTGGGCAGGGACACCTGGGGTGGGCAAGGACACACCTTGGGATGGGCAGGGAGGATGGACAGGGACACTGGGGATGGACAGGGACACAAGGGGTGGACAGGGAGGGTGCGCAAGGGCACCTGGGGTGGGCAGGGAGGATGGACAGAGAGGATGGACAGGGACACCAGGGGTGGACAGGGAGGGTGCGCAAGGGCACCTGGGGTGGGCAGGGACACCTGGGGTGGGCAGTGACACACCTTGGGATGGACAGGGACACCAGGGATGGACAGGGAGGATGGACAGGAACACTTGGGATGGACAGGGACACTTGGGATGGACAGGGACACCAGGGATGGACAAGGACACTTGGGATGGACAGGGACACCAGGGATGGACAGGGACACTTGGAATGGACAGGGAGGATGGACAGGGACACCCTGGGATGGACAGGGACACCAGGGATGGACAGGGACACTTGGGATGGACAGAGAGGATGGACAGGGACACCAGGGATGGACAGGGACACTTGGGATGGACAAGGACACCAGGGATGGACAGGGACACCAGGGATGGACAAGGACACTTGGGATGGACAGGGAGGATGGACAGGGACACCAGGGATGGACAGGGACACTTGGAATGGACAGAGAGGATGGACAGGGACACCAGGGATGGACAGGGACACTTGGGATGGACAGGGCCACCAGGGATGGACAGGACCACCCCAGACTGTACCAGGAGGGCAGCCCCGCTCCTCCCAGGGCCCGCATTCGAAGCCGTTCCTTTCCCTTTCCCCTCCGGCCAGCTCCCAAATCCGACGGGACCCCTTTCGCGGCGCTGCCGGCCAGCAAGCAGCAGGAGGTGGAGAAGCTGCTGGGCAGCTCGGCCGAGGACACGTGGCGGCAGCTGGCGGGCGAGCTGGGCTACAAGGAGGAGCTGATCGACTCCTTCACCCGCGAGGAGTCGCCGGCCCGAGCCCTGCTGGCCCACTGGGGCGGCCGCGACTCGGCCACGCTGGACGCGCTGCTGGCCGCCCTGCGCCGCCTGCAGCGCGGCGACATCGCCGACAGCCTGGCCAGCCACTCCACGGCCACCTCCCCCGTCTGAAGGGTGGCCCCGGGGGCGGGTGGCGGTGGCGGTGGCGGCGGCGGGGTCGTCGCCCCTGGGTCCCCTCCCCGCCCCCCCCCCCCCCGGTTGCCCCCAGCGGAGCTCCCCCCCCCCGGTGCCGGTACCGCCCGCTCCGAGCGCCCGGCACCGCCCGCCTGGGTGTGAGCCCCAAAATCCCGGCTCCTGGATGGGCTGGGGGGGTTCAGTCCAGCCCTGACCCCAAATCCCGGTCCTTGGAGGGGTTGAGGGGGCTCAGCCCCACCCTGACCCCAAATCCTGGTCCTTGGAGGGGTTGAGGGGGTTCAGTCCAGCCCTGACCCCAAATCCTGGTCCTTGGAGGGGTTGAGGGGGCTCAGCCCCACCCTGACCCCAAATCCTGGTCCTTGGAGGGGTTGAGGGGGCTCAGCCCCACCCTGACCCCAAATCCTGGTCCTTGGAGGGGTTGAGGGGGCTCAGCCCCACCCTGACCCCAAATCCCGGCTCCTGGATGGGCTGAGGGGGTTCAGTCCAGCCCTGACCCCAAATCCCGGCCCCTGGAGGGGCTCAGTCCAGCCCTGACCCCAAAATCCCAGTCCTTGGAGGGGTTGAGGGGGCTCAGCCCCACCCTGACCCCAAATCCCGGCCGTGGCCGGAGCGTTCAGAGCGCTGGGAAGCCGCCGGGACGGACGGACAGACGGACAGACGGACAGATGGCCACGAGAGTGACCACGGCGCTCTCTCCCCCCCCTTCTCCCCCCGGGGGCTCCTCTTCCTCCAGCGCCCCCAAATCCGGCCGATTTCCCCCCAAAACAGCCGGGGCAGGGTGGGGCTGGAAGAACCCCCGGGGGTCTGGGGGCTCCTCGGGGGGGGTGGGGGTGGGGCTGGGGTCTCCCCACGCTGTGAAATTTGGGGGGCGGCCCCTCCCCTCCCCCCCCCGGCTCCGCGGGTGCCAAAATCCCCAAAATCCCCTCGGTTTGGGGTTTGGGGGGTGTCACCACCACCCTGAGGGGACACTGAGGGGACATTGAGGGGGGACAGCGCTGACCAAGTGCCTGCCCCGGCGGGGACACCTCCAAGGGCTCCTTCTCCTTGTCCCCGTGTCCCCGCTGTCCCTGCTGTCCCCTCGTGTCCCCATGTCCCCCCTGTGTCCCCCCTGCCAGCACTGCACTGTCCCTGCTGTCCCCCATGTCCCCTTGTCCCCACTATCCCCCATGTCCCCACTGTCCCCCATGTCCCCATGTCCCCATGTCCCACTTGTCCCCCCGTGTCCCCCATGTCCCCTTGTCCCCACTATCCCCCATGTCCCCTGTGTCCTCCGTGTCCCCCATGTCCCCTTGTCCCCACTGTCCCCCATGTCCCCACTGTCCCCCATGTCCCCACTGTCCCCTGTGTCCTCCGTGTCCCCCATGTCCCCATGTCCCTCTTGTCCCCTCCGTGTCCCTGCTGTCCCCGTGTCCCCCATGTCCCTGTGTCCCCCGTGTCCCCCTTGTCCCCACTGTCCCCCATGTCCCTCCATGTCCCCCGTGTCCCCTTGTCCCCACTATCCCCCATGTCCCCCATGTCCCTCTTGTCCCCCCATGTCCCTGCTGTCCCCGTGTCCCCCTTGTCCCCACTGTCCCCCATGTCCCCTGTGTCCCTCCATGTCCCCCGTGTCCCCTTGTCCCCACTGTCGCCCGTGTCCCCCATGTCCCCCGTGTCCCCCGTGTCCCCCCTGCCACCACTGCCCTGTCCCCGCTGTCCCCACCCCTGTCCCCAAGGGCTCCCCCTGTGCCAGCAGCGCTGTGACTCAGAGCTGTCCCTGCGGGTCCCTGTCCCCCTCGGGTGACCCCGGCGCGTCCCCAGGGAGGTGACATCGCCACCCCCCCAGAGGTCAAAGGGCATTTTGGGGGTGGTTCGGCCCCAGCTGGAGGGTGGCCCTGGGCTGGGGGTGTCCCCTGAGCTGCCACCCGCCTGGGGAGTGTCCCCTGGGCTGGCACCGAGACCCTGGTGACGTCCCTGAGCTGCCACTGAGCTCCTGGCGATGTCATCGAGCTCCTGGTGATGTCACCAAGCTCCTGGTGACGTCCCCTGGCAATGTCACTGAACCGGGGAATGTCCCCTGATGATGTCACTGAGCTCCTGGTGATGTCACCGAGCTCCTGACGACATCACCAAGCTCCTGCTGATGTCTCGTGATGATGTCACCAAACCGCGGAATGTCCCTGAGATGTCACCGAGCTCCTGGTGATGTCACCAAGCTCCTGATGATGTCACCGAGCTCCTGATGATGTCACCAAGCTCCTGCTGATGTCACCGAGCTCCTGGTGATGTCACCAAGCTCCTGGTGATGTCACCGAGCTCCTGATGATGTCACCAAGCTCCTGCTGATGTCACCAAGCTCCTGGCGATGTCACCAAGCTCCTGGTGATGTCACCGAGCTCCTGATGATGTCACCAAGCTCCTGGCGATGTCACCAAGCTCCTGGTGATGTCACCGAGCTCCTGATGATGTCACCAAGCTCCTGCTGATGTCTCGTGATGATGTCACCAAACCGAGGAACGTCCCCTGATGATGTCACCGAGCTCCTGATGATGTCACTGAGCTCCTGACGACGTCACCAAGCTCCTGCTGATGTCTCGTGATGATGTCACCAAACTGCGGAACATCCCTGAGATGTCACTGAGCTCTTGGTGATGTCACCGAGCTCCTGATGACGTCACCGAGCTCCTGCTGATGTCTCGTGATGATGTCACCGAACCAGGGAACATCCCCTGAGATGTCACCGAGCTCCTGATGATGTCACCAAGCTCCTGCTGATGTCTCATGATGACGTCACCAAACTGTGGAATGTCCCTGAGATGTCACCAAGCTCCTGATGATGTCACCAAGCTCCTGATGATGTCACCAAGCTCCTGGCGATGTCACCAGGCCAGGCGTGGCCTCCCCCCTCCCCAAATCCATCCCCAAATCCCGATTTCCTGCCCCTCCCGCAGGAGGGACCTGTACATAGGAACCGCCTTTGTCCCCATGTCACCCCCCCTGGGGACGGCCCCGTGTCCCCTCCCCGCTCCCAGCCGGGAATTCCCATCCCATCCCAACCTCCGGATCCTTTCTGGCCTTAAAGACTCGACGGGGGAGGCGGAGAAACCTTCAGCCCTCTCCCAAAAAAAAAAAAAATTCCCAAAAAAACTCCTCAGGGTTTGGATGTTCTGGAGAGGAACCCGGGGGATTCCAGCTCCTCCAAAACCTTCTGGAAGTTTCCCTCCCTGCCCTCGCTCTGGATGATGGAAAAGCTCAGGATCTCCTGGGGGGCTTTGGGCACTGAAGATCCCTTGGGAAGAGCCGGCTCCTGGCTGGGAATTCTTGGGAAGAGCTGGGAAAAATCCCAAAATCCCGGCGCCAAGCTTCTGCCGTGGCTCAAATCCGAGGGAATTCGCCCCAAAATTTACGAAGCCTGGTCCTGCCAGACCGAGTCACGCTGTGGGATGGATTTGGGATGGATTCGGGATGGGTTTGGGATGGATTCGGGATGGATTTGGGATGGGTTTGGGATGGATTTGAGATGAGTTTGGGATTGACTTGGAATTAATTTGGGATGGATCCGGGATGGGTTTGGGATGGGTTTCAAATTCATTTGGGATTGATTTGGGATGGACTCGGGATGGGTTTGGGATGGATTCGGGATGGATTTGGGATGGGTTTGGGATGGGTTTGAAATTCATTTGGGACTAATTTGGGATGGATTTGGGGAGGATTTGGGATGGGTTTGGGATAGATTCGGAATTGATTTGGGATGGGTTTGGGATGGATTTTGGGATGGATTTGGGATTGGTTTGGGATTGATTTGGGATGGATTCAGGATGGGTTTGGGGTGGGTTTGGGATGAGTTTGGGATGGGTTTGGGATGGATTTAAGATTGATTTGGGATTAATTTGAGATGGATTTGGGATTGATTTGGGATGGGTTTGGGATGGGCTTGGGATGGATTCGGGATTGATTTGTGATTGATTTGGGATTGGTTTGGGATGGGTTTGGGATTGATTTGGGGAGGATTTGGGATGGGTTTGGGATGGTTTTTGGGATGGATTTGGGATTGGTTTGGGATTGATTTGGGATTGATTTGGGATGGATTTGGGGTGGGTTTGGGATGAGTTTGGGATGGATTTAAGATTGATTTGGGATTAATTTAGGATGGGTTTGGGATTGAGTTGGGATGGGTTTGGGATGGATTCAGGATGGATTCGGGATGGATTTGAGATGGATTCAGGATGGGTTTGGGATGGATTTGAGATGGATTTGGGATTAATTTGGGATGGATTCAGGATGGGTTTGGGGTGGGTTTGGGATGGGTTTGGGATGGATTTGGGATGGATTCCATCACTGGTCACATCTTCAGGTTGTTCCCATCATTCTGGGAGTTTTTTTATTTCGGGAAAAAGCGACTCCAGGACAAACTGAGGGCGCCTGGAACGAAGCGCCCGGCTCCAAACCGAACTCCCTGGATGGAGCCTCTCCCAGCTGGGAATTCTTCTCCTCTCAGGACAATTCCTCCCCTCCTGCCTCGCTCTCAGGTTTCCCATCGCCCTGGGAAAAGGGAGATCCCAGCAGCCGGAATCCTGGAAAAAAAAAAAAAAATCCCATTTCCAGGGGCCGAGGGAACGGAGGGACAAACTCAGCATCCAAAGAGGAGCCCGGGGGGCTCCCTCAAATGGAAATAAAAATTAAAAAAAAAAACCAAAAAGACCCCCAAACAACCCAAAAAAACCCCAAAAAAACCCAAAAAAAAACCCCAAAAAACCAAACAAACCAAAAAAAACCCCAAAAAACCCCAAAAAACCCCCAAAAAAACCCAAAAAACCCAAAAAGACCCCAAAAAAACCCCAAAAAAACCCCAAACCCAGGAAGGAAACCAAAGCCAGAGCTCGTTCGGTGTCGTGCAAACCCCGTGTGTCCCTCCACTCCCCACTCTGTAATTCCAGGGCCGATTTCTTAGGAAGTAGAAGGATTTTTGGGGAGGGGTGGGGTGGGAGGTTTGGGGGCAGCATGAGCCGGGGGGTGCACGGGGGAGGCCCGGGGGGTGGGGTTGGAGTTTGTCCGTGTGTATCCGTGGGATGCCAATAAAAGAGCATCGCTGTGGCTGTTCCGCTGGCTTCTTCCCGCTCTCCCGAAAAAAAAAAACAAAACCCAAAAAAACCCCACTGGGAATGCAGGATGGGAAAAAGCTCTCAGCGCCTTCCTGATGGGATTGGCCCGAACTTCCTCGTTTGCTTCCTTGTTTGCTTCCCATTTCCTGTCCATCCCCATTCCCATCCCCATTCCCATCCCATTCCCATCCCCATCCCATTCCCATTCCCATTCCCATTCCCATTCCCATTCCCATTCCCATCCCATTCCCATTCCCATTCCCATTCCCATTCCCATTCCCATTTCCTGTCCATTCCCATTCCCATCCTCATTCCCTGTCCATCCCCATCCCCAGTTTCCCATTCCCAGTTTCCCATCCCCATCCCATTCCCATTTCCATCCCCATTCCCATTCCCACCCCATCCCATTCCCATCCCCATCCCCATTCCCATTTCCTGTCCATTCCCATCCCCATCCCCATTCCCAGTTTCCCATCCCCATTCCCATTCCCAGTTTCCCATTCCCAGTTTCCCATCCCATTCCCATCCCCATTCCCATTTCCTGTCCATTCCCATTCCCATCCCCATCCCCATTCCCAGTTTCCCATCCCTGTTCCCATTCCCGTCCCCATTCCTGTCCCCTCCCGTCCCCACAGCCAATCCAGGGACAAGAATTCCAACAAATCCTTGAGCCGGTTCCCCTCCATCCCCTCGGAGCTGGAAGGGGCAGGGAGCAGAGCTGGGAATGGGGCCTGGATCCAGGGAACAAGAGCATCCCCTGATCCCAAATCCCGGCCGGAATTCCCGGAAAAGCAGAAGCTTCCTGTGTGGGATCATCCAGGGGGGGATCAGGGATCGTGGGGAGCAGGAGGAGCGGGAACAAAAGCTGGGAAATCAGGAACAGGATCTGGGAAAGGAGCCTGATGTTCACAGGGGCCGGGGAAAATCCCTGGAAAAGCTCTTTTCCCTTTTTTATGGGAGTCTGGGGAGCGCCAGAGCCGCTCAATCCCACATCTGCTGCCGGGGGAGGGAGGCGAGGGAGGACGGATCCCGGCTGGATCCAGCGGGAAAAACCCGCTGGAGTTGGATTTGTCCCAAATCCCGCCCCGGCTCCAGGCCCTGGGAAAAGGCAGCAATCGCTGGGAAAAAAATAAAATTTAAAAAAAAAAAAAATGGGGAAAAAATTCCAAATGGAACAGCACGGAGGGGCTTTTCAGGGAAAACCGGGAAAGGGAAACGGGAAAAGGGAAAATTGGGGAAGGAAAATGGGAAAGAGAAAACTGAGAAAGGGAAACGGGAAAGGGAAAATTGGGGAAGGGAAAAGTGGGAAAGGGAAAAGTGGGAAAGGAAATGGGAAAGGGAAAACTGGGAATGGGAAAAGGGAATGGGAAATGGGAAAGGGAAAATTGGGGAAGGGAAAAGTGGGAATGGGAAATGGGAAAGGGAAAACTGGGAAAGGGAAAATTGGGAAAGGGAAAAAAAAAACAGGAAGGGAAAATGGGAAAGGAAAATGGGGAAGAGAAAACTGGGAAAGGGAAATGGGAAAGGGAAATGAAAAAAAAAAAAACGGGAAAGGAAAACAGGAAAGGAAAATGGGAAAGGAAAAACTGGGAAAGGGAAAATGGGAAGGGGAAAAAAAAACTGGGAAAGGGAAAAAAAAACGGGAAAGGGGAAAAAAAAAAAACTGGGAAAGGGAAAAAAAAACCTGGGAAAGGGAAAAGCGGGAAGGCAGAGCCGAGCCTCCCGGGGCAGCCGCAGCTGCCGATCCCAAACCTCCCCGGCATTTCCTCCCTCCCCGGCCCTTCCAAGATTCTTTTTTTCCCGCAGGTTCCTTCTCCTCCCAGCCCTTCATCCCCGGATTTTGGGGGAGGAAAAAAAAAAAAAAACCCGGGGTTTTGGAGCTTTTCCCGATCCCAGCCCCGGGCAGAACCTGGCTCCCAGATGGAGCCGCATTCCCAAATAATGGGAAGCAGTTGGAGCGCAGCGGGCGCTGCTTTCTGCCCCCCCCAGGAACCGGGGAGGGATTTTCCAAAATTTCCCCAGGGAACGGGAACCTCCCCGCCCCCACCCCCTGGATGCCCTTCCAGGACCCTCGGGAAGGCCGGGAATTGGAATTGGATTCCAATTTCCTCCTCTGGAGTCGCGGCTGAGCCTTGAAATCCCCTCCCGACCCCTTCCCGGGGCTGGGCTGGGGATGGGGGGTCCGGGGGGGTTCCTGGGGGGTCCTGGGGGAGTCCTGGGGGGGGTCTTGGGGGGTTCTGGAGGGTCCTGGAAGGTCCTGGGGAGTTCTGGGGAGATCCTGGGGGGTCCTGGGAGGTTCTGGGGGGGATCCTGGGGGGGTCTGGAAGGTCCTGGAAAGTCCTGGAGGGTCCTGGGGGATTCTGGAGGGTCCTGGGAGGTTCTGGGGGGGGGTCCTGGAGGGGGGTCTTGGGGGGTTCTGGAGGGTCCTGGGGGGTCCCGGGGGTGCTGGGGGGTCCTGGGGGGATCCTGGAGGGTTCGGGGGGGGGGGGTCCTGAGGGTTTCTGGGGGGTCCTGGGGGGATCCTGGAGGGTTTGGGGGGGGGTCGTGAGGGTTTCTGGGGGGTTCTGGAGGGTCCCGGGGGTGCTGGGGGGTAATGGGGGATCCGGGGGTGGTTCTGGGGGGGGTCTCGGGGGTCCTGGGGGGTCCCCTGGCTGAGGTGACCCTGCCAGACCCCGGCGTGGATTCCGGAGGCGGCTCCTTGGGATCCCCCTGGATGGAGGGAAAACCCCAAAGAGCCCCAAATCCCCCCCCTGGGAGGGGGCACGGGGGAGTTTGGGATCCGGATGGATTTGGGATCCAGAGGGGCGTGAGGATCCCGAGGGGTTTGGGATCCCAGGATGGGTTTGGGGATCCCAGGATGGATTCGGGATCCCGGGGTGGATTTGGGGATCCCGGGATAGGTGTGGGGATCCCGGGATGGATTTGGGATCCCAGGATGGATTCAGGATCCCGGGATGGCTGCGGGGTGGGGGCTGGGAGCCGTTATCCCTTGGATGGAGCAGGGAAGATCCCAGACCCCCCCCCCCCCCCCCAAATCCCCTGGAATTGGATCCGCAGCTGGCGGGGGGGAGCCTGGCTGGATCCGTGTGGGAATCCGGGCTCAGGAAAGGGATTTTTTGTGGGAATTACGAGGATGGAAAGAGCTGGGAAAGGCTTTTCCTGGAAGGAAGGAAGGAAGGAAAAAAATCCCGGAGCTTCTGGGCAGGAAAAACTTCCCAGCTGAGGCTGAGGGGGGAGCGCGGGGGGCTCAGCGCTCCATAAATCCCCCTCCCCTCATCCCGGGAAATCATCACCTCTTCCCAAACAAAGCCCAGCCCCCCCCCCCCCCGGCAGCGGCGGGAAACTTTATCCCGGATTTCCTTCCTCCAGGGAATATTCCCAGGATGGGAGTTTTTCCCAGCCAGTTTCTGACGCTTCCCTGCTCTCTGTCAGCTGCGGCCTCTCGGGTTTCCCGGGAAAAAAAAAAAAAAAAAAGGAAGAGTCCAAAAGCTCTCCCGAGAGGATTTGGGATGAAATGGGAAAAACCCGGCATCCAAAAAATAAAAAAAATCCGGGAGAGATGGGGGGAAAGGCCGGGGTTGGAGCAGCTCGGGATCCCGGATTTCCTGAGGGAAATAAAAGGGGCTGGGATGGATTTGGGATCCCGGGATGGATTTGGGATCCCAGTGGGGTGTGGGGATCCCAGAGGGATGTGGGGATCCAGGGATGGGTTTGGAATTCCATGGGATCCGGCTGCTTTGGGATGTTCCCCCTTCCCCCCCCCCGTTCCCTGGGGGAAAAGCCGGGGCTGGAGCAGCTCCGGATCCCGGATTTTCTGAGGGAAGCCAGGGATAAAAACGGGGCTGGGAGCAGGGAATTCCATGGGATCCGGCTGCTTTGGGATGCTCCCCATTCCCTGGGGATCCCTCCGGGCCCCGTTCCCGGTTTTCCCTGGAGCTCTGGTGCCGCAGGGAAGGGAATTTCCATCCCTCTCCCCACCTTTTCCCTGCGATAATTGGCTCTGGATTGATTGGAAGCATTTCCTGGAATTGCCTCCGGGAATAAATCCTCCGGGATCGATGGATGCATGCGCGGGAATTCTGCTGCCCTCAGCAGGGCCTCCTGATGGATCCCGGGTTCCTGTAAATCCTAATTAATCCCGAATTCCTGCCACTCCTGATTAATGAATCCCGAATTCCTGCTAATCTTGATCAATCCCAAATTCCGGTAAATCCTAATTAATCCCGAATTCCTGATGGATCCCAAATTCCTGTCAATCCTAATTAATGAATCCCAAATTCCTGCCAGTCCTGATCAATCCCAAATTCCTGCTAATCCTAATTAATCCCGAATTCCTGTCAATCCTGATTAATGAATCCCAAATTCCTGTCAATCCTAATGAATCCCGAATTCCTGCCAATCCTAATGAATCCCAAATTCCTGCTAATCCTGATTAATGAATCCCAAATTCCTGCTAATCCTAATGAATCCCGAATTCCTGCTAATCCTAATTAGTCCTGAATTCCTGTAAATCCTGATTAATGGATCCCGAATTCCTGTCAATCCTGATGGATCCTGAATTCCTAATGAACCCCAAATTCCTGCTAATCCTAATTAATCCCGAATTCCTGCCAATCCTGATTAATGAATCCCAAATTCCTGCTAATCCTGATGGATCCCGAATTCCTGCCAATCCTAATGAATCGCGAATTACTGCTAATCCTAATTAGTCCTGAATTCCTGTAAATCCTCATTAATGGATCCCGAATTCCTGCCACTCCTGACCAATCCCGAATTCCTGTCAATCCTGGTGGACCCCAAATTCCTGCCAATCCTAATGAATCCTGAATTCCTGCCACTCCTGATTAATGAATCCTGAATTCCTGTCAATCCTGGTGGATCCTGAATTCCTAATGAACCCCAAATTCCTGCTAATCCTGATTAATGAATCCCGGATTCCTGTCAATCCTGATCAATTGTGAATTCCTGTCAATCCTAATTAATCTTGAATTCCTACCATTCCTGATCAATCCTGAATTCCTGCCACTCCTGATGGATCCCAAATTCCTGCCAATCCTATTGAACCCCAAATTCCTGCTAACCCTGATTAATGAATCCCGAATTCCTGCCAATCCTGATGAATCCCGAATTCCTGTCAATCCAGACGAATTCCTGCCTATTCTGGGCCGGCATGCCACGGGGATCAATCCCGAATTTTGGGGGGCGGGCGGGGAGGGGAGCAGTGGGATTTGGGATTCTTCCTCCCACCCTGAACCATCCCGGCGGCTCCCGGAGAAGGTTCCAGAAGCTCTCTGCTCCCTCCATCCGCCCTCCCCCGCTTCCCAGCGGCAGAATTCCCAGCCCGGGGGCGGCGGGGATGGGAAAGGCAGCTGGACACAGCCCCGGCTGCGCCGCTGGAGGTCCTGGAAGGAGCAGCAGGAGGAGGAGGAGGAGGAGGAGGAGGAAGAGCGGATCCCTGTGCCAGGAATCTCCCAGCCAGCCCCGGGAGCTGGGAAAGCGCTCAGCCCCGGCCCTGCTGGAAATCCCATTCCTGCTGGAGCTCCTGGGTGAATCCCGATAAAAATCCCGAGTGAATCCCAATAAAAATCCTGAGTGAATCCCGATAAAAATCCTGAGTGAATCCCAATAAAAATCCTGAGTGAATCCCGATAAAAATCCCAATTGAATCCCAATAAAAATCCTGAGTGAATCCTGATAAAAATCCCGAGTGAATCCCGATAAAAATCCTGTGTGAATCCCAATAAAAATCTTGAGTGAATCCCGATAAAAATCCCAATTGAATCCCAATAAAAATCCTGAGTGAATCCCAATAAAAATCCTGAGTGAATCCTGATAAAAATTCCCATTCCTGCTGAAGATCCCGAGTGAATCCCGATAAAAATCCCTTTCCTGGTGGAAGTCCTGAGCGAATCCCAATAAAAATCCCAATTGAATCCCAATAAAAATCCCAATTGAATCCCAATAAAAATACTGAGTGAATCCCAATAAAAATCCCAATTGAATCCCAATAAAAATCCTGGATGGGATTGGGATGGTTTGGGATGGGTTTGGGAGGTTTTGGGAGGTTTTGGGATATTTTGGGATGTTTTGGAATGGGTTTGGGATGGGTTTAGGATGTTTTCGGATGTTCTGGGATGTTTTGGGACGTTTTTGGGATGTTTTCAGACGTTTCTGGCATGTTTTTTCAGACATTTTTAGGATATTTTTGGAACGTCCTCCCAAGGGCTTCCATCCAATCCCGGATCCAAAGGAGCTGTCGCGGGAACTCGGCCACCCCTGAGCGCTCTCCCTGGAAGGACCCAAACCCCAAACCCCAAACCCCAAAACCCCAACCCCCACACCCCCACACCCCAAACCCCAAACCCCCAAACCCCCAAACCCCCAAACCCGGGGACCCCCGGGGACACTTTAGGGGGCGGTGGGTGCCCCGATCCCGAGCCGGGAGCCGGGAAAACCTCGGGAATTGGCTCCGGGCAGCGGCTCAGGGATGAAAGCCCCGATTGTGGGGCCGCCCTGAGTCACCGCCCGACCCTGAACGGGCCCTTTGTCCCCACCCGGCTCCGCCACCCCCGGGGGGGCTCGGGGGGGTTCGGGGGGACTCGGAAGGGTTCGGGGGGGCTCTGGAGGGTTCGGAAAGGGGCTCGGGGGGGGTTCGGGAGGGTTCGGGAGGGTTCAGGAGGGTTCGGGGGGGTTCGGGAGGGTTCGGGAAGGTTCGGAAAGGAGTTCGGGGGGGTTCGGAGGAGTTCGGGGGGGGCTCGGAGGGGGCTCGGGGGGGTTCGGAAAGGGGCTCGTGGGGGCTCGGGAGGGTTCGGGAGGGTTCAGGGGGGCTCGGGGGGGTTCGGGAGGGTTCGGAAAGGGGCTCGGGAGGGTTCGGGGGGGTTCGGGGGGTTCGGAAAAGGGCTCGGGGGGGCTCGGGAGGGTTCGGGGGGTTCGGAAAAGGGCTCGGGGGGGTTCGGGAGGGTTCGGAAAGGGGCTCGGGAGGGTTCGGGGGGGTTCGGGGGGGCTCGGGGGGGTTCGGAAAGGGGCTCGGGGGGGCTCGGAGGGGTTCGGGGGGGGCTCGGGGAGATCCCAAAATTGGGGAAATTGGGGTTTCCAGCCCAGATTTTTGGGGTTCCAACCCAGATTTTGGGGGTTCTAGCCTGGATTTTTGGGGTTCCGAGTCAGATTTTGGGGGTTCCAGCCTGGATTTTGGGGGTTGCACCCCAGATTTTGGGTGTTCCAGCCCCTGATTTTTGGGGTTCTAGCCCGGATTTTGGGGTTTCCAGCCCCGACTTTTGGGGGTTCCAGCCCGGCTTTGGGGGTTCTAGTCCAGGTTTGGGGCTTCCAATCCAGATTTTAGGAATTCCAGCCCAAATTTTTGGGGGATTCCAACCCAGATTTTGGCGATTCCAGCCCCAAATTTTGGGGGTGCCAGCCGCGATTTTGGGAGTCCCAACCCTCCATCCCCAGCCGGGATTTGGGATCCGATCCCTGGGAAGGAACCCGGCCCCAGCCTGGGATCCAGCCGGGGGATTTGGGGATGAATTCCTGCGAGATTCCCGCTTCTCCCGGCAGCTCCAGGATATTTTTTTTTTTCCCTCCCTCCTCCTTTTCTCTCCCACCCGGATCGAGTTTCACCCTCCGCGCGATTCCAGGTTTTTGGAGCCGCTGTTCCCAGGGAGCTCGGCCTGAGCAGAAAATCCTGGATCCAGCCCCGGGGATCCCAGAAAATCCTGGATCCAGCTCCGGGGATCTCAGAAAATCCTGGATCCAGCTCTGGGGAGCCCAGAAACTCCTGGATCCAGCTCTGGGGATCCCAGAAAATCCTGGATCCAGCTCCAGGAATCCCAGAAACTCCTGGATCCAGCTCCGGGAATCCCAGAAACTCCTGGATCCAGATCCAGGGATCCCAGAAAATCCTGGATCCAGCTCCAGGGATCCCAGAAAATCCTGGATCCAGCTCCGGGGATCCCAGAAAATCCTGGCTCCAGCCCCGGGAATCCCAGAAAATCCTGGATCCAGCTCCAGGGATCCCAGAAAATCCTGGATCCAGCTCCAAGAATCCCAGAAAATCCTGGATCCAGCTCAGGGATCCCAGGAAATCCTGGATCCAGCTCCAGGGATCCCAGAAAATCCTGGATCCAGCTCCAGGGATCCCTGAAAATCTTGGATCCAGCCCCGGGAATCCCAGAAAGTCCTGGATCCAGCTCCAGGGATCCCAGAAAATCCTGGATCCAGCTCTGGGGATCCCAGAAAATCCTGGATCCAGCTCCAGGGATCCCAGAAAATCCTGGATCCAGCCCCAGGAATCCCAGAAAATCCTGGATCCAGCTCTGGGGATCCCAGAAAATCCTGGATCCAGCTCTGGGGATCCCAGAAAATCCTGGATCCAGCCCTAGGAATCCCAGAAAATCCTGGATCCAGCCCCAGGAATCCCAGAAAATCCTGGATCCAGCTCCGGGAATCCCAGAAAATCCTGGATCCAGCTTCTGGGGAGCCCAGAAAATCCTGGATCCAGCTCCAGGGATCCCAGAAAATCCTGGATCCAGCTCCGGGAATCCCAGAAAATCCTGGATCCAGCTCCGGGGATCCCAGAAAATCCTGGATCCAGCTCCAGGAATCCCAGAAAATCCTGGATCCAGCTCTGGGGAGCCCAGAAAATCCTGGATCCAGCCCCGGGAATCCCAGAAACTCCTGGATCCAGCTCTGGGGATCCCAGAAAATCCTGGATCCAGCTCCAGGGATCCCAGAAAATCCTGGATCCAGCTCTGGGGATCCCAGAAACTCCTGGATCCAGCTCCGGGGATCCCAGAAAATCCTGGATCCAGCTCAGGGGATCCCAGAAACTCCTGGATCCAGCCCCGGGAATCCCAGAAAATCCTGGATCCAGCTCCAGGGATCCCAGAAACTCCTGGATCCAGCTCTGGGGATCCCAGAAAATCCTGGATCCAGCGCCAGGGATCCCAGAAAATCCTGGATCCAGCGCCAGGAATCCCAGAAAATCCTGGATCCAGCCCCGGGAATCAGAGCCATCGGGATTCCACTGAAAATCCCAAGTGAATCCCACTAAAAATCCCATTCTTGATGAAAATTCCAAGTGAATCCCAACAAAAAATCCCATTCCCAATAAAAATCCCATTCCCACTGAAAATCCCAATTGAATCCCAGTAACAATCCCATTCCTGATGATAATCCTGATTGAATCCCAATAAAAATCCCATTCCCGCTGAAAATCCAGATTGAATCCCACTGGAAATCCCATTCCCACTGAAAACCCTGAGTGAATCCCAATAAAAATCCCATTCCCATTAAAAATTCCCAGTGAATCCCATTAAAAATCCCATTCCCACTGAGGATGCCAAGTGAATCCCAACACAAATCCCCATTCCCATTAAAAATCCCATTCCTGATGAAAATTCAGAGTGAATCCCAATTAAAAAAATCTCATTCCCATTAAAAATCCCAAGTGAATCCCACTAAAAATCCTGAGTGAATCCCAATAAAAATCCCATTTTCTCCATGGAATTGGGGGTTTTGGGGTTTTTTTCCCCCACAGAATTGGGATTTTTGGGTTTTTTTTCCTTGCCACTCACCCCCACCAGAGAATCCCCAAATATTTTGATTTTTTCCCCCCCTAAAAAACCAAAAAATCCCGGAGCTTTTCCCTGAATTCCCAGCTCGGGGAGCTGCCAGGCCTGGGCCAGATGTTTTCCATAAATAACCAAGGAAGGGGAACGGGGAGAGCAAATCCAATTAGGCCGGAGAAATTCTCTGGGAAAAAAAAAAAGGGGCTGAGCTTTAATCGGCTCCGGATCAAAAAAACCCCAGATTTTAGCTCCAAATTCTGGTGTTTTTTATTTTTTATTTTTTATTTTTTTAAATTTTATTTTTATTTTATTCTTTATTTTAATTTTTTTTATTTCTATTTTTATTTTTATTTCTATTTTTTATTTTTATTCTTATTTTTATTTTTATTTCTATTTTTTATTTTTTTATTTTTGTTTTTAATTTTAATTTTAATTTTAATTTTAATTTCTATTTCTATTTCTATTTCTATTTCTATTTTTATTTTTATTTTTATTTTTATTTTCTTTTCATTTTTATTTTTATTTTTATTTCTGATTTTATTTTTATTTTTTATTTTTATTTTTATTTCTATTTTTAATTTTAATTTTAATTATTTCTAATTTTATTTTTATTTTTATTTTTATTTTTATTTCTAATTTTATTTTAATTTTATTTTAATTTTTATATTTATATTTATTTTTAATTTTAATTTTAATTTTAATCTTCATTTTAATTTTAATTTTTAATTTTAATTTTATTTTTATTTCCCCCAGACAGAAGCTGGCTGGGAGCCCCTGCCCGGCCCTCTCTGCCGAAATCTCCCTCCCAGCTCCTCGTCCTGAGGTTTTGGAGAAGGGAATGGGAACGTCTGAGCCAAAATAAAAAATAAACAAAAGGGAAATGAGAAAGGGAAAGGGAAAGAGAAATGAGAAAGAAAAAAAAAAAAAAAAGATAAAGAAAAAAGAAGACGAGAAAGAAAAAAAGAAAAAGGAAAGGAAAAGACGAAGAAGAAGAAGAAGAAGAAGAAGAAGAGGAAGAAGAAGAAGAAGAAGAAGGAGAAGAGTTTTTGGGAAATAAAAGCTTTATTTGGGAAAAAAAAAGAAACAAGAAAAAAAACAAGAAAAAAACAAGAAAAAAACAAGAAAAACAAGAAAAACAAGAAAAAAAAAGAAAAAAAACCAAGATAAAAACAAGAAAAAAGAAGAAAAAAAGAAAAAAAAACCACGAAAAAAAGAAGAAAAAAAAAAAAACAAGAAAAAAAGAAAAAAAACCAAAGAAAAAAAGAAAAAATCAAAAAAAAAGAAAAAAAGGAAAAAAAAAAAAGAAAAAAAAAGAAGAAAAAAAAAAGAAAAAAAGAAGGAAAAAAAAGAAGAAAAAAGAAGAAAAAAAGAAGAAAATAATAATAACAATAATTAAAAAAAAAAAAAAAAAAAAGAAGAAAAAAAAAAAAGAAAAAAGCTGCATTTTGTGCTGCAAGCTGCTGGCAGCGCCGGCGGAGGCTGATCCGGCACAAACACCCCTCTGGCACGGCTCGGCTCGCCCCGGGATTACTCCCGGCTCCGGTTGCCTCTCCGGTTGTTTTTGCGGGAATTCCATTCCCCCAGGCAGGGTGGGAAGGGAAACCGGAGCCGCCCCCTGCTCCGCGTTCCCAGCCCCGATCCAGCTGGGATGGGATCGCTGCAAAAACCCCAGAGCGGCGGCCCCAGTGCTGCTGGCCCCTGATGGCCCCAGAAAAACCCCAAAAGAGAGAAACCCCAAAAGAGAGAAAAACCCCAAAGGAGAGAGAAAAACCCCAAAGGAGAGAAATCCCAAAGGAGAGAAAAACCCCAAAAAAGAGAAAAACCCCAAAGGGGAGAAACCCCAAAGGAGAGAAATCCCAAAGGGGAGAAACCCCAAAGGAGAGAAACCCCAAAGGAGGGAAATCCCAAAGGAAACCCCAAAGGAGAGAAATCCCAAAGGGGAGAAACCCCAAAGGAGAGAAACCCCAAAGGAGAGAGAGAAACCCCAAAAGAGAGAAACCCCAAAGGAGGGAAATCCCAAAGGAAACCCCAAAGGAGGGAAACCCCAAAGGAAGGAGGGAAACCCCAAAGGAAGGAGGAAAACCCCAAAGGAGAGAAAAACCCCAAAGGGGAGAAACCCCAAAGGAGGGAGAGAAATCCCAAAAGAGAGAAATCCCAAAGGAGAGAAACCTCAGAGGAGAGAAACCCTAAAGGAGAGAAATCCCAAAGGAGGGAGAGAAACCCCAAAAGAGAGAAACCCCAAAGGAGGGAAATCCCAAAGGAGGGAAACCCCAAAGGAAGGAGAGAAACCCCAAAGGAGAGAAACCCCAAAAGAGAGAAACCCTAAAGGAGAAAAACCCCAAAGGAGAAAAACCCCAAAGGAGAGAAACCCCAAAGGAGAGAAACCCCAAAGGAGGGAGAGAAACCCCAAAAGAGAGAAACCCCAAAGGAGGGAAATCCCAAAGGAGAGAAACCCCAAAGGAGAGAAACCCCAAAGGAGGGAAAAACCTCAAAGGGGAGAAATCCCAAAGGAGAGAAATCCCAAAGGAGAGAAATCCCAAAGGAAAAAAACCCCAAAGGAGAGAAACCCAAAGGAGGGAAATCCCAAAGGAGGGAAACACCAAAGGAAAGAAATCACAAAGGGGAGAAACCCCAAAGGAGAAAAACCCCAAAGGAGGGAGAGAAACCCCAAAAGAGAGAAACCCCAAAGGAGGGAAATCCCAAAGGAGAGAAACCCCAAAGGAGGGAGAGAAACCCCACAAGAGAGAAACCCCAAAGGAGGGAAACCCCAAAGGAAGGAGGGAAACCCCAAAGGAGAGAAACCCCAAAAGAGAGAAACCTCAAAGGAGAGAAACCCTAAAGGAGAGAATCCCAAAGGAGAGAAACCCAAAAGGAGAGAAACCCCAAAAGAGAGAAACCCAAAAGGAGAATAACCCCAAAAGAGAGAGACCCCAAAGGAAAGAAATCACAAAGGGGAGAAACCCCAAAGGAGAAAAAAAAAACCCAAAGGAGAGAAATCTTGAAGGAGAGAAACCCCAAAGGAGAGAAACCCCAAAGGAGAGAAATCCCAAAGGAGAGAAACCCCAAAGGAGAGAAACCCCAAAGGAGGGAAAAACCTCAAAGGGGAGAAATCCCAAAGGAGGGAAACCCCAAAGGAAGGAGAGAAAACCCAAAGGAGAGAAATCCCAAAGGAGAGAAACCCCAAAGGAGAGAAATCCCAAAGGAAGGAGGGAAACTCCAAAAGAGAGAAATGGGGATTTGGGAGTTTGGGGATTTGGGGATTTGGGAGTTTGAGGATTTGGGAATTTGGGAATTTGGGGACTTGGGGGTTTGGGAATTTGGGGATTTGGGGACTTGGGGGTTTGGGGATTTGGGAGCGTCACTTCTTCCCGCTGGCCCGGCTGCTCCCAGCCCCGGCCCGGGACAATTCCCAGAGCGTCCTGCCGGGAATAACCGGGAATAACCAACCGGGAATAACCAACCGGGAATAACCGGGAATAACCAGCCGGGAATAACCGGGAATAACCAACCGGGAATAACCGGGAATAACCGTGGCTCCGGCCCCCAAAACCTCTCCTGGCCCCAAGAAATTCCCGCTTCCCGGCCGGTTCTGCCCCTCCTCCCAATCCTGGTGAGGAAAGCGCTTCCCAAAAACGGGAACGGGGAGCGGTTTTGGGGTTTCTCCAGAGCCTCTTCCCGGGTCCCCTCTTCCCTCTTTTCCCGGCGCCGGTTCCCGCTAGAGGGCAACAGAAAACCGGGAAAGGAGCGGAAAAAACCGGGAAAAAAGGGCCTGGCAGCACCGCCGGGGCTCGGCCTCCCAAAAATTCCCGCAGGTGCTCCCTTGGATCTCGGGGTGCTCCCCGAGGGTGGGGGATCAATCCCGGGGGTGGTCCCGGGATTTCAGCCCCCCAAAGCCGGTCTGGGATGGGCTCCGGGCACCAAACCGGGATCTGTGCCCCGGGAATCGGCTCCGGGAAGGGGGGATGAGGGAGAGGGGTGAAGGGAGAGGGGTTTTCTTCTCCTCGGGTTGGATGGAGTGAATTCCCGGTGTTCCAGCTCCTCCCGAAAAGCGGGAGAAGGGAAAGGAGAAGCGCTGCCCCTCCGTGGGATAAACGCACCGGGAATCCCGGAGCGGCGGCCGGGGGCCTCGGAAGGGATCAGATCGGGAAAATCCTGCGGGAGAGGGATTTCCCTGGAGGGAGGGGATGGGACAGAGCTGATCCTGGACAGAGCTGATCCTGGACAGAGCTGATCCCAGACAGAGCTGATCCCGGGCAGAGCTGATCCCAGACAGAGCTGATCCCAGCCAGAGCTGATCCTGGACAGAGCTGATCCCGGACCTGAGCTGATCCCAAACCTGAGCTGATCCCGGACCTGAGCTGATCCCGGACTTGGGCTGATCCCAGCCAGAGCTGATCCCAGATCAGAGCTGATCCTGGACTTGGGCTGATCCCAAACAGAGCTGATCCTGGACAGAGCTGATCCCAAACCTGAGCTGATCCTGGACAGAGCTGATCGCAAACCTGAGCTGATCCCAAACCTGAGCTGATCCCAGACAGAGCTGATCCCGGACCTGAGCTGATCCCAGACCTGAGCTGATCCCAGACCTGAGCTGATCCCAGACAGAGCTGATCCCAGCCAGAGCTGATCCCGGGCAGAGCTGATCCTGGACAGAGCTGATCCCGGACCTGAGCTGATCCCAGACCTGAGCTGATCCCAGACCTGAGCTGATCCCAAACCTGAGCTGATCCCAGACCTGAGCTGATCCTGGACAGAGCTGATCCCAGGCAGAGCTGATCCCAGCCAGAGCTGATCCTGGGCAGAGCTGATCCCAGCCAGAGCTGATCCCAGCCAGAGCTGATCCCAGACAGAGCTGATCCCAGACCTGAGCTGATCCCAGACCTGAGCTGATCCCAGACAGAGCTGATCCCAGCCAGAGCTGATCCCGGGCAGAGCTGATCCCGGGCAGAGCTGATCCCAGACAGAGCTGATCCCGGACCTGAGCTGATCCCAGACCTGAGCTGATCCCAGACCTGAGCTGATCCCAGACAGAGCTGATCCTGGACAGAGCTGATCCCAGCCAGAGCTGATCCCAGACAGAGCTGATCCCAGGCAGAACCGACCCCAGTCCAGCGGTCAGTGCCAGCACAAACCCAGAGCTGAGCACCCCTCGGCTCCCCCACCCTCTCCCCGCTCTCCCCCAGCCCGGGCTGCTCCTCCCGAGGGAGCCGTGGGGACTTCACCCCCCCCTCGGGGAGGGGTCTCTGCTGGGCCGCGGGCACCAAAGGGTTACTCCGGAGGTGCCGCTGGGCCCCGGCACCTGGCGGGGGAGGCGGGAGCGGGGCCGGAGCCAGCGGGGGATGGAGCGGAGTTTCCCCGAGACTCGGGCGGGGAGGGGGGACAGGAGGGACAGGGGAGGAGGGGACAGAGAAGGGGACACGGGGACGGCAGCGGCCGCAGGTGAAGCCGCCGCGCCTCGCCCGGAGCGGCCCCGCGGGGCGGGAGCTGCCGGGGGCCACCATGGGCCGGGGGTGGCCGTAGGGAGCCGCCGGGCAAGGGAGGGGGACACCCCCCGCTCCCTTCCCTTCGTTGACGCCGGAGGAGAAGGGAGGGAAAGACGGAAAAAAAAAAAAAAAAAAAAAAGGAGGAAAATCCCAGCGAAACCCTCCCCGAACCGGAGCCACGGAGAAGGCGGCGGCGGCAGCGCCCGGCTGGAAAATGCATCTTCCTCGGAGCTGCGTCCTCCTCTTCCTCCAGGGCAGCATCGCGCTGCTGGTGAGAGCCGGGAGGGCAAGGGGAGGGGGACCGGGGGGGTGGGGGGCTGCGGGCAGCCGGGGGTCGCGCAGCAGCGAGCTCCCCGAATCCATCCCCGAGTCCCTGCCCACCCCCCGGGGGGAGAAAACGCCTCCCCAAACTTCTGCTGTTCCTCGGCGGGGAGCGGCTCAGGGTTGGCAGGGGGGAGAAGGCTCCGGATCAGCCCCAAAAATCCCAGCCCCGCGCGGCAGCCCGGGGAGGGCTCAGGCCGGCTCCGGGCTCCGCTTTCCCGGGGAAGGAAGGAACCCCCTGGACACCCCGGAGCTCGTCTGTGTCCCCCCAGCTCACGGGCCATGGGGCTGCAGCACCCCTGGGTGCCCCCAGCCCCCTCTGGGTGCGCCGGGTTGGGGGTTCCGGGAGCGGAGCCCGGGCAGGGCTCGGGGCAGCCCCCGGGTGACAACTCCGCTCTGCTGTCCCTTGTCCCGTTCCCCCCGGGCCGGGGGTGCCCAGGGCCTGGCGGGGTCAGAGGGGCCGTGGAGGGCACAGGGTGGGCGCAGGGTGGGCACAGGGTGGGCACAGGGTGGGCGCAGGGTGGGCACAGGGTGGGCGCAGGGTGGGCGCAGGGTGGGAGCACCGTGCCCTCCCCTGAGCGAACCGGAGCCATCCCGGCTCCTCATCCCCGTTCCCCGGAGCGCCCGGGAGGAGAGGAGAGCTGGGAGAGGGGAAACACGAAAGAGAAAAAAGGGGAAACACGAAAGAGAAAAAAAAGGGAAATACAAAAAAGAATGAAGGGGAAATACAAAAGAGAATGAAGGGGAAATACAAAAGAGAAAAAAGGGGAAATGGGGAAGGGGCTGGGCAGGGGGTGACCCTGGGGAAGGGGCTGGGAGGGGCTCGGGGACGCCCCCAGCCCTCAGCTCCTCCATCCCGTCCCCCAGGTGCTCTGCGCTCCAGAAGATCCCGGGACAGGCGAGGATCCAGGCGAGCCCCGCGGCCGAGGGAGAGCCCCGGGGCCGAAACTGCTGGAGCTGCTGTCCCCAAAACCCCTCCCGAACCTCAGCCCGCACAACCGGACCCACCCGGGGCCGGGCAGCATCTCCCGGGAGCTCCGGGGAACCCTGGAGAACCGAGCCGGGCGAGCACAGCGGGACCTGGGCAGGAGGCAGAAGAAGCTTTTCGGCTGGGGCGATTTTTACTCCAACATCAAGACGGTGAAGCTGAACCTGCTGATCACGGGCAAGGTGGTGGATCACGGCAACGGCAGCGTCAGCCTCTTCTTCCAGCACAACTCCACGGGCCACGGCAACATCTCCGTCAGCCTCGTGCCGCCCAGCAAGGCCGTGGAGTTCGACCTGGAGCAGCAGATCTTCATCGAGGCCAAGGAGTCCAAGGTGTTCAACTGCCGGGTGGAGTCGGAGCAGGTGGCCCGGGGTAGGAAGACGTCGCTTTGCACCTTCGACCCGGCCAAGACGTGCTCGCAGGAGCACACGCAGAGCCGAGCCGCCTGGCGCTGCTCGCAGCCCTTCCGCGCCGTCTGCGTCTACATCACCTTCTACAGCAGCGACTACCGCCTGGTGCAGAAGGTGTGCCCCGACTACAGCGCCCACAGCCGCCCGCCCTACTTCCCCTCGGGGTGAGGAGGCCCCGGCGCCGACCTTCCTGCAGTTCCCGGGGCTGCGAATCCCGGGGCTGGAAATCCAGGGGTTGTGAATCCCGAGGTTGCAAATCCCGAGGTTGCAAATCCCGAGGTTGCAAATCCCTGGGCTGCGAATCCCGGGGCTGCAAATCCCAGGGTTGCAATTCTTGGGGGTTGCAATTCCTGGGGCTGCAAATCCCAGGGTTGCAATTCTTGGGGCTGCAATTCCTGCAGCTGCAAATCCCAGGGTTGCAATTCTTGGGGTTGCAAATTCCTGGGGCTGCAAATCCTGGGGCTGCGATTCCCGGGGCTGCAATTCTGGGGGCTGCAAATCCCAGGGTCGCAATTCTTGGGGCTGCGATTCCTGCAGCTGCAAATCCCAGGGTTGCAATTCTTGGGGGTTGCAATTCCTGGGGCTGCAAATCCCGGGGCTGTGAATCCCGGGGCTGCAATTCTCGGGGTTGCAAATCCCAGGGCTGCAATTCTTGGGGCTGCAATTCCTGCAGCTGCAAATCCCAGGGTTGCAATTCTTGGGGTTGCAAATTCCTGGGGCTGCAAATTGCGGGGTTGCAAATCCTGGGGCTGCGATTCCCGGGGTTGCAACTCCAGGGGCTGCAAATTGCGGGACTGCAATTCCTGAGCTGCAATTCTTGGGGTTGCAGATCCCGGGGCTGCAAATCCCAGGGTTGCAATTCTTGGGGCTGCAATTCTTGGGGCTGCAAATCTTGGGGTTGCAATTCTTGGGGTTGCAATTCTTGGGGCTGCAAATTCCTGGTTTGCAATTCTTGGGGCTGCAATTCCCGAGGCAGCAAATCCCGGGGCTGCAAATCCCGGGACTGCAATTCCCTGGGGTCCCGCGGGTGCCGAGGGCGGGGGGGAGGGATGGGGGTGGCTTTGGATGCTCCCTTGGGACTGCAGGCGCCGAAGGAAGAGGAGAAATTCCCGTTTTTCCCCATGGGAAGAGGAGCAGCAGCAGCAGCAGCAACACCAGGCCCGGAGCCCGGAGCTCTGGGAGAGGCCGGGATGTGGAGCAGGGGCTGGATTTGGATGATTTTGGGATGTGGGAACAGGACACAAAGCCACGGTCGGGACTCGAGCTCCTCAGTGCAATAACGGGGTTGGGGTTGGTGATTCCGGGTGAGGAGGGATCCGGAGGAGGGGGGTGGGGGGCAGCACCTGGAGAGCGGGAAGAGCTCGGGAATTGGGGCAGGGAAAGCCGGGAATTGGGGCAGGGAAAGCCGGGAATTGGGGCAGGGAAAGCCGGGAATTGGGGCAGGGAAAGCCGCCTGATGGTGCCGCCCCTCCCTGGGCACCCCCCGGGCCGCAGCTCTGCAGGAGCTGGGGAGCTCTCCCACATTTTCCCGGGATGGGAAGGAGCCGGGATGGGCAGGGGGGGCTCTCCCCAAGCCGGGGGGGTTCGGAGCTGCGTTCCCGGGCGGAGCAATCCCGGCGGAGCGGGGGCGGTGAGCGGGCACGGCCGGGGATGCAGGCGGCTCCCCCGGGCGCTGATTCACATCCAGGCCCTCCCTGCCCTGATCCCTGATCCCTGTCTGGATCCCTGTCCTGATCCCTGTCCTGATCCCTACATGGATCCATACCTGGCTCCCTGTCTGGATCCCTGCTCTCCCCTGATCCCTGTCTCAAACCCTGCCCTGATCCCTGTTTGGATCCCTGCCTGGATCCCTGCCCAGATCCCTGTTTGGATCACTGCCTGGATCCCTGCTCTTCCCCAATCCCTGCCCAAATCCCTGCTCTCCCCCGATCCCTGCCCCGATCCCTGTTCGGATCCCTGTCTGGATCCCTGCCTGGATCCCTGCCCTGATCCCTGTTTGGATCCCTGCCCCGATCCCTGTTCGGATCCCTGCTCGGATCCCTGCTCTCCCCCAATCCCTGCCCCGATCCCTGCCCTGATCCCTGCCTGAATCCCTGCCTGAATCCCTGCTTGGATCCCTGTCTGGATCCCTGCTGTCCTCCGCTCCCTGCCCCAATCCCTGCCCAAATCCCTGCCTGGATCCCTCTCTGGATCCCTGCCCCAATCCCTGCCTGGATCCCTGCCCGGATCCCTGCCCGGATCCCTGCTCTCCCCCGATCCCCGCCCGGGATCCCCGCTGGCGGCTCCCGGCTCCATTCCCGGGCAGGGCGGGGTTTGGGAAGGGGAGCTCAGGCCCCGGGATTTCATTCCCAGGGAAGGAGCAGGAGCTCCCCGGGGAGGGAATAAAGAGCTGACGGTGGCACCCAGGCGGGGCTGGAGTTTTTTATCCTGGGAGGGTGGGCAGGGAGAAGGGAAAACCAAGGTGTGGGGTCGGGAATGAGGGATGGCCACGATCCAGGCCCGAATCCAGCTCCTTCCAGGAACTGGGAATGGGCTCCAGCTTTGGGCTGCCAGGACCTGGACTCCCAGAAAAACCCCAGGAATCCCAGGCTCCCGTTTTTTGTGGAATTCCCGGTTCCCTCTCCTTCCCCAGGAATCCAAACTCCAGTTTCTCTCCTCTCTGGGCATTCCCAGCTCCCGGGTATTCCCGATCTCCTCCCCATTCCCGGATATCCAAATTTCAGGCTCCTGTTTTTGGGGTATTCCCAATCTCTTCCCCGTTCCCAGATATCCAAATTTCAGGCTCCTGTTTTTGGGGTATTCCCAATCTCCTCCCCATTCCCGGATATCCAAATTTCAGGCTCCTGTTTTTGGGGCATTCCCAACCTCCTCCCTCTTCCCAGACATCCAAACTTCCATCTCCCACTTCCACCTGCACATTCCCTCCTCTGGAAAAGACCAAAAAAAAAACCTCACTTCCCTTCCCTTTCCCCTCAAAACTTCCCAAATCCAGGCCCCAAAAATCCCTTCCCCCCCCACCCCGCTCTTCCCAGGACAGCTCCTGCCCGCGGAACAGGGTTTGCACTTCCCAAAATTCATTTATTCCCCAAAGAAATCCCTTCTCCAGAGTTCTGGGAGCTCTTCTTCTCCTCACGGAGCACTGAAAGTTTGGAAAAAGCTTCTGGGAAATTTTACATTTCCGGGAAAAAAAAAAAAAAAACCAGGGAGCGATGCTTGGATTGGGGAGGGGAGGGAAGGGGGGAAACGGTAGGGAATTAAAATATTCCCTAAGGATTCGGGTTTGCTGGAGGAAGGAGACACAAAAAAAAAAAAAAAAGAAAAAAAAAAAAAAGAAAAAAAAATCGTTGAAATCCCATTGGAGGAAGAAACCAAAACCAAACAGACAAAAAAAAAAAAAAATTCCCCGCACAACAAAAAGTTGGAGAAATTGGGAGAAATTCCAGAGAATCGCCGCCGGGAGAAGCCCCGGGAGCGGGAGAGGAGGCTCCGAAGGATGCGCGGTGCCGGAGGGATGCGGAGCCGCGGTTTCTAAGGAGACCAGGACGGGCCATTATTCCAGGCTGGAGAGCAGAATTCCTGCTCCGGGAGCCGCGGGGAGCGAGGGAGGAGCTGCAGGACCAACAACGCCCCAGGAAAAATTAAAAAATAAAATAAAAAAATCCCCGAAGCCGAAGCCCTTCCCGGGAGCTGCAGGGGAGGCAAAGTGGGAACGATTATCCCTGGAATTGCCGGTGCTGGGGGGGTTGTTCCTGGGTTTGATCCAGGAATTCTCCCAGTTTTCCTCATCAGAGACGGGCCCTTCCCTCCTGCTCTGCCAATATCAAACATTCCCGGTTTTCCAGCAGCTTCTGGGATGGTTTTCCTTCCCTCCCTCCCTCCCCAGGGCAAAGGGAAGGAGCTGCCAGCACCGACCTCTCGCCCATCCATGGATTGTCCTGGGGGAGGAAAAACCCCGGGAATTCCATCCCAAAGCTTCCCGCGGCATCCCAGAGAGGATTTTGGGGAAGGAGGGAAGGAAATCCCAAAGGAAAGGGGAGGATGGCTCCAGCGCCAGCCCGGCTCCTGCCGGGTTTTCCATGGCTGTGCTTTCCCAGGTTTTCCATGGCTGTGCATTCCCAGGTTTTCCATGGCTGTGCTTTCCCAGGTTTTCCATGGCTGTGCTTTCCCAGGTTTTCCATGGCTGTGCATTCCCAGGTTTTCCACGGCTGTGCTTTCCCAGGTTTTCCATGGCTGTGCATTCCCAGGTTTTCCACGGCTGTGCTTTTCCAGGTTTTCCGTCTCCAGGGGCTCCTCCCGAGGGTGGCAGGAGGTGCCCGGACCCGCTGGGATCAGGTCCTGGGAATGCCCGCAGGGAACATCCCTGTGCTCCCGGGGATCCAGGGGCGGCAGGAGAGGCAGCAGGAAAACAGGAATTTGGGGAGGATGGAAAACACAATCCAGACCAGGAGGGTAAAAGAAAAAAAACCAACCCCAAAAACCCCAAGGAGGGAAAGCTGTCAGGGACAGGAATGGAAAACTCGTCCAGCTCCAGCTGAAATCCCTGCAGGCTCCAGCTCCTCGGCAGAGAATTCCCAGCTCCCATCCCAGCCCTGCCTGCAGTGGAAACACCTTCAATAATTCAGGATCCGCTCCGGAGCTGCGGAATGCTCCTGGGGAAAGGGACAGAGGGGCCTCCATCCCAGGGCAGCCCCCAAATCCCATGGAATCCGGGAATACTGGGGGAGAATAAAGCAGGGAGAAGGGAAGGCTCCCACATTTCCCGGGTTTTTCCAAAGCCTCTCTGCTTCCAAACTTCCACCCCGGGGAATTTTCCCGAAGGAGAGAAAACCCCGCTCCTGTCGGGAGAGCAGCTCAAGGCGGGGAGGGAACCCCGAGCTCCGGGCACGGGGGGCTCTGGAATGTTGTGCGGTGTTCAGGAAAATACAATCCCGACGGCAAATCCAAGGGGGAGAAGGTGCTGGGGGAGATTCCTGCAGGGATTCTGTGCAGGGAATGATGGATAAAGGAGGGAGCCGGGCGGTGCTGGAGCATCCCAGGAGACCCAGTGCCTGCTGAGCACCTTGGGATCTCCTGCTCTTCTCCAAACCCTTGGATTTGCAGCCTGGCTTCAACTCCGCTCCTTCTCCTCACCTCCAGGATGTGACACATCCCTCTGGATGCCAAAAGCCAGCCTGGAATCTTCCCATTCCCACTCCCATTCCCATTCCCATTCCCATTCCCATTATCTCCCAATCCCTTTATCCCTCTTGTTCCCATCTCCAGTTGTTTTTCCCTGGGAGGCAGCAGAGCCTTTCCCGGATTTTTCCCTCCCCTCCCAGCGCCGCTCCCCGTGGATTTGCCGGGATTTTGGGATGCTACAGCACTTTGCACGGACAGGGATTGGCTCATGCCAGCCCTGGGTCACAGCGAGCGTTGGGATCTTTAATTAACGCGGGGCGCAGGCAGATGGAGCCGAATTTAACGAGGAGATGTTAATTACCCATCACAGCAGGAGCTCCAAGGCAGGGTTTGGGATCGGCCCCAATCCCGCTCTGGAGCTGCCCATGGATGCGGGAATGTCGGGCACTGCTCTAATCCCAGCCCCAAAAAGGGCCGGATGGGATCAGCCTTCCAAGGGATTTGGGAATGTTTGGGGGAAACCTGGAGCAGTCAATGCCAATAAATCCATTGGGAAAGTCAATCCCAGCATCCCAAAAATCCCCAGCTGGGGGGAATTGCTGAGGGGGGAATGGATGAGGGGGAAATGGCTGAGGGGGAATTGGTGAGGGGGAATGGCTGAGGGGGAATGGCTGAGGGGGAATGGCTGAGGGGGAATTGGTGAGGGAATGGCTGAGGGGGAATTGGTGAGGGGGAATGGCTGAGGGGGAATGGCTGAGGGGGAATGGCTGAGGGGGAATTCCTGAGGGGGAATGGCTGAGGGGGAATTGGTGAGGGGGAATGGCTGAGGGGGAATGGCTGAGAGGGAATGGCTGAGGGGGAATGGCTGAGGGGGAATGGCTGAGGGGGAATTGGTGAGGGGGGAATGGCTGAGGGGGAATGGCTGAGAGGGAATTCCTGAGGGGAAATGGCTGAGGGGGAATGGCTGAGGGGGGAATGGCTGAGGGGGAATTGGTGAGGGGGGAATGGCTGAGGGGGGAATGGCTGAGGGGGAATTGGTGAGGGGGGAATGGCTGAGGGGGAATTCCTGAGGGGGAATGGCTGAGGGGGAATGGCTGAGGGGGAATGGCTGAGGGGGAATTCCTGAGGGGGAATGGCTGAGGGGGAATTGGTGAGGGGGAATTCCTGAGGGGGAATGGCTGAGGGGGAATGGCTGAGGGGGAATTGCTGAGGGGGAATTGCTGAGGGGGGAATGGCTGAGGGGGAATGGCTGAGGGGGAATGGCTGAGGGGGAATTGGTGAGGGGGAATGGCTGAGAGGGAATGGCTGAGAGGGAATTGGTGAGCGGGAATGGCTGAGGGGGAATGGCTGAGGGGGAATGGCTGAGGGGGAATGGCTGAGGGGGAATTGGTGAGGGGGAATGGCTGAGAGGGAATGGCTGAGAGGGAATTGGTGAGCGGGAATGGCTGAGGGGGAATGGCTGAGGGGGAATGGCTGAGGGGGAATGGCTGAGGGGGAATTGGTGAGGGGGAATGGCTGAGAGGGAATGGCTGAGAGGGAATTGGTGAGCGGGAATGGCTGAGGGGGAATGGCTGAGGGGGGAATGGCTGAGGGGGAATGGCTGAGGGGGAATGGCTGAGGGGGAATGGCTGAGGGGGAATTGGTGAGGAGGAATTGGTGAGGTGGGAATGGCTGAGGGGGGAATGGCTGAGGGGGAATTGGTGAAGGGGAATTCCTGAGGGGGAATGGCTGAGGGGGAATAGCTGAGGGGGAATTGGTGAGGGGGGAATGGCTGAGGGGGAATTTCTGAGGGGGAATGGCTGAGGGGGAATTGGTGAGGGGGGAATTGGTGAGGGGGAATGGCTGAGGGGGGAATGGCTGAGGGGGGAATGGCTGAGGGGGGAATGGCTGAGGGGGGAATGGCTGAGGGGAAATGGCTGAGGGGGAATTCCTGAGGGGAATGGCTGAGGGGGGAATGGCTGAGGGGGAATGGCTGAGGGGGAATTGGTGAGGGGGAATTGTGAGGGGGAATTGTGAGGGGGAATGGCTGAGGGGGGAATGGCTGAGGGGGGAATGGCTGAGCGGGAATGGCTGAGGGGGAATTGGTGAGGGGGAATTGTGAGCGGGAATTCCTGAGCGGGAATGGCTGAGGGGGAATTGGTGAAGGGGAATTCCTGAGGGGAAATGGCTGAGGGGGAATTGGTGAGTGGGAATTCCTGAGGGAGAATTGCCGAGCCCCAGGGAGATCCTGGGAGGAACATCCAGGTTGGGTTTTTCCTTCAGGGATTGGAATTTGCAGGGAAAATTCCAGAGGGAATTCCCAGCAGTGCTCCCAGTTTGCCCAGTTCATCCCCCAGCAGCTGGATGAAATCCTTGCCTTTTCCTGCTGCTCCTGGGGGAATCAGGGATCCGGCTCTTCATGGGAGCGAGAGGATAATAACAAATAAACAAGATTTAATTTAAAAAAAAATAAAATGTACATATAATAATAAAAATAAGAATAAAAAATAAAACTAAAAAGTAAAAATAAAAAAGAAAAAGGAAAAATAAAACTAAAAAGTAAAAATAAAAGTAAGAAGTAAAAATAAAAATAAGAAGTAAAAATAAAAAAGTAAAAATAAAAAAAGTAAAAAGTAAAAATAAAAATAAGAAGTAAAAATAAAAAAAGTAAAAATAAAAAGTAAACAGTAAAAATAAAAAAGTAAAAAGTAAAAATAAAAAAGTAAACAGTAAAAATAAAAAAGTAAAAAGTAAAAATAAAAAAGTAAAAAGTAAAAATAAAAAAGTAAAAATAAAAAGTAAAAATAAAAAAGTAAAAATAAAAAAGTAAAAAGTAAAAATAAAACTAAAAAGTAAAAATAAAAATAAGAAGTAAAAATAAAAAAGTAAAAATAAAAAAAGTAAAAAGTAAAAATAAAAATAAGAAGTAAAAATAAAAAAGTAAAAATAAAAAAGTAAACAGTAAAAATAAAAAAGTAAAAAGTAAAAATAAAAAAGTAAAAATATAAATATATAAAAAAAGAAAATATACTAAAAAGTAGAAATAAAAAGAAAAGGTAAAAATTAAAAAAAAAATAGGTAAAAAATACAGATAAAAGTACAAATAAAAATACAAATAAAAAATAAAAATTCCAAGAGAAGCCCTCGGTCCCATCCTCTCCTCATTCCCTGCCATAATTCCCCTCCCCTCCCCAGAGTTGACTCCCTCAATTAACACAAATCCTCGGGGGATTTGAATAATTCAGTCCCAGGGATGGAAGCCGATGGAAGGAGCAGCAAAAAAACCCCCGATTGCACTGGAACCGGAGCTGGGCTGGATTTCCCTGCCCACGCTCTGCCCAGGAAAACTTCAAAAAAAGCCAAATCCTGCCTGTTTATTGATCCAGTTTATTTTCCAAAAAGCCTCCCAGGCCGCTTATTTCCCCAATTATTTCATCTGCTTTTCTCTTATTTTTTTTTTTTTTTTTTCCCAGTTTCTTTTCCCCTGTTGTTTTCCTGCCCCACTCCAGGAATCCTCTCCCCCCCTCCTTTTTGTGCATCCACAGCACGGCCAGGCTTGGAACGAAGTGAAAAAATGAAATTAAATTTATATTTATATTTGGATGAGATCGAAATCAAACACACCCAAGGATCTGGGATTGCCAAATTTCCTGCAGCCTGAGCCTGGAACCGCAGCCAAGGAGCCAAGTGGGCAGCAGGTCAGGGAAGGACAAATAAACCCAACCAAACCCTCTCTAATTAAATGTTCTCATATTAAATTAACTCCCCCCCCCACCAAAAAAAAAATCCCCCATCGGGACCAAGCTGGGGGGATTTGGGAGACCAGGATGGAGCTGAAGGAGAATGGAGGGAGAATTCCAGAGAATAAAGCGCAGGAAGTGGAGAAATGGAGTCAGGAAAAGGTGAAACGGAATCGAAATTTGCTCCGTTCCCTTTCCTGGGAGAGCTCCCACAGAGAACACCCGGGATAGGCAGGGACAGCCAAGGAGAAATCCCGGGACAAACGGGCAAATCCAGGGGCAAATCCCGGGACAAACAGGGGCAAATCCAGGGACAAATCCAGGGAGAAATCCAGGCAGAAATCCAGGGACAAATAGGGACAAATCCAGGGACAAAGAGGGACAAATCCAGGGACAAATCCAGGGGCAAACAGGGACAAATCCTGGGGCAAATCCAGGGACAAATCCCAGGACAAACAGGGACAAATCCAGGGGCAAATCCCGGGACAAATCCAGGGGAAAATCCCGGGACAAATCCAGGGATAAATCCAGGGACAAATCCAGTGGCAAATCCAGGGACAAACAGGGGCAAATGCAGGGACAAATCCGGGGACAAAGAGGGACAAATCCAGGGACAAATCCCAGCACAAACTGGGGCAAATCCAGGGGCAAATCCAGGGACAAACAGGGACAAATCCAGGGATAAATCCAGGGAAAAATCCAGGGAAAAATCCCAGGACAAACGAGCAAATGCAGGGATAAATCCGGGGATAAATCCAGGGATAAATCCCGGGACAAACTGGGGCAAATCCAGGGAAAAATCCAGGGGCAAACAGGGGCAAATGCAGGGACAAATCCAGGGACAAATCCAGGGACAAACAGGGGCAAATGCAGGGACAAATCCAGGGACAAACAGGGACAAATCCAGGGGCAAATCCCGGGACAAATCCCGGGACAAACAGAGACAAATCCAGGGATAAATCCAGGGACAAATCCAGGGGCAAATCCAGGGACAAACAGGGGCAAATGCAGGGACAAATCCGGGGACAAAGAGGGACAAATCCAGGGACAAATCCCAGCACAAACTGGGGCAAATCCAGGGGCAAATCCAGGGACAAACAGGGACAAATCCAGGGATAAATCCAGGGATAAATCCAGGGAAAAATCCCAGGACAAACGAGCAAATGCAGGGATAAATCCGGGGATAAATCCAGGGATAAATCCCGGGACAAACTGGGGCAAATCCAGGGAAAAATCCAGGGACAAATCCAGGGATAAATCCAGGGGCAAACAGGGGCAAATGCAGGGACAAATCCAGGGACAAAGAGGGACAAACAGGGGCAAATCCAGGGGCAAATCCAGGGACAAACTGGGGCAAATCCAGGGATAAATCCAGGGATAAATCCAGGGAAAAATCCAGGGATAAATCCAGGGAAAAATCCAGGGATAAATCCAGGGATAAATCCAGGGACAAATCCCAGGACAAACGGGCAAATGCAGGGATAAATCCAGGGAAAAATCCAGGGAAAAATCCAGGGACAAATCCCAGGACAAACGGGCAAATCCAGGGATAAATCCAGGGATAAATCCCGGGACAAACAGGGACAAATCCAGGGGCAAATCCAGGGATAAATCCAGGGACAGGGAAGTGTCCAGGTTTGGATGCTCCGAGGGGCTGGAGCTGGGAGCAGGGACAGGGCAGGGATCCATGGATCCACTCCTGGGGGATCCAGGGATCCACTCCTGGGGGATCCAGGGATCCATTCCTGGGGGATTCATGGATCCACTCCTGGGGGATCCAGGGATCCATTCAGGGAACAGAGTGAGGAGAACCCAAGGAGGCTTTAAAAACCAAACCGAATTCAAACAATGACGACGACGACGACAAGAAAAGACCAGAGGATACCACAGGGTACAAAATAGGAATTATTTATATTTTCCAAAAGAAAAACAAAAACAAAACAAAAACAAAAAAAAAAAAAAAAAAAAGGAAAACCAACAAAAAAAAAAAAAAAAAGAGTTCCCAGCTATTGAAAACATCTCTGCTGTAAAGAAGTGACTAAATAGAAAGGGACAGGGCTGGCCCCAGACAGCCAGACCAGGTACAAACAGTGTAAGAATCACGGAGCAACTCAGGGACGTCGCACGCAGCCGTCAGCAACAGTAAAATTCCTCCTGGGAGAGAGGGGGGTGGGTTTGGTGTTTTTTGTTTGGTTTTTTTTTTTTGTTTTTCGTTAGAAAACCAGGGAGGAAAAGAAGGGGGGAAACAAAGCAAGGGGAGGGGGGAAAATGCCCAGAAAACATTTCCCCACAGTGTTTTGAGAACAGAAACCGTCGGTGGTGCTCTCGGCTCGAGGGGGGTTCGCAGTTCCTCTCCCCGGCGCAGCATCCTGGCCGCCCCTCGCGCTCGGAGCTGAGATTATTTCATAGAAAAAAGAGGGGTTTGAACCTTTTTTTTGTGGTTTTTTTTTTTCTGTTTGCAGTGGACACACACACAAGTGCTAAAAAAACCCAGCAAATTTCATCTCCTGGCCGAGGAAGGGGGGGTTGGCCACGCGCAGCTCCAGCTCGGCTCGGCCGCCGGGATTTTGGGAACGACGACGACGACGTTTTGTTGTTTTTTTTTGCCATATAAATACTCGTGGAGTTCCCCTCGGGCTGAGGGGGAGGAAGGAGAATTTCTCCTCTTTCCCCCCCCCAAAAAAAAAAAAAAAAAAAAAAAAAAACCTCGGTGGAACTTTTGTGCCTCGGCTCCTCCCAAAGCCAGCAAAGTGCTCTGGGGCATCCCACGCAGGCAGGGAGCGCCACGGGTGGGGGGGAATATCCCAAATCCCGGGGAATATCCTGAATCCCAGGGAATATCCCGGGTGCAAGGGGAACACACAGACACAGGGAATCGCGCAGGGAACAGCCCCCAGAGCCCACCCCTCCCCCCTTTTCCCCCAAGTTTGTTTTTTTTTTTTTTTTTTTTTGTGGTTTTTTTGTTTTTTCCTCGGTGCTGTTGGACACAACAAAAAAGTCTGGATGTCACAAGTCAGACGGAGCGCGGCCTCTTCTTCTCCCCCCACACAAACAACAGAGTCCAAAAAGCTCCACAGGTCTGGCCGGCTCTCCCCCCCCGGGTTGGTGTCAAGGGCTGGGCGGCAGCAGCAGCTGGGGCCGCTTCCAGAAAAGCTCGGGATGGGATGGGGGCCGGGATTTAGGATTGCTTCAGCCGCTTGCGGGGCGGGCCCAGGAAGGGGCACTGCGCCGAGGCCAGCGAGCGGTACGCCTCGGCCACCAGGTGCGGGTGCGACACCACCATGGACTTCCAGCCCGACGTCTCCATCACGTCCGAGGCGTGGCTGCGATGGGAAGGGAGATGGAATTGGTCAGGGATGGCTGGGATAAGCGGGAAAAAGGGGCTGGGATAACTGGGAATAGGGGCTGGGATAAGCGGGAAAAAGGGGCTGGGATAACTGGGAATAGGGGCTGGGATAACCGGGATAACCGGGATAACCGGGAACAGGGGCTGGGATAACCAGGATAACCGGGATAACCAGGAACAGGGGCTGGGATAACCGGGATAACTGGGAACAGGGACTGGGAACAGGGGCTGGGATAACTGGGAACAGGGGCTGGGATAACCGGGAACAGGGGCTGGGATAACCAGGATAACCAGGATAACTGGGAACAGGGGCTGGGATAACCAGGAACAGGGGCTGGGATAACCAGGATAACTGGGATAACTGGGAACAGGGACTGGGATAACTGGGAACAGGGACTGGGATAACTGGGAAGAGGGACCAGGAAAACCGGGAACAGGCATTGGGAACAGGGACTGGGATAACTGGGAAAAGGGACTGGGATAACCGGGACTGGGATAACTGGGAACAGGGACCAGGATAACTGGGAACAGGCACTGGGATAACTGGGAACAGGCACTGGGATAACCGGGAACAGGGACTCGGATAACCGGGAACAGGGAATGGGAACAGGGACTGGGTTAACTGGGATTAGGGACTGGGATAACTGGGAACAGGGACTGGGATGACTGGGAACAGGCACTGGGATAACCGGGATCAGGGACTAGGATAACTGAGAACAGAGCAGGATTAGGGATTGGAATAATGAGGAACAAACTGGGAACAGGGACTGGGATAACTGGGAGCAGACCAGGATTAGGGACCAGGATAACGGGGCACGACCCAGGATCAGGGGGAACATCGGGAGCAGCCCCACAGGCTCTTCCCAGGGCCCTGAGGAACTCGGGGGTTCCTCCTCCTGGGCTCCCTCAGGTGTCTGAGGCCTGGAGCCGAGGAGGGAAAAGCTGCAGCAGATTCCAGGTGGGACACGGAGCAGAACACGGAGCTCATCCCAGCTCCCGGTGCAGGAAGGGGTTGGGATCGATATAAAAAGCACCGAGCGACAGAAATGTTCCCTTTTATTAAAGCTTGGCAGGGATTTTCCATCTGCTGCCAGAATCAATCCCTCAGCATCAAATCATGGAATGCTTTGGGCTGGAAGGAACCTCGAGGCTCAACCCAGCTCCTCCTGCTAGCCCAGGCTGGCCTGGGACACTTCCAGGGTGATTCCAGGATCAGAATTCCCTGATCCTGCCCTGCCTGCAAGTTCTGGTGATCCCAGGAAGCTCCAGAGCAGCTCCCAGGCTGGAAAACGCCAGGGGGGACAAGGTTTGGGGCAGTTCCACGTGTGGAATGCTGGATAAGCCATGGATCACAGGGAGGGAAGTCAAAAAACAAAGGGAGGAGAAGCTTCCCTGCACGGGCCAGGGCAGGAGTGGGAACCCTGCTGCTGACAAGGAACATTGGACAACCCTGGAAAACTCTGGAATCCTCAGGCTGGGAAGGAGGCCAGGCTTGGTTTGTTTGGAGTGAGCAGGGAAAACAGGGAAGGGAAGGGGAGAGGGGAAAGGGAAAAAGGGAAAGGGGAAAGGAAAAGGAAAAGGAAAAGGAAAAGGGAAAGGGAAAGGGGAAAGGGAAAGGGGAAAGGGAAAGGGGAAAGGGAAAAAGGGAAAGGGAAAGGGGAAAGGGAAAGGGAAAGGGGAAAGGGGAAAGGGAAAGGGGAAAGGGAAAAAGGGAAAGGGAAAGGGGAAAGGGGAAAGGGAAAAAGGGAAAGGGAAAGGGGAAAGGGAAAAAGGGAAAGGGAAAGGGGAAAGGGAAAGGGGAAAGGGGAAAGGGGAAAAGGGAAAAGGGAAAGGGGAAAAGGGGAAAGGGGAAAGGGAAAAGGGAAAAGGGAAAAGGGAAAAGGGAAAAGGGAAAGGGGAAAGGGAAAGGGAAAAGGGAAAAGGGAAAGGGGAAAGGGGAAAGGGAAAGGGAAAAGGGAAAGGGGAAAAGGGGAAAGGGGAAAAGGGGAAAAGGAAAGGGGAAAGGGAAAGGGGAAAGGGGAAAAGGGAAAAGGGAAAGGGGAAAAGGGGAAAGGGGAAAGGGGAAAGGGGAAAGGGAAAGGGGAAAGGGAAAGGGGAAAGGGAAAGGGAAAAGGGAAAGGGGAAAAGGGGAAAAGGGGAAAGGGGAAAAGGGGAAAAGGAAAGGGGAAAGGGAAAGGGGAAAGGGGAAAAGGGAAAAGGGAAAGGGGAAAAGGGAAAAGGGAAAGGGGAAAAGGGAAAAGGAAAGGGGATAGGGAAGGGGAAAAGGGGAAAAGGGGAAAAGGGGAAAAGGGGAAAAGGGGAAAAGGGGAAAAGGGGAAAAGGGGTTTGTGCATCCCAGAGCAATCGCTCACTAATTAATTACTCACTAATTAATGAAGTCCACGGCCTGGGTTTTGAGCTGGTCGGCGCTGTGCAGATCAGCCAGGATCAGGATCTCGGCGGCGTTCTCCACGGAGAGGTTACTGCAGAGAGCGTCCTCACACATCACCTTCAGCCTCTCCAGGGCGTACTGGGGATGGAAACATGGAATTACCCCTGGAATTACACCTGGAGCATCCTCACACATCACCTTCAGCCTCTCCAGGGCGTACTGGGGATGGAAACATGGAATTACACCTGGAATTACACCTGGAATTACACCTGGGGCATCCTCACACATCACCTTCAGCCTCTCCAGGGCGTACTGGGGATGGAAATATGGAATTACACCTGGAATTACACCTGGAATTACACCTGGGGCATCCTCACACATCACCTTCAGCCTCTCCAGGGCATACTGGGGATGGAAATATGGAATTACACCTGGAATTACACCTGGAATTACACCTGGGGCATCCTCACACATCACCTTCAGCCTCTCCAGGGCGTACTGGGGATGGAAACATGGAATTACACCTGGAATTACACCTGGAATTACCCCTGGGGCATCCTCACACATCACCTTCAGCCTCTCCAGGGCGTACTGGGGATGGAAACATGGAATTACACCTGGAATTACACCTGGAATTACCCCTGGGGCATCCTCACACATCACCTTCAGCCTCTCCAGGGCGTACTGGGGATGGAAACATGGAATTACACCTGGAATTACACCTGGGGCATCCTCACACATCACCTTCAGCCTCTCCAGGGCGTACTGGGGACAAAAACATGGAATTACACCTGGAATTACACCTGGAATTACACCTGGGCATCCTCACACATCACCTTCAGCCTCTCCAGGGCGTACTGGGGACAAAAACATGGAATTACACCTGGAATTACACCTGGGGCATCCTCACACATCACCTTCAGCCTCTCCAGGGCGTACTGGGGATGGAAACATGGAATTACACCTGGAATTACACCTGGAATTACCCCAGGGCATCCTCACACATCACCTTCAGCCTCTCCAGGGCATACTGGGGATGGAAACATGGAATTACACCTGGAATTACACCTGGAATTACACCTGGAGCATCCTCACACATCACCTTCAGCCTCTCCAGGGCGTACTGGGGATGGAAACATGGAATTACACCTGGAATTACACCTGGAATTACACCTGGAATTACACCTGGGGCATCCTCACACATCACCTTCAGCCTCTCCAGGGCGTACTGGGGACAAAAACATGGAATTACACCTGGAATTACACCTGGAATTACACCTGGAATTACACCAGGGCATCCTCAAACATCACCTTCAGCCTCTCCAGGGCATACTGGGGATGGAAATATGGAATTACACCTGGAATTACACCTGGAATTACACCTGGGGCATCCTCACACATCACCTTCAGCCTCTCCAGGGCGTACTGGGGACAAAAACATGGAATTACACCTGGAATTACACCTGGAATTACACCTGGGGCATCCTCACACATCACCTTCAGCCTCTCCAGGGCGTACTGGGGATGGAAATATGGAATTACACCTGGAATTACACCTGGAATTACCATGGAGCATCCTCACACATCACCTTCAGCCTCTCCAGGGCGTACTGGGGACAAAAACATGGAATTACACCTGGAATTACACCTGGAATTACACCTGGGGCATCCTCACACATCACCTTCAGATAAAACCATGGAATTACACCTGGAATTACACCTGGAATTACACCTGGAGTGACCCCTGGGGTATCCTCACACATCACCTTCAGATAAAACCATGGAATTACCCCTGGAATTACCCCTGGTATCCACTCCTGGAATCCACTCCTGGGATCCACTCCTGGGATCCTCGCTGTAAAAACTGATTCTGGGTTGATTTTAGCTCCTGACTGAGATCTCCCCCCTTTTTTGGGTTGGATTTAAATGCAGAAATCCCAGCTGGTGAACCCCCCTTTTCCCCTGAAGCCTGGTTTGATAACACAGAGCAAAAACGGAGAGGGCAAATCAAATTTCTCTGCTGATCCATCTCGATAAATAAAAGGGTTTTCTGGGGGCCAGCCAGGAGTTTGGATAATTGCCTGTCAGAGCCTCCAAATGTAACAAAATAAAGCTTGGGAGATGGAACATTCTCCTCCATGGATCCACTTTTTAAAGTTCCTTTTTTTTTTTTTTTTTTTTTTTTTTGGTTACAAATAACTTCATTTTTAATTACATTGTTGGCCACTCCGGCCTCTCAGCAGCAACATTTCCCCTTCTTCTTCCTTCTGGAATTTCCCCCCACCCAAAGGAGCTCCTGAAGTTGAATTTTTGGTTGGTTTGGGGCTAATTTCAGCTTTTTTTTTTATTCCTCAGAGACAGCAGAGCTCAGAGGGAGCAGCCTCAGTTCAGTCCCTGGGGTGAATGTTGGATGCTTTTTTGTGTTTTTTCACGGAGGAGTTTTGTTATCCACACACAAAAATGAGCTGGAAAGGGAAAGCAAAGCTGCATTTAAAGGCAGAAAAGTCAAAATTCCAGCTGTGGCTGCCTTGGGAGATTGGATGGATTTGGGGAAGGGTTTGTGACCAGGCCTGGAACTTCCTGGCTCTGATTCCCACCTCAATCCCAGCTGGAATTTGGGGTTTTTTTCCCCCCTCCCTGGCCCAGCTGTGGGATGGGACACAAAAGGGTCAGAAAGCAGCCCCAGGGCAAATCCCCCAGGCAGGAGAATCCTCCCAGGAGCAGGGAGAATCTGGGGATTGCAGGAAAAGGGGAGAACCCCAGGATTCCAGGAAAAGGGGAGAACCCCAGGATTCCAGGAAAAGGGGAGAACCCCAGGATTCCAGGAAAAGGGGAGAACCCCAGGATTCCAGGAAAAGGGAGAATCTGGAGATTCCAGGAAAATGGAGAATCTGGGGATTCCAGGAAAATGGAGAATCTGGGGATTCCAGGAAAAGGGGAGAACCCCAGGATTCCAGGAAAAGGGAGAATCCCAGGATTCCAGGAAAAGGGGAGAACCCCAGGATTCCAGGAAAAGGGAGAATCCCAAGATTCCAGGAAAAGGGGAGAATCCCAGAATTCCAGCAGCAGGGGAAAATCCCAAAGTCCCAGGAAAAGAGGAGAACCCCAGGATTCCAGGAAAAGGGAGAATCCCAGGATTCCAGGAGCAGGGAGAATCTGGAGATTCCAGGAAAATGGAGAATCCCAAGATTCCAGGAAAAGGGGAGAATCCCAGGATTCCAGGAAAAGGGGAGAATCCCAGGATTCCAGGGAAAGGGAGAATCCCAGGATTCCAGGAAAAGGGGAGAATCCCAGGATTCCAGGAAAAGGGGAGAATCCCAGGATTCCAGGAAAAGAGGAGAATCCCACAATTCCAGCAGCAGGGAGAATCCCAGAACTCCAGGAGCAGGGAGAACCCTGGGATTCCAGGAAAAGGGGAGAATCCCAGAATTTCAGCAGCAGGGAGAATCCCAGGATTTCAGAAACTGCCCAGGGCAGGGGGGAGAATCCTGTAATTCTGAGCCATTCCAGGGATAAATTCAGGATTCAGGCTCCAGATTGGATCTTTCCCCAGCACTGAGTCACTTTTAAGGGAAAAAGAAAAAAATCAAGAAAAAGGGAATCGTTTGGGTTGTAAATGTTGGATTTCCAGGGGCTCCCAGAGCTCTCACTCCCATCCCTGGGGCTGCAAAGGGGAGGGGGGAAGAGCCCCAGGGAATTCCAGCAGCTCCCAAAAAAAAAACCAACACCACTTTTTTCCCCCCTCCTGGATTTCCAAAGCCTCAGGGCTGACAGGAGGAGAAACTGTTTGTCCAGAACTCAGCCCTGCTCCGGGGTTTTGGGAATAAAACCATCCCTGGGTCTGCTCTGTAATTGTCTCCTCAGCCCAGCTCGGATCACGCTGAACAGGCTCCTCTGAGAGCTCCAAAAAAAATCAAAAATCCTTAAAAATGAGCAGCAGAGCAAAAAATTCCTGATGGTTTCATGGCAGGATCTGCAGCAGAGTCCTCTGGAAAGCTTCAGCAACCAGCAGTGGAGAGGGAAATTCCAGCTGTGCAGCTCCAGCTGTGTTTCCCTGTCAGTCTGAGGCTCCAGCTGTGTTTCCAGGTTTTTCCCTGGAAGCTCCAATTCCAAGGGAAGGAAATCCCAGGGCATTCCCAGCATCCCTAAATCCCTGAGTTTACCTTGTCAGCAGCTGCCAGCAGATCATCAGCCATCTTGTCCAGGTTTGGGGCCTTGCCGGTGTAAATGAAACACATCATCTCCTTAAAAACCTCGGGCTCCACGTCGTTGATCTCCACCCGGTTCTGGGAGGGGGAAAAAAATGGGGATTTTTAGGGGTTTGCCAAAGGGGCTTCCTTTGCCCCAAAAGCCTGCAGTGTTTAGGGGGAAATGGGCTATGAGGAGTTGGGCTGGGAAAAGGAAGGGGGAAGGAAGGGGGAAAGAAGGGGAAAGGAAGGGGAAAGGAGGGAAAAGGAGGGGAAAGGATGGGGGAAGGATGGGGAAAAGGAAGGGGAAAAGGAAGGGGAAAAGGAAGGGGAAAAGGAAGGGGAAAAGGAAGGGGAAAAGGAAGGGGAAAAGGAAGGGGAAAGGAAGGGGAAAGGAAGGGGGAAGGAAGGGGGAAAGGAAGGGGGAAAGGATGGGGAAAGGAAGGGGGAAGGAAGGGGAAAGGAAGGGAAAAGGATGGTGGAAAAGGAGGGAAAAAGGAAGAGGAAAAGAAGTGGGAAAAGGAGGGGGAAAGGAAGGGGAAAACAGGAGGGAAAGGAAGAGGGAAAGGGAGGGGGAAAGAAGGGAGGGAAAGGAGGAAGAAAAGCAGAGGAGGCAAAGCAAACCTGCGGATGGAGCGAGAACAGCTCCAAGCCCTATCCCGCCCTCTCCCTGCCCCTCCCCAGCCTCTTGCATCCCGGCTCCCTCCTTCCCTCCTCCCTTCAGGAGCAGCTCCAGGTGCCAGGGGACGACCTGAGCAGGAGCATTCCCCTCCTCCTTGGGCCCTCACCTTTTTGCTCTCCTCCATCTCGTGCTCGAACATGGCGCTGAAGACGGGCGAGCGCGCTGCCGGGGAAGGGAACGGCGGCGTTGGGAGCTGCTGGGGAAGGGCTGGCTGCTGCTGCTGCTGCCAGCACCTCCTGCCAGAGAATTCCCTGGGAATTCTGCTCCTGCAGCCCTGCAAGTGTGTCCCAGGCCAGGCTGGGCAGGGCTGGGAGCAGCCTGGGATGGTGGGAGGGGTCCCTGCCTGTGGTGGGGTGGGATTTGATCCCTTCCGACCCAAAGCATTCCAGGATTTTCTGGGATTTTTTTTTCTGGACGGGGTTTTCTGGGATATTCTGGATGGGTTGGTCCATAAGCAGGAGCTGCACGTGGTGCTGGGGGGCCCAGGGGAGCTGGAGAGGGGCTGGGGACAAGGGCTGGAGGGACAGGACACGGGGAGTGGCTCTGAGTGCCAGAGGGCAGGGATGGATGGGAGATTGGGCAGGAATTGTTCCCTGGGAGGGTGGAGAGGGCTGGGCTGGGATTCCCAGAGCAGCTGTGCGAGTGTCCTGGGCTGGACAGGGCTGGGAGCAGCCTGGGACTGGGGAAAGTGTCCCTGCCATGGAGGAGCTCCGAGCTCCCTCCATCCCAAACCATTCCCTGCATCCCAAACCATTCCCTCCCATCCCAAACCATTCCCTCCCATCCCAAACCATTCCCTCCCATCCCAAACCATTCCCTCCATCCCAAACCATTCCCTCCCATCCCAAACCATTCCCTCCATCCCAAACCATTCCCTCCCATCCCAAACCATTCCCTCCCATCCCAAACCATTCCCTCCCATCCCAAACCATTCCCTCCATCCAAAACCATTCCCTCCATCCCAAACCATTCCCTCCATCCCAAACCACTCCCTCCCATCCCAAACCATTCCCTGCATCCCAAACCATTCCCCCCACCCCAAACTATTCCCTCCAAGCCCAAACCATTCCCTCCCACTCTCTCCAATCCCAAACCATTCCCTGCCATTCCCTCCATCCCAAACCCCTCCCTCCCATCCCAAACCACTCCTTCCCACTCCCCCCAACCCAAACCACTCTCCCCATCCCAAACCATTCCCTCCCATCCCAAACCATTCCCTCCCATCCCAAACCATTCCCTGCCATTCCCCCCCGTTCCCAGGGCAGCCCCACCTGCCAGGATGGCCTTGTGGCCCTTGAACTCCTGGGTCATTCCCTCCATCCCAAACCCCTCCCTCCATCCCAAACCATTCCCTCCATCCCAAACCCCTCCCTCCAATCCCAAACCACTCCTTCCCACTCCCCCCATCCCAAACCATTCCCTGCCATTCCCTCCATCCCAAACCACTCCTTCCCACTCCCTCCCATCCCAAACCATTCCCTCCCATCCCAAACCATTCCCTGCCACCCCCCCAATCCCCGTTCCCAGGGCAGCCCCACCTGCCAGGATGGCCTTGTGGCCCTTGAACTCCTGGCCGGCCACGCAGAGGCAGCAGTCGGTGAAGCGCGAGTTCTCCCAGAGGCCGCCCAGCTCGTCGGCCAGGCGGCACTCGGGCACCTTCACCATGTTCATGGTGTTCTGCCCCGAGATGTTCACCGAGTCCTGCACCACGCTCACCTGGGGGGGACGGGACAGCAGCGCTCAGGTACGGCCCCGCTGAGCCCCCCCGGGCATCGCTTTGGGAGCCAAGGGGTTAAAAGTGTCCCCGATGTTGTGTTCCTCTGGGGAATACAACACCCAACCCAACCCAACCCCATAACCCAACCCAACCCCATAACCCAACCCCATAACCTATGTTCACATTCCTTTCCCAAATGAGGGACTTCTTGATGTCCCTCTGACTTGACCAATGTGGTCCAAGAAGTTTGTCTTTCTTCTAACCCAGCAAACCCAACCCAAAAACCCAAAATCCAACCAAAAAAACTCAACTCTCAATGTGACTCGACAAATCCAAAACCCCCAACCCACCAAAGCCACCCAACCCTCCCCATAACCCTAACCCCAACCTAACCCCAACCCCATAACCGAACCCTAACCTATGTTCGCACTCCTTTCCCTAGGAGGAACTTCTCTTGATGTCCCTCTGACATGACCAACGTGGTCCAAGAAGTTTGTCTTTCTTCTAACCCAGCAAACCCAACCCCAAAAAACCCAAAATCCAACCCAAAAAACTCAACCCTCAATGTGACCCAACAAATCCAAAAACCCCAGCCCACCAAAGCCACCCATCCCAACCCAACCCTAACCTAACCCCAACCCCATAACCCAACCCCAACCTATGTTTGCATTCCTTTCCCTAGGAGGGATCTTCTCTTGATGTCCCTTGACCAATGTGACTGAAGAAGTTTGTCTTTCTTCAAACCCAACCCCAAAAAATCCAAAATCGAACAAAAAATCCAACCCAAAGAACTCAACCCTCAATGTGACCCAACAAACCCAAAAACCCCAACCCACCAAAGCCACCCAACCCAACTCTAACCCTAACCCAACCCCAACCCCATAACCCAAACCTAACCTATGTTCACATTCCTTTCCCTAGGAGGAACTTCTCTTGATGCCCCTCTGGCTTGACCAATGTAGTTAAAAGAAGCTTGTCTTTCTTCTAACCCAGCAAACCCAACCCCAAAAAACCCAAAATCCAACCAAAAATCCAACCCATAAAACTTGACCCTCAACGTAACCCAACAAATCCGTTCCCAGGGCAGCCCCACCTGCCAGGATGGCCCTTGAACTCCTGGATCCAGAACCAGACCAACCAGAACCAACCAGACCAGCTATCCCATCCCCAGACAGAGACCAGATAAAAACCCCTGCTCCTCCTTGCTCTCTCTCTTTGCCCCCAGGACTACCCAAAATAATAAATCCCCCTGAGGTAGGAGCCTCTTTTGAATCTTTTACCCTCTCCTTGGAGCATGCTCCCCCAAATCTCCCCAGAACCTGAGCTGGCACAGCAGCCACCTCTCTTTTAAGTGCTTCACCCCTCTTTTAAAGGATCCTTTGTGGAGATCCCTGCACCAGGGTGTCCATCCCAAACCCCAAACCCCAAATAAGCCCAGCAGCAGCAGATTTCCCTCTCAGCCCCACGCTGCCAGCTCCTCCGTGCAATTCCAGAAGCTTTCTGAGGGAAGTGGAACCGGATTTTTGCTCTTCCCCGATTTTTTTTCCAGACGCCACACCTGACCCAGTTTCTCCTTCCATCATTGTGAAACCTCCCCAATCAATAATGCAACAGCCACCACCACTCCAGGGGAAATGAGGGATGCACAGAGCTCCCAGAGCCCGGCACAGACCCCACAGGGACGGGGGGCTGACCTGCTCCATGCCCTCCTGCTTCTCCTTCCAGGAGAAATCAAATATTCCCAACCACAATTAAACCCCCACCATAATCAAACCACCCCCAGCTCCTGTCAGACCATGAGGCAGATTCCCAATCCCTGCCCCAAAGGTGAGGGATCTCCCCCACACCCCAGAAGGGCTTCGTTAGGAGCCTCTGCAACCCCACAGGGTCAATCACAGCTGCAGCAGAGACTAATTAGCAAAGCTCAGGGATTAATTGTGCCCTGCTGCAGTTGGGAATGATGGAGGGGCCTGGCAGGGAAGCAGAGGTGAGGCCATTCCCTGGATTTGCTGATAAATCCAGCCCAAGGTAAATTCCAGCTCTGCTCAGGAGCAGTGGCCAAGGGAGAGCAAGGACAGCCAGGAAAAGCTCCACAGGGAAAGGAGGAGGGAAGAAGGAAGTGGGAGATAGGAAAGGGGAAGGGAAGGGAAAAGGAAGGAAAAGAAAAAGAAGAAGAAAAAGAAGAAGAAGAAAAAGAAGAAAAAAGAAAAAGAAAAAGAAGAGGAAAAAGAAGAAAAAAGAAAAAGAAAAAGAAGAAGAAAAAAGAAAAAGAAGAAGAAGAAGAAAAAGAAGAAGAAGAAGAAGAAAAAGAAAAAAATAAGAAGAAGAAAAAGAAAAAAGAAAAAGAAAAAGAAGAAGAAAAAAAAAGAAAGAAGAAGAAGAAGAAAAAAGAAAAAGAAAAAAAAGAAAGAAGAAGAAAAAAGAAGAAGAAGAAAAAAGAAAAAAGAAAAAGAAGAAGAAAAAAGAAAAAAGAAAAAAGAAAAAGAAGAAGAAAAAAGAAAAAAGAAAAAGAAGAAGAAGAAGAAAAAAGAAAAAAGAAAAAGAAGAAGAAAAAGAAAAAAAAAGAAAAAGAAAAAGAAAAAGAAAAAGAAAAAGAAAAAGGAAAAGAAAAAGAGAAAAAGGAAAAGGAAAAGAAAAAGAGAAAAAGGAAAAGGAAAAGAAAAAGGAAAACAGAAAAAGGAAAAGGAAAAGAAAAAGGAAAAGAAAATAATCCCAGCCTCGGGTGCCAAACTAGGCAAGGATTTGTTTCTGCCATGCCAGACTCTCCTTTCTCCTCCCATCTTGTGTCCAAGGAAGGGCTCCCTCCATCCCCAGGCATTTCTGCTGCTGCTGCTTCAACATCCTCGAGACGTTTGCTCGTTTAAACACGCGCACGGTTGTGATGGCAAAAAACCCCAAAAAACAACCCAAATCCTCCCCCCCCCAAAAGATCCCAGCTGTCAAAGGACTTTGAAGCACTTCTTTTCTACCTGGAAGAAAACACAGCAAAAGAAAAGACTCCCAGAAAAAAAAAAGAAAAAAAAAAAAAACAGTGCAAGGCGAGAACAACTTGTTCTGCTCTCTTCTGGCCAAAAAAATAAACCCAGCTCCAGGAGGGAGGTTTGCAGTTAAAAAGACAATGGGAGTGAGGCAGAAGAAGCTCTGAAGACACTAAATTAAGAGTTTCTATTTGCTCATTAAGCTTTTTCAACCCTAAATCTCTGGGTTTGGAAATAACTGGCTGCGTCCTGGCCCGGAATAGCACAAGTGAAATAATAATAATGATGTCGTAGAAAAAAAAACAGCAACACAACGAGCAGGAAAATGGTGATTACTGTAAAATCCCCTTTCCTCCCGTTTTTTCTCTTTGCTGGCTGTTGAAGGAAATGGAAGGAAATAAAAGAGAATCTCTCCTTTACTGAGCAGGGCAGTTCCCAGGGCTGTGATTATCCCGAATGGAGGAGCACAAACAGAGGGATGGGAACGCCAAAGCAGCGGGAAATGATCCACAAAGCTGCCCAGTTCCCATCAGCATTCCAGGGAAATGATCCTCAAACCTGCCCAGTTCCCATCAGCATTCCAGGGAAAGGATCCTCAAACCTGCCCAGTTCCCATCAGCATTCCAGGGAAAGGATCCTCAAACCTGCCCACTTCCCATCAGCATTCCAGGGCAAGGATCCTCAAACCTGCCCACTTCCCATCAGCATTCCAGGGAAAGGATCCTCAAACCTGCCCAGTTCCCATCAGCATTCCAGGGAAAGGATCCTCAAACCTGCCCAGTTCCCATCAGCATTCCAGGGAAATGATCCTCAAACCTGCCCAGTTCCCATCAGCATTCCAGGGAAAGGATCCTCAAACCTGCCCAGTTCCCATCAGCATTCCAGGGAAAAGATCCCCAAACCTGCCCAGTTCCCATCAGCATTCCAGGGAAATGATCCTCAAACCTGCCCAGTTCCCATCAGCATTCCAGGGAAAGGATCCACAAACCTGCCCACTTCCCATCAGCATTCCAGGGAAAAGATCCTCAAACCTGCCCAGTTCCCATCAGCATTCCAGGGAAAGGATCCTCAAACCTGCCCACTTCCCATCAGCATTCCAGGGAAAAGCAGAGGGACCAACCAGGCAGGGAAAAGGGCACGGGGAGGGGGCAGTGAAACAACAGGATCAGGACACCCAGCAGTGATCCCGACCCCTGTAAAGGTCCCTGCTCCTGCCAGGAGAATCCCAGGAGCAGGGAGAATTTGGGGATTCCAGGAAAAGGGGAAAATCCTGGGATTCCAGGAGCAGTGAGAATCCCAGAACTTCAGGAAAAGGGAGAAGCCTGGGATTCCAGGAAAAGGGGAGAATCCCAGAACTTCAGGAGCAAGGGAGAGAATCCCAGAACTCCAGGAGGAGGAAAGAATCCCAGAACTCCAGGAGGAGGGAAAGAATCCCAGAACTCCAGGAAAAGGGGAGAATCCCAGAACTCCAGGAGCAAGGGAAAGAATCCCAGAACTCCACCAGCAGGGAGAATCCCGGAACTCCAGGAGCAGGGAAAGAATCCCAGAACTCCACGAGCAGGGAGAATCCCAGAACTCCAGGAGCAGGGAGAATCCCAGAACTCCACAAGCAGGGAAAGAATCCCAGAACTCCAGGAAAAGGGGAGAACCTCAGAACTCCAGGAGCAGGGAAAGAATCCCAGAACTCCAGGAGTAGGGAAAGAATCCCAGAACTCCAGGAAAAGGGGAGAACCTCAGAACTCCAGGAGCAGGGAAAGAATCCCAGAACTCCACAAGCAGGGAAAGAATCCCAGAACTCCAGGAGTAGGGAAAGAATCCCAGAACTCCAGGAAAAGGGGAGAACCTCAGAACTCCAGGAGCAGGGAAAGAATCCCAGAACTCCAGGAGCAGGGAGAACCCCAGGATTTGGGCTGTGTGGGGCTGGGAGCAGGGGGCTCACCTCACAGAACAGGGTCAGTTTGTCATCTGGCAGGAGCCCGTTGGCCTCGTCCAGCAGGAAATCTCTCCTGATGAACTTCTTGAAGCCCCAGTCCTTGCCTTGCACGAAGCGGTAGGCGCGCTGGCTCTCTGCGGGATGGGCCCGGCTCAGCTCAGCCCAGCAGGGCTTTTACCCACCCACAGGGGTCTCACCCATCCCCACAGGGGTCTCACCCATCCCCAGAGGGGTTTCACTCACCCCAGAGGGGTCTCACCCACCCCCACAGGGGTTTCATCCATCCCAGAGGGGTCTCACCCATCCCCACAGGGGTTTCATTCACCCCACAGGGGTCTCACCCATCCCAGAGGGGTTTCATCCATCCTCAGAGGGGTTTCACCCATCCCCACAGGGGTCTCACCCATCCCCAGAGGGGTCTCACCCATCCCCACAGGGGTCTCATTCACCCCAGAGGGGTCTCACCCATCCCCAGAGGGGTTTCACCCATCCCAGAGGGGTCTCACCCATCCCCAGAGGGGTCTCACCCATCCCAGAGGGGTCTCACCCATCCCCACAGGGGTCTCATCCATCCCCACAGGGGTCTCACCCATCCCCACAGGGGTCTCATCCATCCCCACAGGGGTCTCATCCATCCCCAGAGGGGTTTCATCCATCCTCAGAGGGGTTTCACTCACTCCAGAGGGGTCTCATCCATCCCCAGAGGGGTCTCACCCATCCCCAGAGGGGTCTCACCCATCCCAGAGGGGTCTCACCCATCCCCAGAGGGGTCTCACCCATCCCCAGAGGGCTCTCACCCATCCCCACAGGGGTCTCACCCATCCCCAGAGGGGTTTCACTCATCCCCACAGGGGTCTCATCCATCCCCAGAGGGGTTTCACCCATCCCCAGAGGGGTCTCACCCATCCCCAGAGGGGTTTCACTCACCCCAGAGGGGTCTCACCCATCCCCAGAGGGGTCTCATCCATCCCAGAGGGGTCTCACCCATCCCCAGAGGGGTTTCACCCATCCCCAGAGGGGTCTCACCCATCCCACAGGGGTCTCACCCATCCCCAGAGGGCTCTCACCCATCCCCAGAGGGGTCTCACTCACACAAAGAGAGGGGTTCCCCCACCCAGAGGGGTTCCCCCCACCCAGAGGGGTCTCACCCATCCCCAGAGGGGTTTCATTCACCCCAGAGGGGTCTCACCCATCCCCACAGGGGTCTCACCCATCCCAGAGGGGTCTCACTCATCCCCACAGGGGTCTCACCCATCCCCACAGGGGTTTCATTCACCCCAGAGGGGTCTCACCCATCCCCACAGGGGTCTCACCCATCCCCACAGGGGTTTCATCCATCCCAGAGGGGTCTCACCCATCCCCAGAGGGGTCTCACCCATTCCAGAGGGGTCTCACCCATCCCCAGAGGGGTCTCACCCATCCCCAGAGGGGTCTCATCCATCCCCAGAGGGGTCTCACCCATCCCAGAGGGGTCTCACCCATCCCCACAGGGGTCTCATCCATCCCAGAGGGGTCTCATCCATCCCCAGAGGGGTCTCACCCATCCCCAGAGGGGTTTCACTCACTCCAGAGGGGTCTCACCCATCCCCAGAGGGGTCTCACTCATCCCAGAGGGGTCTCACCCATCCCCACAGGGGTCTCACCCATCCCCAGAGGTGTTTCATTCACCCCACAGGGGTCTCACCCATCCCCAGAGGGGTTTCACTCACTCCAGAGGGGTCTCACCCATCCCCACAGGGGTCTCACCCATCCCCAGAGGGGTCTCACCCATCCCAGAGGGGTCTCACCCATCCCCACAGGGGTCTCACCCATCCCCACAGGGGTCTCACCCATCCCAGAGGGGTCTCACCCATCCCCAGAGGGGTCTCACCCATCCCCAGAGGGGTTTCATCCATCCCCAGAGGGGTTTCACTCACACAAAGAGGGGGTTCTCCCACCCAGAGGGGTTTCATTCACCCCACAGGGGTCTCATCCATCCTCAGAGGGGTCTCACTCATCCCAGGAGGGGCTTCCCTCACCCCCAGAGGGGATTCCCTCACCCCCAGAGGGGATTCCCTCACCCCAGAGGGGATTCTCTCACCCCAGAGGGGATTCCCTCACCCCAAAGGGGTTTCCCTCACTCACCCATGGCCTTGGTCTCCTCTCCCTTGGCGTTGAGGATGGAGAACTTGAACTTGGCCCTGACCTCGCTCTTGGGGCAGCTCACCAGCAGCAGGTACAGGGACAGGTAATCCTTGCTCTCCTCGTCCAGCCCCTTGGGGTTCACACGTAAACACCTGGAAAACACCTGGGGGTTGGCATTTTCACATTTGCACAGTCAAAAAGGGCTGACAACAACCCCAGGGGAGCAGGGCTGGGGTGCAGCTTGCACCCTCACACTGAGAAAAACCACCCAGGAACTCTGGGCAACCCAAGAAATCCCCCAGGGAAAAGAGCAGGGAGAAGCCCCCTGGATACCAATCCTCACAAAAAGGGAAGTGAAAGAAATAAAATGGAGGGAATGGGTTTGAGGAAGTGCAACAGACGCAGAGAAATGGTCGATAAAATTCCACAGGAGCCAACTGCAAGAAACAAGGGATTTCTGGAAGGCTGGTGGTTCTTCAGGAAAATAAAAACACCAGGGTTAAAAGGAAAAAAAAAACCAAAAAACTCCTCCTGTGTGAAGAAAAGGCAGGAAGAGGCTCTTCCATGACCTGCAACTTGACACAGAGAATCCAGCAAGAACAAAAAAAAAAAAAAAAAGCAGAGAGATAATGAACAGCTCCCACACACGCAGGGAGCAAAACCCACAGCTCCAGATGTTCCAGGGGAACAGAGGGGACAAAGGTGACAGGAACAAAGGCAGGCCAAGGAAAGCACAGCTCTGCCACCCAAAGGAGAGAACTCACACTGTATCCCAGGGAGACAGCTCATCCCAGGGGCTGCTCCCCCCTCCCTTTGTACGGAGAGAAGGGGAATTCTGAAGAACTCAGCAGCAGGATAAAAGGAGGGAGCAGAGCTTGTGGAGGCAGCAGGACACGGCTCAGAGCAGCCACAGGCTCTGAGCAAAGTCCACTCGGAGTTACTGGAAAAGGCTGAGGGCTCAGGGAAGATAAGGAAGGTTCAGAGGAAAGGGAAAAGCCCCAAATGAGGTCACCCTGAAGAGGCAGCAGGAGCAGGGAGAGGATCTTGGCACTTCCCCCCCCATTCCCTGTGCTCTCCAGAAAGAGAATTCACAGCAGGAAAAAAAAATAAAAAAAATAAATCCCTTTTGAACCCCAGGCAGTTAGGAGAGGCTGGAAGGGGGACACTGCAAGGGGCTGTCCCCCAGCATCCCACCTGGCCTGGTCACACCTGCTCTGAAGGTGAACACTGCTCTGTGTGCAAGGCATGGGGCTGGATAAAAGATGTTTTTGTGGATTCCCCTCAAAGCCCACCCCAGCTGGGATGTCCCCCAGCTCTCCCTGCCTCTCACCACTTGAGTTTGTCGTTGGCTCCAGAGGAAAAGGTCGAGCTCTTGATGACCTCCCCCATCTCCTCCCGGCAGAAGCTGAAGTTGTTGATGGTCCACATGTAGGAGAACTTCACCACCTTGATCTGCATGGGGAGCACACGGGGAGCTTTGGGGTCATGCTGCCCACGGCCAGAGGGACAAACCCCACAGCAGCCCCACAGCTCCGGCTGGGGCACCTGGAATTCCAGGAATGGTTGCCAAGGGCACCGGGGGGGGGTTCCTGCAGGGCCCGGGCAGCATTGGCTGTTGCCGTGGTGACAACTGCAGTGTGGGGCTGGTGTAACTGCTGTGTAACTGCTGTGTAACTGCTGTGTAACTGCCCTGTGTGTAACTGCAGTGATTGCTGTGTAACTGCTGTGTAACTGCAGTGATGGCTGTGTGTAACTGCTGTGATGGCTGTGTGTAACTGCTGTGTAACTGCAGTGATGGCTGTGTGTAACTGCTGTGTAACTGCCCTGTGTGTAACTGCTGTGTAACTGCAGTGATGGCTGTGTGTAACTGCTGTGTAACTGCAGTGATGGCTGTGTGTAACTGCTGTGTAACTGCCCTGTGTGTAACTGCAGTGTGTGATTGCTGTGTGTAATTGCTGTGTAACTGTAGTGATTGCTGTGTGTAACTGCAGTGATGGCTGTGTGTAACTGCTGTGTAACTGCCCTGTGTGTAACTGCAGTGTGTGATTGCTGGGTGTAACCGCTGTGTAACTGCTGTGTAACTGCAGTGATTGCTGTGTAACTGCAGTGATGGCTGTGTGTAACTGCTGTATAACTGCCCTGTGTGTAACTGCAGTGTGTGATTGCTGTGTGTAATTGCTGTGTAACTGTAGTGATTGCTGTGTGTAACTGCAGTGTTTAACTCCCCTGTGTGATTGCTGTGTGTAACTGCTGTGTCACTGCAGTGATGGCTGTGTGTAACTGCTGTGTAACTGCAGTGATTGCTGTGTGTAACTGCAGTGTTTAACTCCCCTGTGTGATTGCTGTGTGTAACTGCTGTGTCACTGCAGTGATGGCTGTGTGTAACTGCTGTGTAACTGCAGTGATTGCTGTGTGTAACTGCAGTGTTTAACTCCCCTGTGTGATTGCTGTGTGTAACTGCTGTGTCACTGCAGTGATGGCTGTGTGTAACTGCTGTGTGTAACTCCCTGTGTGTAACTGCTGTGTAAGTGCACACCCCAAACTCTGGGAAGCCAGGGCTGCTGACCTGTGTGTAACTGCTGTGTAACTCTGGGAAGCCAGGGTTGCTGACCTGTGTGTAACTGCTGTGTAACTCTGGGAAGCCAGGGTTGCTGACCTGTGTGTAACTGCTGTAACTCCCTGTGTGTAAATGCTGTGTAAGTGCACACCCCAAACTCTGGGAACCCAGGGTTGCTGACCTGTGTGTAACTGCTGTAACTCCCTGTGTGTAAATGCTGTGTGTAACTGCTGTGTGTAACTGCTGTGTAAGTGCACACCCCAAACTCTGGGAACCCAGGGTTGCGGACCTGTGTGTAACTGCTGTAACTCCCTGTGTGTAAATGCTGTGTGTAACTGCTGTGTGTAACTGCTGTGTAACCCTGGGAACCCAGGGTTGCTGACCTGTGTGTAACTGCTGTGTGTAACTGCTGTGTAACTCTGGGAAGCCGGGGTTGCTGACCTGTGTGTAACTGCTGTGTGTAACTGCTGTGTAACTCTGGGAAGCCGGGGTTGCTGACCTGTGTGTAACTGCTGTGTGTAACTGCTGTGTAACTCTGGGAAGCCAGGGTTGCTGACCTGTGTGTAACTGCTGTGTAACTCTGGGAAGCCAGGGTTGCTGACCTGTGTGTAACTCCCTGTGTGTAACTGCTGTGTAACTGCTGTGTGTAACTGCTGTGTAACTCTGGGAAGCCGGGGTTGCTGACCTGTGTGTAACTGCTGTGTAACTGCTGTGTAACTCTGGGAAGCCAGGGTTGCTGACCTGTGTGTAACTGCTGTGTAACTGCACACCCCAAACTCTGGGAACCCAGGGTTGCTGACCTGTGTGTAACTGCTGTAACTCCCTGTGTGTAACTGCTGTGTGTAACTGCTGTGTAACTCTGGGAAGCCAGGGTTGCTGACCTGTGTGTAACTGCTGTAACTCCCTGTGTGTAACTGCTGTGTGTAACTGCTGTGTAACTCTGGGAAGCCAGGGTTGCTGACCTGTGTGTAAATGCTGTGTAACTGCTGTGTAACTCTGGGAAGCCAGGGTTGCTGACCTGTGTGTAACTGCTGTGTGTAACTGCTGTGTAACTCTGGGAAGCCAGGGTTGCTGACCTGTGTGTAACTGCTGTGTGTAACTGCTGTGTAACTCTGGGAAGCCAGGGTTGCTGACCTGTGTGTAACTGCTGTGTGTAACTGCTGTGTAACTCTGGGAAGCCAGGGTTGCTGACCTGTGTGTAACTGCTGTGTGTAACTGCTGTGTAACTCTGGGAAGCCAGGGTTGCTGACCTGTGTGTAACTGCTGTGTGTAACTGCTGTGTAACTCTGGGAAGCCAGGGTTGCTGACCTGTGTGTAACTGCTGTGTGTAACTGCTGTGTAACTCTGGGAAGCCAGGGTTGCTGACCTGTGTGTAGCACCAGCTCTCGGCCACGGGCCCGCTGGACATCTCTGCCGGAGGGGGGGGACTCGGCACCCTGGACATCGCCAGCTTGGAACCGGGCAGGGGGCACAGGCTGCAGGAACGAGCTCAGCTGCACCTGGGGAGAGAGAGAAAACACCATCAGAACCAACACCAGCATCCTGGGGGAGAGAGAGAAAACACCATCAGAACCAACACCAGCGTGGAAATGGGAGCTCAGCTGTACCTGGGAGAGAGAGAAAAAACACCAAAATCAACACCAGCATCCTGGGGGAGAGAGAAAACACCAAAATCAACACCAGCATGGAAATGGGAGCTCAGCTGCACCTGGGGGAGAGAGAAAAACCATCAGAACCAACACCAGCGTGGAAATGGGAGCTGAACTGTACCTGGGGAGAGAGAAAAAACACCAAAATCAACAAATGGAGCTGAACTTCACGTGGGGGAGAGAAAAACCATCAGAACCAACACCAGCGTGGAAATGGGAGCTCAGCTGTACCTGAGAGAGAGAGAAAACACCAAAATCAACACCAGCGTGGAAATGGGAGCTCAGTTGTACCTGGGGGAGAGAGAAACTATCAGAACCAACACCAGCATCCTGGGGGAGAGAGAAAACACCAAAATCAACACTCAGCTGCACCTGGGGAGAGAGAAAAACCATCAGAACCAACACCAGCGTGGAAATGGGAGCTCAGCTGTACCTGGGGAGAGAGAGAAAACACCAAAATCAACACCAATGTGGAAATGGGAGCTGAGCTGTACCTGGGGAGAGAGAAAAAACACCAAAATCAACACCAGGATAGAAATGGGAGCTGAGCTGTACCTGGGAGAGACAGAAAACACCAAAATCAACACCAGCGTGGAAATGGGAGCTGAGCTGTACCTGGGAGAGAGAAAAAACACCAAAATCAACAAATGGAGCTGAACTTCACGTGGGGGAGAGAAAAACCATCAGAACCAACACCAGGATGGAAATGGGAGCTCAGCTGTACCTGGGGAGAGACAGAAACCATCAGAACCAACACCAGCATGGAAATGGGAGCTCAGCTGTACCTGAGAGACAGAGAAAACACCAAAATCAACACCAATGTGGAAATGGGAGGTCAGCTGTACCTGGGAAGAGAGAAAAAACACCAAAATCAACACCAGGATAGAAATGGGAGCTGAGCTGTACCTGGGGAGAGAGAAACTATCAGAAGCAACACCAGCATCCTGGGGGAGAGAGAAAACACCAAAATCAACACCAGCATCCTGGGGGAGAGAGAAAACACCAAAATCAACACTCAGCTGCACCTGGGGAGAGAGAAAAACCATCAGAACCAACACCAGCATCCTGGGGGAGAGAGAAAACACCAAAATCAACACTCAGCTGCACCTGGGGAGAGAGAAAAACCATCAGAACCAACACCAGCGTGGAAATGGGAGCTCAGCTGTACCTGAGAGAGAGAGAAAACACCAAAATCAACACCAATGTGGAAATGGGAGGTCAGCTGTACTTGGGGAGAGAGAGAAAACACCAAAATCAACACCAGGATGGAAATGGGAGCTGAGCTGTACCTGAGAGAGAGAAAAAACACCAAAATCAACAAATGGAGCTGAACTTCATGTGGGGGAGAGAAAAACCATCAGAACCAACACCAGGATGGAAATGGGAGCTCAGCTGTACCTGGGGAGAGACAGAAAAACCATCAGAACCAACACCAGCATGGAAATGGGAGCTCAGCTGTACCTGGGGAGAGACAGAAACCATCAGAACCAACACCAGCATGGAAATGGGAGCTCAGCTGTACCTGAGAGACAGAGAAAACACCAAAATCAACACCAATGTGGAAATGGGAGGTCAGCTGTACCTGGGAAGAGAGAAAAAACACCAAAATCAACACCAGGATGGAAATGGGAGCTCAGCTCTACCTGGGGAGAGAGAAACTATCAGAACCAACACCAGCATCCTGGGGGAGAGAGAAAACACCAAAATCAACACTCAGCTGCACCTGGGGAGAGAGAAAAACCATCAGAACCAACACCAGCGTGGAAATGGGAGCTCAGCTGTACCTGGGGGAGACAAAAACCATCAGAACCAACACCAGGATGGAAATGGGAGCTCAGCTGTACCTGGGAGAGAGAAAAAACACCAAAATCAACAAATGGAGCTGAACTTCACCTGAGAGAAAACCCATCAGAACCAACAAGCACAGCAATGGGGAGCTGAGCTGTACCTGGGGAGAGAGAAAAAACACCAAAATCAACAAATGGAGCTGAACTTCACCTGGGGGAGAGAAAACCCATCAGAACCAACAAGCACAGCAATGGGGAGCTGAGCTGTACCTGGGGGAAAGGAACCATAGAAAAAAAAAAAAAATAAAAGGTTCCATCTCCCAGCCCTCTAAAGACCTTCAGGAAAGGTTTCATGGAACACAAAGCACCCCAAAAAGCCCAGGCTGGAGCCCGGGACTGAGGGATTGATTTGGCAGAGGGAAGAACCTTCTGCTCGGGGCTTTGTGTCCTGCAGCACCTCAGGCGCGTTCCCCGGGCAGGCAGGGAGGGTTTTTGGGCTCGGCCACCTGTCTGCACGCTGAGCAGCAAGATGGTCAGGGCTGGAAAGGCTTCAGCAGGAGGGGAATGAATAAATAAAACCCTGAGAGCAGGCCAAAAAAACCCAAAAAGTGGGTTTTTTGTTGTTCAAAAAGCCGCAGTAAATTCCAGCCGTTCAGTTTTTAGCGAGCCGCCACACGAGATCTCTGAAAAGGCAACTTTTATTTAAGAATTGAAAGGATGGATTAAAAAAAAAAAAAAGATATAAAACCGATTTTAAAGGACTTTGAAACAGCGATTCCATGGGCCCTCTTCACACATCCCTGGCCAAAAGGTGAGAATGAAACCTCCAGGCAAAACCAGCTCCTGGTCTCCTCCCTGCCAGGGAATTCTCCACGAGCTGGGTTTGCCTGCTGAGGACACTTCAGATGTCCCCAGGTGTCACCTCCCCAGCAGAGCTGGGTTTGCCTGCTGAGGACACTTCAGATGTCCCCAGGTGTCACCTCCCCAGCAGCGCTGGCACCTCTGCACTGGAGCTGGAGGGAAAAGAGCTCGGAGGGAAATATTTGGGAAATAATTCAGATATCACGGCTCAGGAGAGGCAGGGACACACGTCAGGCGCAGGCAGAAATAGCAAAACACAGGAAACAAAACAGAAAAATATTATTTTACAGCTGTCTGTGTACAGGGAGAGTTTGCTACTCCTTGGCTCTAAAGAACAAACTCCTGGCTCGGGCCCGGAGTTAAAATCCCAGCTGGGAGCTGAGCCATTCTCACCTCATTCCCAAGCACTTCCAGATGGAGACACTCGAGCCTGGGGGAGCCCGGGAAATGTCCCCTTGTCACCCTGAATCCCCTCCCCGGGAAATGTCCCCTTGTCACCCTGAATCCCCTCCCCGGGAAATGTCCCCTTGTCACCCTGAATCCCCTCCCGGCTCTGCCCTCAGCGGGGAGCCTCACCTGCCACAGGTGGGCACAGGAACTCAGCAAAGAGCCCCGCGACAGAGCCTGAAATGCCCGGAATTCTGCCCCAAAAATCAGCTGGGAGTGACCCCATGGAGCTGGGAGTGACCCCACGGAGATGGGAGTGACCCCACGGGGATGGGAGTGACCCCATGGAGCTGGGAGTGACCCCACAGCGATGGGAATGACCCCACGGAGCTGGGAATGACCCCACAGCGATGGGAGTGACCCCACGGAGCTGGGAATGACCCCACAGCGATGGGAATGACCCCATGGGGATGGGAGTGACCCCACGGAGCTGGGAGTGACCCCACGGGGATGGGAGTGACCCCACGGAGATGGGAGTGACCCCACAGAGCCAGAGTGACCCCACGGAGCTGGGAATGACCCCACGGAGCTGGGAGTGACCCTACAGAGCCGGGAGTGACCCCACAGAGCCAGAGTGACCCCACGGAGCTGGGAGTGACCCCACGGAGCCAGAGTGACCCCACGGAGCTGGGAGTGACCCCATGGCAATGGGAGTGATCCCATCCCACCAGAAACCAACTCCCTCCTAAGAAACCCGGCAGAAATTCCCTTGGTATTTTCACTTCCAGCCAGGTTTATCCACGGAAAAGGGAACTCGGGGGAGGCTGGGAAGGAAGGAGAATTTTTTTTTTTTAATTGAGGGTTTCAAAAGCTGAGTGGCTGCTCCTGGGGCAAGCAAAGCATCAAAGAGCGGCTCGGGAACAGCGCGGGAGAGGCGATAATTGGAGCAGGAAAACAAGGGATGAGGCAGGAGAAGCTCCTTTAGCTCCCTGCTTCCTTCAAAGCCTCGGGAAGGACGGCGGAAGGTCGGGTTGGGAACGGGGAAAGGGGAAAAGGGGAGATGGGGAGAAGGGGAGTGAATGAAAGGGCAGAGCTGCGGGGAGGGCACAGGGCAAAGAGGGGAGAAGGAGCTGGGAGTGACCCCATGGGGATGGGAGTGACCCCATGCGGATGGGAATGACCCAATGGAGCTGGGAGTGACCCCACAGAGCTGGGAGTGACCCCATGGGGATGGGAGTGACCCCATGGGGATGGGAGTGACCCCATGGAGTTGGGAATGACCCCACAGCAATGGGAGTGACCCCATGGAGCTGGGAATGACCCCATGGAGCTGGGAGTGACCCCACGGGGATGGGACTGACCTCAAGGAGCTGGGAGTGACCCCATGGGGATGGGTGTGACCCCATGGGGATGGGAGTGACCCCACGGGGATGGGAGTGACCCCTGGGAGTGACCCCATGGGGATGGGAGTGACCCCACAGAGCCAGAGTGACCCCATGGGGATGGGAGTGACCCCACGGAGATGGGACTGACCCCACATGGATGGGAGTGACCCCACAGAGCCAAAGTGACCCCACAGAGCCAAGGTGACCCCACAGAGCCAGAGTGACCCCTGACTATTGCCAACACCGGAGTTCAGTGACCAAACCCCCCCCTCTGAACAACCCCCTGGCCCAGGATTCAGCAAGGCTGGAACAAACCCACTCCTGTCTGCAGCCCATCCCACCAGGAACCTTCTCCAGGCAGGAGGAGCCCCCCCTCACTGCCAAGCTGAATCTCTTCCCTGCCCCTTGCCACAACCAGCACGAGGAGGGGGGAGATGGGAGTCAGATCCCAACCAACCTCCCCCTCCAGCCCCTCATGCAACCCCTCAGCTGGGTTCCCATCAAGGATATCACACGGATTCTGATAAGGTGTGATGGGTCTGCTGGCATAATTTAATAATTTTACATTAACATTAAAAAAAAAAAAAAAATAATCACATTAATCACACCCTGAAAATAATAATTAACGGCCTTCCCCTACACCTGTATGTGAATACAGCCAAATTGGAATATCCTGTCCAAGGCCAGGATTATTGGATTAATAAGAGGGAAGATTGGAGTGAGATATTCTGTATTTAATATGTTTTTAATCAACAGGAATAAAAGCCTGGGCCAGAGGCGCTGGATGCCTTGGTGACACCTCCAGAGGGTGTGCAAGGTGCTGCCTTCTCCCTGCTCTGGGATTAATGCTTTCATTTGTGTTGTAAACGAAGAAATAAATCACCTCTAAATCACAGGGGTTGTAAATATTTACTGCTGAGGAGCACCAGGGCTTCACCCCCGGGTTTGGGGAGGCTGGCACCCACCTAAAGCAAGGAGCATTCCCAGGAGTCACCTGCAGGTTAAAATTCCAGAATATCCACTGGAAATCCCAGGGCAGGCTGAGCTCAGGGTGGAGGGGGAAGAACCTGGGGATTCTCCAGGAGTGGGAAGAGCCCCAGAGAGGAAATCCTGGGATATCTGTGGTTCAAATGCAGAAAAAACCAAAAAAACTTCTGGGAATTGCAAAGAATTCTGAGAATCCACCCCACTGGAACAGGGTGGGGGGGTCTGAGCACAACCTGCTGCAAATTCTGGGGAAAATCCCTGAGGAAATTCAGGCAGCAAACAAATAAATAACTCTGAGCCCCACAAGTAACTCTGGGGTCCACAAATAACTCTGAGCCCCACAAGTAAATCCAGGGTCCACAAATAAATAACTCTGAGCCCCACAAGTAACTCTGGGGCCTACAAATAAATAACTCTGAGCCCCACAAGTAACTCTGGGGTCGACAAATAAATAACTCTGAGCCCCACAAGTAACTCTGGGGTCCACAAATAAATAACTCTGAGCCCCACACGTAACTCTGGGGTTTACAAATAAATAATTCTGAGCCCCACAAGTAACTCTGGGGTCCACAAATAAATAACTCTGAGCCCCACAAGTAACTCTGGGGTCCACAAATAAATAACTCTGAGCCCCACAAGTAACTCTGGGGTCCACAAATAACTCTGAGCCCCACAAGTAACTCTGGGGTCTACAAATAAATAACTCTGAGCCCCACAAGTAACTCTGGGGTCTACAAATAAGTAACTCTGAACACCACAAGTAACTCTGGGGTCCACAAATAAATAACTCTGAGCCCCACAAGTAACTCTGGGGTCCACAAATAAATAACTCTGAGCCCCACAAGTAACTCCAGGCTCCAATGCACAACTTCAACCTCCTGTTTGTGCCTAAAACCATTTTTAAACCCCAAGCCAGAACCTTCCCAGGAGGATCTGTAGCACAGGTTGAGAAGAGCTGAAGCCAGGCCCTGCTATGAAAATTTCAGCCCCATTTTCTCTAAAATCAGCAGCTCCTCCTGGGCTCTGCTGCATCCATGGCCAAACCAGATGGGAATGTTTAATCCCTGCCACGATCCTGACTTTATGAACTCCACAGACGCCTAAAAATAAACTTTACAAACTCTACAGATGCCTAAGAATAAACTTTGTAAACTCCACAGATGTCTAAAAACCCCTGGAGCTGCGAGGCCTCGGATCACAGCAGTGCAAGCCCTGCCTGCAGCCAGAGAATTCCCTCCTAGGACAGCCAGGAATTCCCAGGAATTCCTCAGGAATTCCCCAGGCACTGGCCAGTTGGTGCCTTGGTGCCTTTCCAGCCCTAAAAACTGAAGCAACCCCAGCCCCTCTCCTAATTCCAGCTCATCCCTGCCCCGTGTTTTCCTCCTCCTCAGCAGCACAGGGACTCCCAGAACCTCTCATGGAACCAAATCCACGGGGATCACCCACAGCTCCTGGCCCTGCACGGGACATCCCAAAATCCCAAAGTCCTGGGAGCTCCCAGGAATGTGCCCATTCCCTGGGGAGCTATTCCAGTGCCCTGCCACCCTATGGGAGAAGAACTTTTCCTTAAAATCCACCCTAAATCCCTAAAATCCAACCCAAATCCCTCCTGCCACAGCCCTCAGGTGCTGTCCCTGCTCACCAGAGAGAAGAGCTCAACACTCAGATTATCACTCAACTCCTTCCTCCCACAGCAAGAGGCGAAAAGGACATTTCAAACCAGCAAAACAGCAACAACAAAAAAAAAAAGAGAGCCAAATCTATTTTCCAGATCAGCTTCTGAACACCAGCAGCTCCTCTGCCTCCTCTGGGGGAGTACAACCACCTCACCCCAAGTTTCCTGCCCCTGTCAGGTGTTCCTGGACCTGGCCACAGGTTTTTATCTCGAGGCTCTCTTGCTCCAAGCACAGCAGCACCTCCAGGAGTGAGAACGGAGGAGCAGCTCTCTCAGTGAAAGGCTTTTTGGCCGTGCCTGTTTGTTTATTTTGGGGCTTTCTCCATTTTCTGACAGGTTGGGTTTTGGTTTTTTTTTTTGTTGGTTTCCTCTCAGCAAACCCCAGCAGAGCGAGCAGAGGCTGGGAGGAATCAGCCGAGGAAATCTTACATAATCCTCCAGCCGTGCAGCAAACCCGGCTGGGGAGCAGGGATCCCACCGAATTCCCCTGGAATCCCCACAGAGCCGGCTGGAAACGGCAGCTCCTGCCCCAGCTGCCAGGGAGAAAGGCTCAGAATCGGGATGATCCCGAATTCCCAGGAAGAAGGAGCAGCAAACCCCACACAAGGGGAAATAAAAACTGCCAGGAGTGAGGCTTGGGACGTCCGGGGAAAATCCCGTTGGGAACAAGAGCTCCAGCCCCCAGTCCCTGCCCAGGAGAGAGAGGCTCAGATTAACCCCAGAGCTGCCCCCAGTGGAAACTGGGACAGGAGCTGCTCAGTGAACTGGGTTTAAACGTTTAGCAGGGAGATCGGCAGCGCCGGAGCCTCCTCCACAGGAAAGCAGCAGGAAATCGGAGTAACCGTGGCACAAGAAACAATAAGTGGGGGGGATTTTTAAGCACTTTCTGGCCCGGCCCTCACTCCAACCCCCTTCCCTGGCCGGTGTTTGTGCCCAAACCCCTGAGATTCTGGGGAGAAAAAGAGGGAGTTTTGTAACAGTAACCCCTCTCCAGTCAATCGGGCTGTCAAATGTGGGAGCAGTTTCCATCCGATGGGCACAGCTCTGTGTCACTGTCCTCTGCTGATGCACCCTCAGCTCACCCTTCCCAGCACTTCTGCTGCTGAGCTCGAACCCACCCATCGCAAAGTACCAGAAAGGGGAAGGAAAAAAATAAAAAAAATCTGCTTTTACTGCGGGTAACAACAAAACAAGGGATCAAACGACACCAAATCGTTGTGGGCAGCTGGCTGGAAAACGTCACTGGAAGAGAAATCAGGTGGATGTTTTACTTAAGTAGTTTGAGGTTTAGAGTTCTGTTTTGGAAAGCGTGTCATTCTTCAGACCCTCGCAGGGCTTCACAACAAGCCACCACTTAAAACTCCAAAGGCAAAGTGGAAAAAAAAAGAGGAAATGAGGGGAAAGTGTTTCTTTTCCTTATGCCAGGACGATGCTCGGGAGCCACAACACAGCAATAGTGACTTAGAGAGAGCTGCCACCAGATCTCATCCCACCTGAGATTTCCCTGCCCCTCCAAGAACTCCTGTCAGCACCCGACAATTCCATCTCCCACTCCAGGCACTCTTGTTTTCCCTTTGCAACACCAGGAAGGTGGACGATACCCGGCAGCCAGCACCAGCAGCGCTCCAGGATGGCCCCAGCTCCCCGGGAAAAGGGGAATTATTTCCCTTTCCACACTGCAGGATGATGCACCATTTCCTCCAAAACAGCACCACAGGCCCGACACTCGCCTTGGGGAGCAGCAGCCGCCATCCCGGCTCTGATTCTCACCGAGTCCGACTTCTCTCCTGCCTCGGGAAGGTGCTCAAGGTGCCGGCCAGGCCACAAACCTGTCACCCCTCCCCGCCTGATGCTGCTCCTCAGCCCAGCGCTCCCACTCCGGCCCGCTTCCCTTCCTGCCACTCGTGTTCCCCTCAGCCGGCTCCAGGCACCGCACGGCCCCTCTCCTCCAGCCTGGCGAGCTCCAGGAATCGCCGCTCCAGGTTTTTCCCCAACTTTTGCCCGCGCCCCCCCCTCCTCGCCTCCCCGTCCCTCAGGCCCTGCGCTCTCCCCCCCCCCTCCAACTCCTTCCCCTCCGCTCTCACCTCGCGGCCCGAGGAGCGGCCCCGCCGGCGATGCGGCGCTGCTGGGAGGCCGGAGGGAGGCGGGGAACGCTGCCCGGGCAGGTGCGGTGTGTGGGGACGGCCCCCGGACCCCGCAGCCCCCTCAGGAGACCACCAGCAGCTAAGGATCACTATTTGGCAGCATGTCCTCCCGGGCCGGTCTCCGCCGAGCGCGACCCGGGGATCACTATTGCGCAGGTGCCCGCAGCAGCTCAGCACGCATGCGCGCGGTGCCGGGGCGGCGGGGGGGGGGGGGCCGGGATATGGCGCTGCCCAGCGCTCCCCTCACGGCCGCGCACGCGCACTGCGAGGCTGGCGCCGCCGGCCACGCCCACCGCCTTTTATATAGCCGCGCGCCCGTCGCGCGAGACCTGTCCCCCGCCGCGAGCACGCGCGGCCGGGCTGGCTCCTGCGCATGCGTCTGTTCGGACGCCTCACTTTGTGGCAGGTCCCGTCCCTCCTGCGCTTTCACAAACAGATCGCTTTGTGGCAGGCGTGCCCTAGCGGCCCTGCCCCTCCTGCTGCCCCGCCGATGAATCCTCGTCTGGCAGCGCCGCGCAGCGTGCGCCGTGTCCCTCGCTGCCCCCGGGCTGCTGCTGTCGCAGTGCCGTTCCACCGCGGGGCCGGCGCGGGCGGCGCTCTCGCTGTCCGTGTGTGCCACAGAGCCCTGCCCCACACGGCCCTCGCAGGCGGCACTGCCTGCCCCCCAGTGCCTGGGGAGGTTTCCGGGTGTGCCATCGCCCTTTTCCTCACAGTTCCATGAGGGGACACCCGCCTGAGGGAATGGCGGGAGCCATCTCCCCTCACGGTTCCATGAGGGGACGCTGCCTGAGGGAATGGCAGGAGTCATCTCCCCTTCCCTCACAGTTCCATGAGGGGACACTGCCTAAGGGAATGGCAGGAGTCATCTCCCCTTCCCTCACAGTTCCATGAGGGCCTGGCTGCTCAAGGGAATGGCGGGAGCCATCTCCCCTCACGGTTCCATGAGGGGACACTGCCTGAGGGAATGGCAGGAGCCATCTCCCCTCACAGTTCCATGAGGGGACACTGCCTGAGGGAATGGCAGGAGCCATCTCCCCTCACAGTTCCATGAGGGGACACTGCCTGAGGGAATGGCGGGAGCCATCTCTCCTTCCCTCACAGCTCCATGAGGGGACACCCACCCAAGGGAATGGCAGGTTTCCCCTCACAGCTCCATGAGGGGACACCTGCCTGAGGGAATGGCAGGAGCCATCTCTCCTTCCCTCACAGCTCCATGAGGGGACACTGCCTGAGGGAATGGCGGGAACCATCTCTCCTTCCCTCACACTTCCATGAGGGGACACTGCCTGAGGGAATGGCAAGAGCCATCTCCCCTCACAGCTCCATGAGGGGACACTGCCTGAGGGAATGGCGGGAACCATCTCCCCTCACAGTTCCATGAGGGGACACCCGCCTGAGGGAATGGCGGGAGCCATCTCTCCTTCCCTCACAGCTCCATGAGGGGACACTGCCTGAGGGAATGGCGGGAACCATCTCCCCCTCCCTCACAGTTCCATGAGGGGACACTGCCTGAGGGAATGGCGGGAACCATCTCCCCTTCCTCACAGTTCCATGAGGGGACACTGCCTGAGGGAATGGCGGGAACCATCTCCCCTCACAGCTCCATGAGGGGACACTGCCTGAGGGAATGGCGGGAGCCATCTCTCCTTCCCTCACAGCTCCATGAGGGGACACTGCCTGAGGGAATGGCAAGAGCCATCTCCCCTTCCCTCACAGCTCCATGAGGGGACACTGCCTGAGGGAATGGCGGGAGCCATCTCCCCTTCCCTCACAGTTCCATGAGGGGACACTGCCTGAGGGAATGGCGGGAGCCATCTCTCCTTCCCTCACAGCTCCATGAGGGGACACTGCCTGAGGGAATGGCGGGAACCATCTCCCCTCACAGCTCCATGAGGGGACACTGCCTGAGGGAATGGCAGGAGCCATCTCCCCTTCCCTCACGGTTCCATGAGGGGACACTGCCTGAGGGAATGGCAGGAGCCATCTCCCCTTCCCTCACAGCTCCATGAGGGGACACTGCTTGAGGAAATGGCGGGAGCCATCTCCCCTTCCCTCACGGTTCCATGAGGGGACACTGCCTGAGGGAATGGCGGGAGCCATCTCCCCTTCCCTCACGGTTCCATGAGGGGACACTGCCTGAGGGAATGGCGGGAGCCATCTCTCCTTCCCTCACAGCTCCATGAGGGGACACTGCCTGAGGGAATGGCGGGAGCCATCTCCCCTCACAGCTCCATGAGGGGACACTGCCTGAGGGAATGGCGGGAACCATCTCCCCTCACAGCTCCATGAGGGGACACTGCCTGAGGGAATGGCGTGTTTCCCCTCACAGCTCTGTGAGGAAGTGTTACCAAAATCCTCCAAAAACGTCATGAAAAATAAGACTCCTCCCAGGTTTTTCAGTGTTATCGAGTCAGGCCTTGCTTGGTTCTTGGCCCAGGCTCTTGTGTGGCTGATGAAGTTTCTCCACCCACGCTGATACAAACTTTTTTACTTATTTATACATTTTCAGCAAAGGAAGCAATTAATCCGTTGGTACGTCTCTTCTCTGCTACTTTGTAGTGGTTTATAACCAGTGAAGCAAAAACGTCATTGTTACCAGTCCTTAATTACCGGAATGTTTGTAGAAAAGCTTATCCAGAGCCAGCCTTCCCCTCCTGCCACTTCCAGCCTCAGGGTGAATTAACTCCATTGCACACAAAGCACCCCAAAAACCAAATCACCCGGGTTCCGCAGCAGCACACGGCCACACTTATTGAAATGGGAAATGCAAAATATTTTTGTCTTCTCTCTCCTCCTCCCAGGTGAGCAAAGCTGCTCCTGGCCTGGAGCCACCACATGGCTGGCTCCTGGGTTCTTGGGAATGCTCTCCGCAGCGTCCCAGGTTTTCCTGGCGAGTGTCTCCTCCAAGTCCTGAGCAAATCCTTGGATCCTGCTGCATTCCTTCGTGTCCCCAAGCGCTGCCCCTGGTGACAGAGCAGCAGGTGATGCTGCGCTGATGAAGAAATTGCTCTGTGAGGTGCAGGGTTGCTGTTTGCATTCCCGCGCTGGCCGCACGATTTCTCCTGGAAACGGCTTTTCATCCTCTTTCCATTCCCATTTTATATTCCCACCTAAGCTGTGGATTTTTAGTTGATGTGTTTGTCCCCTCTCAGAGCTGAAGTAGCGGAGGAAATTACAGCACCAGCTTTACAGACAACAAAGAGATCCCCCCCCCCCGCTCTCCTCCCCGGCGGGCTCTCTGTAACCAGAACAAACAGAAATTCTCCTTTAATCCAACACTGGCCGAGTGTCACTCTGCAGTGGGGAAGTCAAGTTCTTTTTCAGGTTCTCCTGATCAAAATTCCCTTGTTCCCAGGAAGTAGAAAATTAAATTGGGCACCTGTGGAAACGGAGGTGGATTCTCACCTCTCCTCCCTTTGCCAAAGTTATTTCGGCTCGGCTCTGTTTCCCCCTCGGTGGCTGGGAGAAGAGAATCATTGCCACTCCTTCCTGCCTGGGAGACAGTTCTGGGAGAAATAAACAATTCCAGGTGCTTGAACCTGGGATATTGGGATGGGGGAGAAGAGAGAGCTCTAGAATTGCCAGCTCTAGGGACAATCCCCTGCCTGGATGGCGGCAGGCAGGTGACATTTCCCTGTGACAAGGGACACCAAACGCTGCAGCAGCCCCGGGCTGGGAGGTGCCACCCCTCTCTCAGCTTGATTTCCAGGAGAAGCTGATGAAACCGATGGCTCTGAAGAGGAGCCGTGCGCAAGAATTTTAACTAGCTGCTCCTCTTTAATATTCACTTCCTCTTCGGGTTTAATTATTTTGTTCCTGCCTTTTTCCCTTTCAATTTACTAAAACTCCAGAAATGTAATTAGGGAGAGGCTGAGCTGCCGAGAGCTTGCCAGCGTTTCTCCGCCGTGATTAAATGGAGCTGCCTCCACCTCAGAGGCGGGGGGGCTGCAGGACAGGATTCCAAATCATTATCCCGTTATCCAGGAAGGATCTGCGGCACGTCGGGATCGGCGTTATTGAAAACGCAGCACTAATTAAACCTCCCCTATCAGGAGAGGAGGAGAACGCGGTTATTTCATTATTTCCCGGATCTGCCAGCTCCGCCGCGGACCCAAACAAACCCCCGCCTAACAAAGCCCGGCTCAATCACTCGGGGAGGGAGGGATGGGGCAGACTTAACGAGGCTTTAATTAAGGTGCTGCTCCGCTGTGCCCGTGCCACCTGTGGAGCTCGTTCCCCACCTGCCACGGAATCGCTGCTGGGTTTGGGGAGATGCTCGGTCCGGGTTAAACCTCAATCGTTCAACCGTGCGGGTGTCACAGTGGCCGGGTTGCTCAGCGGTCATTTTTTTTGGTCACCGCCGGTGAAGAATCCGTTCTCTCCCGCTGCTGCCGGGGTTGTTCCCACCCCAGGCCGGCCCCTCCCAGATCTCCTGTCCCCCAGGGGATGTGAGGACGGGCAGAGCTGCTGGATCCTGGGATCCCTGAGCCATGGAAGGCTGAGGATCCCGCCGGGAAAGGGGGATGGAGAAGCTTGGATGCTGCAGCCCTGCTCCTCCGGACGGGATTCACAAACTGAGCCAGAGGCTGAGCCCAGCTTCCCTTCCCTGGGAATTACTGAGTGTGGGGCAGGGAGGGGAAGGGAAATATCCCCAACCCTCAGCAGCTCCTGAGGTGGAGAGGGGTTAAGCAGCTTATTTCTGTGTATAAACAAGGTGTCGGTGTCAGAAATAAATCAAATATCGATGTCTTTCATATGCATTTGGAGCAGCCTGGGAGGTGTCCCTGGATGGAACCGAGTGAGCTGTGAGCTCCTTCCAGCCCGAAGCCACTCTGGAATTCTGTGATGGAGGCACCTGGATCCCAAACCACGGCAAGCCAGCACTGGGAATCCAGCACTGGGAATTGAACATTGGGAATCCAGCACTGGGAATCCAGCACTGGGAATTGAACATTGGGAATCCAGCACTGGGGATCCAGCGCTGGGGATCCAGCTCTGGGAATTGAACATTGGGAATCCAGCGCTGGGAATCCAGCGCTGGGAATCCAGCCCTGGGAATCCAGCACTGGGAATTGAACATTGGGAATCCAGCGCTGGGGATCCAGCGCTGGGAATCCAGCGCTGGGGATCCAGCCCTGGGAATCCAGCCCTGGGAATCCAGCCCTGGGAATCCAGCACTGGGAATTGAACATTGGGAATCCAGCCCTGGGAATCCAGCTCTGGGAATCCAGCGCTGGGAATTGAACATTGGGAATCCAGCCCTGGGAATCCAGCACTGCCTCATGTTCAGTGCAAACCCCCAGGGCTCTGCCCTTTCACGAGAGAACTCCCCTCGAGAATCCCACGAGAGAACTCCTCTCAGGAGGGGACTGCCCTGGTGGGACAGCTCCTCTTCAAGCGCCCAGGGGTTCCCTGCCCTGCACATCTCCCACCCTCATTTCCTTCCCTGACTCCCCCAATCACCTCTGCAAGCCTTCGCCCAGCCCTCGCCGCCGCTGTGATTAAAACCCGCTTTTGTTCGGGAGAAAACAAACACCGCCTAAAACAAACCCTGCCCTGGAGGTTTTAATTGCAGGGAATCTGCTGGGTTGCTATTTTTACCTGAGTTTGGAGAGGCATCAAAGCTGGTTTTTTTGGAGGAGAGAGGAGGAACTCAGCCTTTAAACCGACGAGCGGTGAGCGAGCAGCTCCCCCAGCCCTGAGCGGGGGCTTTGGTGCTCGTTAGCAGCGGCTCCTGATGAGGCTGCTCTTGTTTTTCCAGGCTCCTTTTGATCCCAGACTCATTAAAAACCCGATCCTGCTGTGGAATTGTTTCCCTCTCCCCCCAAACCTCGGCACCTGCGGGGTGGGGTTGTCCCCGAGTCCCCCAAATCCGTGGCAGCTTTTCCCCTCAAACAGGAGCTGGTCCTGCTGGGAGCACGGCCTCCAGCCCGGCTCCCTCCCAACCCAAACCCAAACCACGCCAGGATTTTGTTTTCACAACCAAACAAATTAACAAGCGAGGGGGTTCAGTGCCTCGGGAAGATTCAGGTTTGGGGATGTTTGGAGCAGAGTTTTGTGCTGGCCACGGGGAGAAGCCTCTGCTCCTGCCCCAGGGCGGCCTCCAGCTCCTTCCTGGGCGCTCCCAGCATGGATTTTATGAAGGAAAAAACCCAATATTTGCTTCGGTTCGGGGGGGACAATTAAACCAAACCCGCAGGGAAGCAAACCATTAAAGCCTCAAATCATTAAATCATCAAACCGTTCAGCAGCCGGGAAGCCTTTCCTTGCTGTGCCCCGAACATCCTCCAGGCGTTTCAAAGGGACACCAAGATTCCAAGGGAATAACAACAACAACAACTCCTTATGCACCTTCACTCTCCCTCCGGAGCAGAAAATGAGCACTCACAGGATTGTCTCCATCCCTACAAAATAGCCAAAAATCCACCTCCCTTCTCCAAGCATTTGGGGCTTTTTTTGGTTTGGGTGGGTTTTTTTTTTTTGGTTTTTTTTTTTTTGGGACCATCTGCTGCTGGAGCTGCAGGAGAAGCAGGGGAGATGAAAGGAGAGATCGGAGCTGCCAAATCTCCCCCTCCCTGCGGCTCCTCGGTGCAGCCTCACCCTCCCGGAGCTGCTGCGGGGCCGGTCCGGATCCCCCCGAACCCGGCAGAGGATCCCAGCCAGCGGGAATGTTTTTGGCAAGGGGGTCCCAGCGGGAATATTTTCCACACCGGGAGCTCGGAGCTGTCTGGGAGGATTTCAGCTCCAAACCCGGCTCCTGGAGGCTCTGCTGGTGACCGGGAAGGATCAAACGCAATGAAAAGCGAGGGGAAAAGCCTGGAGAAAAGCGGGATTTGCGGCCGGGTTTGGCTGCAGCGGCTCAGCTCGGGCAGGGATTATTGCACAGGAGCCGCTCTTGGCTGCGAATGGTTGAAAGCAGAGTTCCCCCTGCCGGTAACTGAGGCTGGAATTGGGATCTGAAGGCAACAAAAAACCAGGAGGAGGAAGAAAAAACCGGGATGGGTTCGGAGCCGCTCAGCTCGACCCCAGCCATCCGCAGCCGGCCCCGAGGCACAAACGCTGCCCGGGGACAGCCCGGCCTCACCCCCCGGGAATTCCCTGCGGGAATCTCCTGCCCAGCCAGGCCAGCCCCAGAACATTCCAGAGCCTCAATTCCTGCCCCAAAACTCCTCTTGGGAAAGTGCTCTTTACCTCAAAACTGCACGGGCAGAGGGAGCTCCCAAGGCTGGAAAAAAAACTCCCCAGAATATTTGATTTACTTGGATTTGCATCCCATGAACTGGAGAAGGTCTGGTCCAAACTGGGACTGAGCCAGAGAGCTGTGGAGACCCTGGGCACTGGGATTTGTCCCTTGGGAATTCTGAGCTGCCTCCAGGTGTGCTTACACTGGGAATCATGGAATTTTTGGGGCTGGGAAGGACCTTAAATCCCATCCAGCCCCAGCCTGGGACACCTCCCAGGATCCCAGGCTGCTCCAAGCAGGGCTGGATGGGGCTGCCTTGGTCCCATTCCTGCTGGGAATAAACCCCACAGGCCTTGGCAGCAGGAATAAAAATCCCTTTTGCCCTTCCCTGGCTGTCCTGGCAGCGCTCTGTGCAGTCCTGGCCCTTCCTTAGGGAGTTTCCTGACACTTTCCCCCCCAAATCCCAGCCCTGCCTCGGGTTGTGGGAAAGGAGCAAAGCGCCCAAAACCCCACGGAACAGAATCCCCCAAAGCGCCTTGGAGAACAAAAAAAAAAAGCAGCAGAGGATGGGGAATTCCTGCAGTCCCACCCCTGGTTCCTTGGGGACAGCTGGATCCAGGCAGGAACACCCCAAAGGCTCCTCAGGAGCCCCAGAGAGCAGCTCCTGTGCAGGGGAAACGCTCTGGGAATTCCTCCTGGGGGATCCCATGGGGTGGGAGAGGAGCTGCCCTGGGAGATTTGAGGGGGTTCAGCCCCAGAGCTGCCCTGAATTTGGGGGAAATTCTCATTTCCTGGGAGCCTGGGGCACACCCAGGGTTTGTTTGTCTGCTGATATGTCCCAGAGGGAGATCTGAGGGGGTTCAGCCCCAGAGCTGCCCCGAATTTGGGGGAATCCTCATTTCCTGGGAGCCTGGGGCACATCCCAGAGGGAGATCTGGAGGGGTTCAGCCCCAGAGCTGCCCCAAATTTGGGGGGAATTCTCATTTCCTGGGAGCCTGGGGCACACCCAGGGTTTGCTGACAAATCCCAGAGGGAGATCTGGAGGGGTTCAGCCCCAGAGCTGCCCCGAATTTGGGGGGAATTCTCATTTCCTGGGAGCCTGGGGCACATCCCAGAGGGAGATCTGGAGGGGTTCAGCCCCAGGGATGCCCCAAATTTGGGGGGAATTTCATTTCCTGGAAGCCTGGAGCACATTCAGGGTTTGCTGACACATCCCAGAGGGAGATCTGAGGGGGTTCAGCCCCAGGGTTGCCCCGAATTTGGGGGAATTCTCATTTCCTGGGAGCCTGGGGCACACCCAGGATTTGCTGACACATCCCAAAGGGAGATCTGAGGGGGTTCAGCCCCAGGGTTGCCCTGAATTTGGGGGAATTTAATTTCCTGGGAGCCTGGGGCACAGCCAGGGTTTATCTGCTGACACATCCCAGAGGGAGATCTGAGGGGGTTCAGCCCCAGAGCTGCCCCAAATTTGGGGGGAATTTTATTTCCTGGGAGCCTGGGGCACACCCAGGGTTTGTTTGTCTGCTGACAAATCCCAGAGTGAGATCTGAGGGGGTTCAGCCCCAGAGCTGCCCTGAATTTGGGGGGAATTTCATGTCCTGGGAGCCTGGGGCACATCCCAGAGTGAGATCTGAGGGGTTCAGCCCCGGAGCTGCCCCAAATTTGGGGGGAATTCTCATTTCCTGGGAGCCTGGAGCACATTCAGGGTTTGCTGACACATCCCAGAGGGAGATCTGAGGGGGTTCAGCCCCAGGGTTGCCCCGAATTTGGGGGAATTCTCATTTCCTGGGAGCCTGGGGCACACCCAGGATTTGCTGACACATCCCAAAGGGAGATCTGAGGGGGTTCAGCCCCAGAGCTGCCCCGAATTTGGGGGGAATTTTATTTCCTGGGAGCCTGGGGCACATCCCAGAGTGAGATCTGGAGGGGGTTCAGACCCCAAGCTGCCCCAAATTTGGGGGGAATTTCATGTCCTGGGAGCCTGGGGCACATCCAGACTTTGTCTGCTGACACATCCCAAAGGGAGATCTGAGGGGGTTCAGCCCCAGAGCTGCCCTGAATTTGGGGGGAATTTCATTTCCTGGGAGCCTGGGGCACATCCCAGAGTGAGATCTGAGGGGTTCAGACCCCAAGCTGCCCCAAATTTGGGGGGAATTTCATTTCCTGGGAGCCAGGGGCACATCCAGGGTTTATCTGCTGACAAATCCCAGAGTGAGATCTGAGGGGGTTCAGCCCTGGAGCTGCCCCGAATTTGGGGGAATTCTCATTTCCTGGGAGCCCGGGGCACATCCAGAGTTTGTTTGTCTGCTGACAAATCCCAGAGGGAGATCTGGAGGGGCTCAGCCCCAGAGCTGCCCCGAATTTGGGGGAATTCTCATTTTCTGGGAGCCTGGAGCACATTCAGGGTTTGCTGACACATCCCAGAGGGAGATCTGGAGGGGCTCAGCCCCAGAGCTGCCCTGAATTTGGGGGAATTCTTGAACCCCAGGATCCCCCCCAAGGATTGGGGGTCCCTCCTCTCCCCTCCCTGCAGAGCCCCCCCCAAACCAGCCAGAGCCCCTGGGGAACAACCATTGTCCGTTTTATTTTAATAAAGACAAAAAGGATTTGTGTTCTCCTGTTAAGGCAAGGATCTGCTGCTGCTGCTGCTGCTCGGCTCCAGGGGGCAGCTCTGATTATACACCAAAAAAAAACAAAACAAAAAAAAGCTGAATTACACCTCAAAACGAAAGGATTACATTTGAGAGACGATTTTGAATTAAAAAAACCAAACCAAAAAATTAATTCCGCGCGGTTTTCCTTCCGATTCCCCCGTCCTGAGTCCAGTTCCACACCAGATTTTGAGGTACGAGACAATAAATTAAAAGTTCGTTTTCCAACTGCATCGACCTCAATGCGACGTCTTCTTCACCCCCTTCCCGAATTTGGCATCGAGTCCGAGGCCTGCCAGGAGACAAAACACCAGGTTGGGGCTCTGCAAAGCAGGAATTTTGGGGGAAAAAAAATCCCAAAAACAAAATTTCCCCCCCAAGATTTACCCAGGGAATGAGCTGGGTTAAAAAAAAAAAAAAAAAAAAAAATACACCCAGCTGAAATTTCACCCAGTAAAAGAAAAATGTCTGTTCAATAAAGTAAAATAAAATAAAATAAAATAAAATAAAACAAAATAAAACAAAATAAAACAAAATAAGAAAAAAAAAATAAAAAAAAATAAAATAAAATAAAATTAAAAAAAATAATAATAATAAAATAAAATAAAATAAAATAAAATAAAATAAAATAAAATAAAATAAAATAATCCTTTAGCTTTAAAGTGATTTATCTTTAAAATAACATCTTAAAACATCCACGTGCTGCTTAAGGAAGCTGCCAGAAAAAAAACTTCACAAGGTGTTTTCCCAGGCAGCTGTTTTTATAGCAATTAACCCCTATTAAGTTATCAATAAAAGAAATTCCATCATAAACTAAAAAAACAAACCCTTCCCTCTTCAAATAAACGAATAAAAACTTTATTTTTAAATACCTTTTTTTTTTTTTTACCTTTAAATGAAAGGTATTCCAGGTATTTTATATGATACCTTTATAGTAAAGATATTAAAATAAAGGTATTTTATTTTAAAATACCTTTTCATAAAAAGGTGTTTTATAACCGGTGACTAACTGAAAGCTCTAAGTTTTGTCTCTTTATGTCATTCATAAAAAAAATTAGAAGTTAAAGAATTGTAAAAAAAAGTTTAAAAAAATTTAATTTTCTTCTTTTAGCATATATTAATAATCTATTATTATATATTATATATATTATTATACACTATTATATTTTATTACATTTTTATATATTAGTATGTATTAGTATATATTAGTATATATTAGTATGTATATTATGTATTATTGTATTATACTATCATATATTATTTATCAATAAATTATTTATTAATTGATGAATGATCTATGAAGTTACTAATAATTATTTATGAAGCTATTAATAAATCTGCCCTTAGTTATCAATAAATCTACCTGTACACCTTTAAGTTTAAACCTACTCTACTTTTCTCCTAACCCCATCTCATAATTAAAAAAAATTCAAAATGTGCTGAATTTCACAAAGAAAACCAAGCAACCTACTTCACTTTTCTCCTAATCCCATCTCATAATTAAAAAAAATTCTAAATGTGCTGAATTTATCAAAGAAAACCAACCAACCTACTTCACTTTTCTCCTCAAAAAATTCAAAATGTGCTGAATTTAACAAAGAAAACCACGCAAACCAACCAATCTGCTCTACTTTTTTCCTAATCCCATCTCACAACTGAAAAAAAATTAAGATGTGCTGAATTTAACCAAGCAAACCAAGCAACCTACTTCACTTTTCTCCTAATTCCATCTCATAATTAAAAAAAATTTAAGATATGTTGAATTTAACCAAGCAAACCAACCAACCTACTTCACTTTTCTCCTCAAAAAATTCAAAATGTGCTGAATTTAACAAAGAAAACCAAGCAAACCAACTGACCTACCTCACTTTTCTCCTCAAAAAAATTCAAAATGTGCTGAATTTATCAAAGAAAACCAAGCAAACCAACTGACCTACCTCACTTTTCTCCTCAAAAAAATTCAAAATGTGCTGAATTTAACAAACAAAACCAAGCAAACCAACTGACCTACCTCACTTTTCTCCTCAAAAAAAATCAAAATGTGCTGAATTTATCAAACAAAACCAAAGAGAAAACCATCCCAGTGAGGGGAAAGGACCCAAGGGACCCCGCTGGCTCCCTGCAGGGCACCCCGGTGGGTTTGGGGAGCTGCCAGGGCCCCCCCAGACTGACCCAGGAACACCAGGACGGTGCCCACCCACTGCAGGGGGCTGATGGGGTTGGCGAAGAGCACCACGGAGGCCAGGATGGTGAAGAACTTGCGGGTGGTGGTGATGATGGAGCAGGTCAGCGGCCCGAAGTACACCACGGTCATGAAGATGAAGCTCTGCCCCGAGAGAGAGAGAGAGAGCATTGTCATTGTCACTGTCATTGTCACTGTCATTGTCACTGTCACTGTCATTGTCATTGTCACTGACATTGTCATTGTCACTGTCATTGTCAATGTCATTGTCATTGTCACTGTCAATGTCATTGTCACTGTCATTGTCACTGACATTGTCATTGTCACTGTCACTGACATTGTCATTGTCACTGTCACTGACATTGTCATTGTCACTGTCACTGTCATTGTCACTGTCAATGTCATTGTCACTGTCATTGTCACTGACATTGTCACTGTCACTGTCACTGACATTGTCATTGTCACTGTCACTGACATTGTCATTGTCACTGTCACTCACATTGTCACTGTCACTGTCATTGTCATTGTCACTGACATTGTCACTGTCATTGTCACTGTCATTGTCACTGTCACTGACATTGTCACTGTCATTGTCACTGACATTGTCACTGTCACTGTCATTGTCACTGTCACTGACATTGTCACTGTCACTGCTCCCCCCTCAGATCCTGGGGATCTGTTGGAGCCCTGGCTGTAGCTCTGTGATGTTTGGGTTTCTCTGAAGCTTTTTTCCCCCAGACACTGTTCTGTCAACAGGAGACACGTTTTCCTGACCCTGCCCTATGTTCGTGTTCCTGTCCCTGGGAGGGATTTCTTCTTGATGCCCCTCTGGCTTGAGCAAGAAGTCAAGTCAGTGATCCAAGAAGTTTGTCTTTCTTCTAACCCAGCAAACCCAAAAAACCCAAAATCCAACCAAAAAACTCAACCCTCAATGTGACCCAACAAATCTAAGAACCCCAACCCACCAAAGCCACCCAACCCTAACCCTAACCCTAACCTAACCCCAACCCCATAACCCAACCCCAACCCATGTTCACATTCCTTTCCCTAGGAGGGATCTTCTGCTTGATGTCCCTTTACCAATGTGACTGAAGAAGTTTGTCTTTCTTCAAACCCAACCCCAAAAAACCCCAAATCCAACCCAAAATCCAACCCAAAAAATGCAACCCTCAATGTGACCCAACAAATCCAAAAACCCCAACCCACCAAAGCCACCCAACCCAATCCTAACCCTAACCCAACCCCAACCTATGTTCACATCCCTTTCCCTAGGAGGAACTTCTCTTGATGTCCCTCTGACTTGACCAATGTGGTCCAAGAAGTTTGTCTTTCTTCTAACCCAGCAAACCCAAACCCAAAAAACCCAAAATCGAACCAAAAATCCAATCCAAACAACTCAACCCTCAATGTGACCCAACAAACCCAAAAACCCCAACCCACCCAAGCCAACCCTCCCCATAACCCAACCCCAACCCATGTTCACATTCCTTTCCCTAGGAGGAACTTCTCTTGATGTCCCTCTGACTTGACCAATGTGACTGAAGAAGTTTGTCTTCCTTCTTGGGGAATTGGTTTTTCCCCAGAGACCCCCTGAAGCTGTAACCTTCTCAGTTCCACCCTACCTGACCTTACCTCTGACCTATGGCTCTGTGCCAGCTGTCCACCCTGAGACAGAGACCAGATAAAAACCCCTGCTCCTCCTCGTGCCCTCTCTTTGCCCTGGGATCTCCTTCAAGAATAAATCCCCCTGAGGCAGGAGCCTCTTTTGAATCTTTTACCCTCTCCTTGGAGCATATTCCCCCAAAGCCCCCCAGAATCTGAGCTGGCACAGCAGCCAGGGGGGTGGGCAGGGGGGTAAGTGCTTCATTCCACCCCATGGATGGTTCTTTGTAAAATAAAGGGAAGAAATTCCCAGGTAAAAAAAGATTGGAGTCATTGTCAGCCTTCTGACCTCGGAGTCCGTGCTGCTGTGATCTTGAACAGCCTCACCTGGGCGCTGGGGATTTGGGGCTTTTTGTGCTGCCAGGAAACCCCCAAGGAAACCCTGCACTGACCTGAGGCCGTGGAACAGCTCCCAAAATCGAGTGACAGCGCTGGGATAACCCTGCATTGACCAGGAACAGCTCCCAAAAGTGAGTGACAGCGCTGGGATAACCCTGCATTGGCCAGGAACAGCTCCCAAAAGTGAGTGACAGCGCTGGGATAACCCTGCATTGACCAGGAACAGCTCCCAAAATTGAGTGACAGCGCTGGGATAACCCTGCATTGACCAGGAACAGCTCCCAAAAGTGAGTGACAGCGCTGGGATAACCCTGCATTGACCAGGAACAGCTCCCAAAAGTGAGTGACAGCACTGGGATAACCCTGCATTGGCCAGGAACAGCTCCCAAAAGTGAGTGACAGCGCTGGGATTGTGGGTGTGTGGGGTTTGGATAGAAGTGTGTGAGATCACAGGGTGGAAAATGAAGAGTTTAAGGCTTTAGGATACAGTGATATCCATAAAGCAAGGTGGGGGATTCAGGGTAGAGGCTGAGTCTTTCTTTTTCACCTTCTTCTCCGTGGGCTGGGAGGTGTTTTGTGATTGGGTAGAAAAACCTGCACTGCGGGCCAGGGCTGGTTGGGTATTGGGGTAAAATAAAAATAATTCAGGTGTCATCCCACAATTGGACACTTTGTGCTTAAAAGGCCTTGTAGAGACAGAGAGACGCAGAGCCATTTTTCACTTTGTCAGCTGGAACTCACAGCACCAGACATAATTATTAATAAACATCTGAGTCCAAACATGAAACCCATCTCTCGAGCAGTTAATCCCAGTTTTAACAGAAAAAAGCAGAAACCCCCAGCAGAAATTCCTGGGTTGAAGTGGCTTCTTATGGGATCCTGGCACAGGCTGGGCCTTGAAGCTCATCCAGGGCCACCTTCCCCAATCCCAGGTGGCTCCAACCCAGCCCAGTTCCCTGGGAATCCCATCCCAGCCCAAACCCACCTGGCCCAGGGCGCTGGTGAGGCCGAAGAGGAGGATGTTGGAGATGATGCTGGGATAACGCTCCGTGAAACTCAGGAACTCCCAGAGCTCCCCCGTGAACAGGATCCCTGCAAAACAGCCAAAAAACAGGGAGTGAACCCCCACAAACAGCAGCAGGGGAAGAGATCCCGCCCTCCTGGTTAATTAATGAAAGGAAGGTCGTTAATTGGGGATCAAACTCCAACAGAGCGGCGCCCGGCAATTCCTCAGGAGCGCTGCTGCCAACAACTCCTGCAAGGGGTTGGGCTGGAAGGGACCTCACAGCTCCTGCAGGGCCATGGGAAGGGGCTGATCCCAGCCCTCCTGGGCTCCAGGTTCTGCTCCCGCCCTTCCTGGGCTCCAGCTCCAGCAGGGCCATGGGCAGGGGGTGCTCCAAACCCTCCGGGGTTCCAGATCCTGGTCCAAACTCTCCTGGGCCCCAGGTTCTGCTCCCAACCCTCCTGGGCTCCAGCTCCTGCAGGGCCATGGGCAGGGGCTGCTCCAAACCCTCCTGGGCTCCAGATCCTGCTCCAAACCCTCCTGGGCTCCAGGTTCTGCCCCCACCCTTCCTGGGCTCCTGCAGGGCCATGGGCAGGTTCTGCTCCCACCCTTCCTGAGCTCCAGATTCTGCTCCCAGCCCTCCTGGACTCCAGATTCTGCTCCCACCCTTCCTGGGCTCCAGGTTCTGTAGGGCCATGGGCAGGGGGTGCTCCAAACCCTCCTGGGTTCCAGATCCTGGTCCCAGTCCTCCTGGGCTCCAGGTTCTGCTCCCAGCCCTCCTGGGCTCCAGATCTTGCAGGGCCATGGGCAGGGGCTGCTCCAAACCCTCCTGGGTTCCAGATCCTGGTCCCAGTCCTCCTGGGCTCCAGCAGGGCCATGGGCAGGTTCTCCTCCAAACCCTCCTGGGCTCCAAGTTCTGCTCCAAGCCCTCCTGGGTTCCAGGTTCTGCTCCCAGCCTTCCTGGGCTCCAGGTGCTGCTCCCACCCTTCCTGGGCTCCAGCTCCTGCAGGGCCATGGGCAGGTTCTGCTCCCACCCTTCCTGGGTTCCAGGTTCTGCTCCAAGCCCTCCTGGGTTCCAGGTTCTGCTCCCACCCTTCCTGGGCTCCAGCTCCTGCAGGGCCATGGGCAGGGGGTGCTCCAAATCCAGCTCTCCTGGGCCCCAGGTTCTGCTCCCAGCCCTCCTGAGCTCCAAAATCTTCTCCCACCCTTCCAGGTTCTGCAGGGCCATGGGCAGGTTCTCCTCCAAACCCTCCTGGACCCCAGGTGCTACTCCGACCCTTCCTGGGCTCCAGGTGCTGCTCCCACCCTTCCTGGGCTCCAGGTGCTGCTCCCAACCCTCCTGGGCCCCAGCAGGGCCACGGGCAGGGGGTGCTCCAAACCCTCCTGGGCTCCAGATCCTGGTCCCAACCCTCCTGGCCTCCAGGTTCTGCTCCCAGCCCTCCTGGGCTCCAGATTCTGCTCCCAGCTGGAGCTCTGGGACCCCCAGGGAGTGGCAGGGCTGGGCCAAGAAGGAACAGAACAAAGAGAAACCCCCCAAGAAAAGGCAGCCCCAGAGCCTCAGCCCGGGCTCCTCACCTGCCCCCAGGAAGAGCGTGGACCAGAGGTTGACGTTGAGCATCATGTGGTTGGAGCCGGTCTGGTAGTGAGCCCTCATGTGGTCCTGGGACACCCCCGTGAGCCCGTCCAGGGTCAGAGACAGCAGCTGGGGACAGACACACGGACAGGGGACGGACGGACAGGGGCACGGGGTTCATCCCAGGTCAGGGCTGAATCCCAGCTGAGAGCCTGGAGCTCAGCTCAGGCGAGGAGTAAACCCCACCTGAGTGCCAGGATTTACCAAACCCCACCTGAGTGCCAGGATTTACCAAATCCCACCTAAATCCCAGGCTTTACCAAGCAAACCCCACCTGAGTGCCAGGATTTGCCCCACAAATAAACTCCACCTGAATCCCAGGATTTACCAAACCCCACCTGAGTGCCAGGATTTACCCCACAAATAAACCCCACCTGAATACCAGGATTTACCAAACCCCACCTGAGTGCCAGGATTTATCCCACAAATAAACCCCACCCGAGTGCCAGGATTTACCAAATCCCACCTGAATGCCAAGATTTACCAAATCCCACCCGAGTGCCAGGATTTATCCCACAAATAAATCCCACCTGAATCCCAGGATTTACCAGCAAACCCCACCTGAATCCCAGGATTTACCAGCAAATCTCACTTGAATCCCAGGATTTATCCCACAAATAAATCCCACCTGAATCCCAGGATTCACCCCACAAATAAACCCCACCTGAATCCCAGGATTTACCAGCAAATCCCACCTGAATCCCAGGATTTACCCCACAAATAAATCCCACCTGAATCCCAGGATCTATCCCACAAATAAATCCCACCTGAATCCCAGGATTTACCAGCAAATCCCACCCAAATCCCAGGATTTACCAGCAAATCCCACCTGAATCCCAGGATCTATCCCACAAATAAATCCCACCTGAGTGCCAGGATTTACCAAACCCCCCCTGAGTGCCAGGATTTATCTCACAAATAAACCCCAACTGAATCCCAGGATTTACCAAACCCCACCTGAGTGCCAGGATTTACCAAATCCCACCCGAATCCCAGGATTTACCCCACAAACCCCCCCTGAGAGCCCCCTGGGGGCTCCTCCCAGCCGTCCCCCCCATCCCCTTGGGGGTCCCCAGCGCTCACCAGCAGCAGCTCCCCGTAGCCAAAGATGTGCTCGGTGTCCCCTGCCCCTTTCTTGGGCTTGTAGAGGAACAGGGCCACCCCTGCCACGATCAGCAGCACGCACAGGTACTTGGCTGGGGGGTACCTCTTCCTCAGCAGGGTCACCCCCAGCAGCATCACTGCAAGAGGAGAGGTCAAAAACTGTCCCTAAAATCCATCACAGGACTTAAATCCCTAAAAATTCACCCCCAGCAGCGTCACTGCAAGGAGAGAGGTCAAAAACTGTCCCTAAAATCTGCTCACAGGACTTAAATCCCTAAAAATTCACCCCCAGCAGCACCAGTGCAAGAGGGGAGGTCAAAAACTGCCCCTAAAATCTGCTCACAGGGGTTAAATCCTTAAAAATTCACCCCCAGGAGCATCAGTGCAAGAAGAGAGATCAAAAACTGTCCCTAAAATCCATCACAGGACTTAAATCCCAAAAAATTCACCCTCAGCAGCATCACTGCAAGAGGAGAGGTCAAAAAACTGCTCCTGAAATGTGCTCAGAGGAGTTAAATCCCTAAAAATTCAGCCTCAGGAGCATCAGTGCAAGAGGAGAGGGGTCAAAAACTGCACCTAAATCCATCTCAGAAATTAAATCCCTAAAATTTCACCCTCAGGAGCATCACTGCAAGAAGAGAGGTCAAAAACTGTCCCTAAATCCACCCATGGGAGTTAAATCCCTAAAAATTCACCCCCAGCAGCATCACTGCAAGGGGAGAGGTCAAAAAACTGCTCCTAAATCCATCTCAGAAATTAAATCCCTAAAATTTCACCCTCAGGAGCATCAGTGCAAGAGGAGAGGTCAAAAACTGCTCCTAAATCTGCTCACAGGGGTTAAATCCCTGAAAATTCACCCCCAGCAGCATCACTGCAAGAGGAGAGGTCAAAAAACTGCTCCTAAATCTGCTCACAGGGGTTAAATCCCTAAAAATTCAGCCTCAGCAGCACCACTGCAAGGAGAGAGGTCAAAAAACTGCCCCTAAATCTGCTCACAGGGGTTAAATCCCTAAAATTTCACCCCCAGGAGCATCACTGCAAGAGGAGAGGTCAAAAACTGTCCCTAAAATCCATCACAGGACTTAAATCCCAAAAAATTCACCCCCAGCAGCACTACTGCAGGAGGAGAGGTCAAAAAACTGCTCCTAAATCTGCTCACAGGGGTTAAATCCCTAAAAATTCACCCCCAGCAGCGTCACTGCAAGAAGAGAGGTCAAAAAACTGTCTCTAAATCCACCCATGCGGCTTAAATCCCTAAAAATTCACCCTCAGGAGCACCATTGCAAGAGGGGAGGTCAAAAAACTGCTCCTAAAATCTGCTCACAGGGGTTAAATCCCTGAAAATTCACCCTCAGGAGCATCAGTGCAAGAGGGGAGGTCAAAAACTGCTCCTAAAATCTGCTCACAGGGGTTAAATCCCTGAAAATTCGCCCCCAGGAACATCACTGCAAGGAGAGAGGTCAAAAACTGCCCCTAAAATCTGCTCACAGGGGTTAAATCCTTAAAAATTCACCCTCAGGAACACCAGTGCAAGAGGAAAGGTCAAAAAACTGCTCCTAAATCCACCCATGGGAGTTAGATCCCTAAAAATTCAGCCTCAGGAGCACCAGTGCAAGAAGAGAAGTCAAAAACTGCCCCTAAAAACTGCTCACAGGGGTTAAATCCCTAAAATTTCACCCCCAGCAGCATCACTGCAAGAGAGGAGGTCAAAAACTGCTCCTAAATCTGCTCACAGGAGTGAAATCCCTAAAAATTCATCCCCAGCAGCATCACTGCAAGAGAGGAGGTCAAAAACTGCTCCTAAATCTGCTCACAGGACTTAAATCCCTAAAAATTCAGCCTCAGGAGCACCATTGCAAGAGGGGAGGTCAAAAACTGCCCCTAAATCCACCCATGGGAGTTAGATCCCTAAAAATTCAGCCTCAGGAGCATCAGTGCAAGAGGAGAGGTCAAAAACTGTCCCTAAAATCTGCTCACAGGGGTTAAATTCCTAAAAATTCATCCCCAGGAGCACCATTGCAAGAGGGGAGGTCAAAAAACTGCTCCTAAATCTGCTCACAGGGGTTAAATCCCCAAAAATTCACCCCCAGCAGCGTCACTGCAAGAGGAGAGGTCAAAAAACTGCTCCTAAATCCACCCATGGGAGTTAAATCCCTAAAAATTCACCCCCAGGAACATCACTGCAAGAAGAGAGGTCAAAAACTGTCCCTAAATCCATCTCAGGAGTTAAATCCCTAAAATTTCACCTTCAGGAACATCACTGCAGGAAGAGAGGTCAAAAACTGCCCCTAAAATCTGCTCACAGGGGTTAAATCCCTAAGAAGTCGTTCCCAAACCATGGCTGGGGACAAAGAACATCCCAAACTGACCCCAAAGCCACAACAAACCCATAAAAAACTCGGGAATTCTCTCACCTGGGATGGGTTTACAGGACTTGCCCAGCACCTGGGAAGGGAAGGTGGGTGTCAGTGACTCCCCCACCCCAAAAGCAGCCCCCAAACATCCCCCAAAATGAGAGTCAGCAGGGGGGGCTCAGCCCCACTGATCCCCCCCAATTCCCAATTCCCAATGGGGGCTCAGCCCCACTGATCCCCCCCCAATTCCCAATTCCCAAAACCCCAATGGGGGCTCAGCCCCACTGATCCCCCCAATTCCCAAAACCCCAATGGGGGCTCAGCCCCACTGATCCCCCCAATTCCCAATTCCCAATCCCCAATACCCCAAATGGGGGCTCAGCCCCACTGATCCCCCCAATTCCCAAATCCCAATTCCCAATGGGGGCTCAGCCCCACTGATCCCCCCCCAATTCCCAAATCCCAAATCCCAATGGGGGCTCAGCCCCACTGATCCCCCCAATTCCCAAAACCCCAAATGGGGGCTCAGCCCCACTGACCCCCCCAAATCCCAATTCCCAATTCCCAATCCCCAATTCCCCAAATGGGGGCTCAGCCCCACTGATCCCCCCAATTCCCAATTCCCAATGGGGGCTCAGCCCCACTGATCCCCCCAATTCCCAAGACCCCAAATGGGGGCTCAGCCCCATTGTTCCCCCCCAATTCCCAATGGGGGCTCAGCCCCACTGATCCCCCCAATTCCCAAATCCCAAAACCCCAATGGGGGCTCAGCCCCACTGATCCCCCCAATTCCCAAAACCCCAATGGGGGCTCAGCCCCACTGATCCCCCCAATTCCCAATTCCCAATCCCCAATTCCCCAAATGGGGGCTCAGCCCCACTGATCCCCCCAATTCCCAATTCCCAATGGGGGCTCAGCCCCACTGATCCCCCCAATTCCCAAGACCCCAAATGGGGGCTCAGCCCCATTGTTCCCCCCCAATTCCCAATGGGGGCTCAGCCCCACTGATCCCCCCAATTCCCAAATCCCAAAACCCCAATGGGGGCTCAGCCCCACTGATCCCCCCAATTCCCAATTCCCAATTCCCAAACCCATTCCCAGGGGGTTTCTGTCCCTTGGCTGAGCTCAGCCCCTCCCGGCACCCCCTGAGGGACCCCCGGACAGCGAGAGGCAGGGGAGGTGTCCCCAATGTCCCCTCTGGGTCACAGACAGGGTCCCCTCTGTGTCCCCTCAGTGTCACAGCCAGGGTCACAACTAGGGTCACCCATGTCCCCCCAATGTCCCCTCAGTGTCACAACCAGGGTCCCCTCTGTGTCACCCCCTCTGGGTCACAGCCAGTGTCCCCAACATCCCCTCAGTGTCACAACCAGTGTCCCCTCAGTGTCACAGCCAGGGTCCCCAGTGTCCCCTCAGTGTCACAATCAGTGTCCCTGGTGTCCCCTCAGTGTCACAGCCAGTGTCCCCCCAATGTCCCCTCAGTGTCACAGTCAGAGTCCCCCATGACCCCCCAGTCACAGCCAGGGTCACAACTAGGGTCACCCATGTCCCCCCAATGTCCCCTCAGTGTCACAGCCAGTGTCCCCTCAATGTCACAACCAGTGTCCCCTCAGTGTCACAGCCAGGGTCACAACTAGGGTCACCCAGTGTCCCCTCAGTGTCACACCCGGTGTCCCCTCAGTGTCACAGCCAGGGTCCCCTCAGTGTCACAGCCAGGGTCCCCCATATCCCCTCAGTGTCCCCCCCATGTCCCCCATGTCCCCTCAGTGTCACAACCCATGTCCCCAATGTCCCCCAGTGTCCCCCCCGTGTCTCCCCGTGTCCCCTCAGTGTCCCCCCAGTGTCCCCTCAGTGTCACAGCCAGGGTCCCCTCAGGGTCACAGCCAGTGTCCCCCCAGTGTCCCCTCAGTGTCACAGCCAGGGTTCCCCCAGTGTCCCCTCAGTGTCCCCCCCGTGTCCCCCCCGTGTCACAGCCAGGGTCCCCCCAGTGTCCCCTCAGTGTCCCCCCCGTGTCCCCTCAGTGTCACAGCCAGGGTCCCCTCAGGGTCACAGCCAGGGTCACAACTAGGGTCACCCAGTGTCCCCAGTGTCACAGCCAGAGTCCCCTGAGTGTCCCCTCAGTGTCACAGCCCATGTCCCCCGTGTCTCCTCAGTGTCACAACCAGTGTCCCCAGTGTCCCCTCAGTGTCACAGCCAGTGTCCCCCCAATGTCCCCTCAGTGTCACAACCCATATCCCCAATGTCCCCTCAGTGTCCCAGCCCATGTCCCCCATATCCCCTCAGTGTCACACCTGGTGTCCCCAGTGTCCCCTCAGTGTCCCCCCCGTGTCCCCTCAGTGTCCCGCCAGTGTCACAGCCAGGGTCCCCAGGGTCCCCTCAGTGTCACAGCCCATGTCCCCCCCGTGTCCCCCCGTGTCCCCCGGTGTCCCCCCGGTGTCCCCCGGTGTCCCCAGCCCTACCTGCGTGGGGTAGCTGACGAACTGCAGCGCCGAGTTGCTGGACACCATGGCACCCAGGTAGGACAGCGAGCAGGCCCCGTAGAGCCAGCCCCGGGTCCGGTCCGGGCGGGAGGCGTCCACCAGGCGGATCACTGCGGGGACAGCGACAGCGACAGTCACCGGGACAGCCACGGGGACCGGGACAGCCACGGGGACCGGGAAACAGCGACGGGGACAGCGGCCCCGCTCCCCCCGCACTCACGGAGCTTGGCGAAGGCGGCGTTGATCACGCACTGGATGAACACCAACGTCAGCGCGAACTTGAACTTCTCCTGCTTGGCTCCCTCCCCGTAGCGACCGCGGGTGCTGCGGGACAGGCGCCGGTGACACCGGGGACAGGCACCGGTGACACCGGGGACAAGCACCGGGACAAAACCCAGGGCACGGGGAAAGAGCGGCGCGCCCCGGCCGGCTCGGACTGCCCGGATCTCTCCTTTCCCGAGCCCCCCCATCCCCCGGTGTCCCCGTGTCGCCATCCCCCGGTTGTCCCCCGGTGTCCCCTCAGCCCCCCCCCGTTCCCGGTGTGTGTGTTCCCGCCGCGGCGTCCCTCACATGCTCTCCTGCAGGATGCCGTAGTAGAAGTAGCAGGCGAAGACGCCGAGGAAGCAGACGGGCAGGCGGAGGCGCTCGGGCAGCCCCGCGGCTCCCATGGTGGTGGTGGCGGCGGCGGGGCCGCTCAGCGCGGGCGGCACCTCCAGCGCCACATCCCGCGGCGACCCGGGCGGCCTCATCGGCCCCCGCCGCGCCCGCGCCGCCCCGAGCCGCCTAACGCGCTGCCGGATCTGCCGCGGGAGGAAAAACGGGCGAGGAGAGCTGGGGACAGCGCGGAGAAGGGAGGGGACTCCGCGCCGCGATTACCGAACCCTCCCCGGGGCTGCGCCCGCCGCGGTTCGGCAGCGACGGGATCGGCGGGGCGCGGCGCGGTGCAGGCGGTGCCACGGGCACCCTAGCTTTGGGGGCCTTCGAGATGCACGGCGCGCGCAGGGGCGCCTCCAGATGTGGAGCGCGGCGATTGGCTGCGCTGAGGGGGGGAGCACAGGGACGGGCTGTGATTGGTGATGCTGGCGGGGAGGTTCCGCCCACTCCCAGCGAAGCCGGGCGGGGGCTTCCGGGGTCTTTCCGCCGGCCTGGGCCCGGCTCGGAGCCGGTGGGGCGGCCGTGCCAGGTCCTGGCCGGGACCGGTTCCGCCCTTCCTAAAGCCTTTTCAGTCGCTCTCGCTGCACCAAGCAGCGCCTCTGGGAGGTTCCCGGCCTCGGCGGGGCCGGGGAGCAGCGAGTCAGGAAAGCACTTTGGCCAGGGAGGGACGAACCCTCTCCAGGGCACTTTGTCCTTCACAGTTCCTCTCGTCCTTACGGGAATTCCAACTCAATTCACAATCCCCGGGTTGCTTCCTGCCTGTCACATCCCACCCCCAGGGCACTGCTTTCCGTAGGCTCCAAAGAGGAGCTGTCGGTGCTGGAATTCTCAAGGCTTCACACCACCAGGGAGCTCTGGAAGCTCCTCCGCCCCAGCGCTGCACGGCCCCACCGCCGCCTCAGCTCTGCCCTGCCCACACTCAACACGGCAGCCTCGGTAACGGGCGCACGGGCCTCGTGCCCTCATCAAAGATGGCGGCCGCCACAGCCGCCCCTGCCAAGGGCCCGCTGCCCGAACCAAAGATGGCGGCGCGCAGCTTCACAGCCGGCGGCGCCTGCCCGGCTCCAAGATGGCGCGCGGTCACGTGACGGGGGTGTGGGCCGCGTCCCGGCGGAAGCGTGAGAGACCGAGCAGGGAACGGCGGCGGGCGGCGGCGGGAGCGGGGCTGGCGCCGCCGGAGCAGACGTGCCGCAGGGCAGGGGACACGGCTGTCACCACGGAGTCCGCCAGCGCCAACACCGCGGCGGCCACCGCCGCTTCGCGGGCCGCGGGCGCTGGGGACCAGGCAACCTCGCTGCCCCCGCCCAGGATGCAGCGCAGGAAGGTGAGCGCGGCCGGGAAACCGGGGAGGCGGGCGGCGGGGAGATCGGTGAGCTCGGGCCACTGCTTTTTACCCTTCCCCAGCCCCTCCGCTCCCTCTCCCGGGTCTAAAACTGCGGAAAAAATAGCGGCCTTGAGCCCCCAGCGCCCGCCCCGCGCGCCTTCTGATTGGCTCGAGCACGAGCAGGACCGCGCGCTGATTGGCCGCTCCGCCTGTCACTCATCACACCAACGGCTACCGTTTCCCCTCCCCCGCGCTGGCAGTAGGGTCCGCCCCTTGCCGTTTCCGATTGAACACCCACTTGGAGAGCCGGCCGCCTATTGGACGGGTGTCCATGCAGGGCTGGCCGCTGATTGGCTCTCGGTGCTGTCCATCCTCGCCCCCAACGGTCACCTCCCGCGCGAGCCTCGTTTTCTCCCTTCCCCCATCGCGCCGCGGCCCCCCCCCCCGGTTTGTCGTTGCCGTGGGAGCAAGCCTCGCTCTGATTGGTCGTCGTCCGCCATCAATCACGCGCGGCTTGGCCCGCCTTTTTACTCCTCGAGCTGCCATTGGTGGCCCTCCCTTCTGGTCCCGCCCCCGCGCGCTGTGATTGGCTGAGGTCGGCGCGGCTCCGCTGGGTGCAAAACAAAGCGGCGCGAGGCGCCCCCCCCTTCCCCTCATGGCGGCCGCGCTCCCCCCGTTCCCCTCACGGCCGCCGCCATTGCCGCCCCCTCACGGCCCTGCCCGCACGGGGGTCCCGCGGCCCCCCGCCAGCCCCAGACCCCCTCACGGTATTACCGTTTAACCGCTCCTGGGAATTTAGCACAAGCCTGGAATGAGGGGGAGGAAACAAAAATAAAGCTTGTAGGTTGAAGTATGACCAGCTTAATAACGAGAAGTGAAATGCTGGAATAGTGTTAAATAACCGTGATAACAGGAAAAAAAAGGAGAAAAAACAGCAATTGCTGACCGCTGCCAGACTTCCTTCCCACATCCAGATCACTCCCTCCCAACTCTGGGATAATTCCCAATAATTCCTCCAGTTTATATACTGGGAATGACGCTGTGCCGTGGATGACACTTTGGCCAGTCCCAGTTTCTTTTTTTGCAAACTCCTCGCTGTCAGAGCAGGAGACACAAAAAGAAGGGAGGAAAAAAGAATCCCTGACTCGGGATAAACTGGGGAAAGTTTAAGCCTCCTCCTTAAACTGAGAAAGGCTTCCCTTTAAACCGGGGGAAAACTGGAGCAGCTGGGAGGATGTGGAAAACACGAAACGCTCCTTTTTTTTTTTTTCTGTTTTCTTGACGCTAAAATATTTCAATGCCGCCGTGTGTCCTTGCAGAGGAACGCGGGCAGCAGCTCGGATGGGACGGAGGACTCGGATTTCTCCACGGACCCCGAGCACACGGACAGCTCCGAGAGCGATGGCACCTCGCGGAGGTCGGCCCGCGTCACCCGCTCCTCGGCCAGGCTCAGCCAGAGCTCCCAGGGTGAGGGAGAGGCTCCTCGCACTGCTCCTTAAACTGGGGAAAGGCTTCTCTTTAAACTGGGGAAAATCTCCTCCTTAAACCGGGGAAAAGGTTCTGCCTTAAGCTGGGGAAAGGCTCCTTCTTAAATTGCGAAAGGCTTCTCTTTAAACTGGGGAAAATCTCCTCCTTAAACCAGGGAAAATCTCTTCCTTAAACCAGGGAAAGGCTTCTCTTGAAACCAGGGAAAATCTCCTTCTTAAACTAGGGAAAATCTCCTTCTTAAACTGGGGAAAATCTCTTCCTTAAAATGGGGGAAATCTCCTCCTTAAACTCAGGAAAATCTCCTCCTTAAACCAGGGAAAATCTCTTCCTTAAACTGGGGAAAGGCTCCTCCTTAAACTCAGGAAAATCTCCTCCTTAAACTGGGGAAAATCTCTTCCTTAAAATGGGGAAACTCTCCTCCTTAAACCTCCTTCCCCATGCTGTCCCCTCGATGTCCCCTCAGTGTCCCCACACCGTCCCCTCACTATCCCCTCACTGTCCCCACACTGTCCCCATGCTGTCACTGTGCTGTCCCCGTGCTGTCCCCTCACTGTCCCCTCACTGTCCCCTCACTGTCCCCTCACTGTCCCTGCACTGTCCCTGTGCTGTCCCCTCAGTGTCCCCACACCATCCCTGCAGTGTCCCCTCAGTGTCCCTGCACTGTCCCCATGCTGTCCCCTCACTATCCCCTCACTGTCCCCTCACTGTCCCTGCAGTGTCCCCTCACTGTCCCCGCACTGTCCCTGTGCTGTCCCCTCAGTGTCCCCTCACTATCCCCTCAGTGTCCCCGCACTGTCCCTGCAGTGTCCCCTCAGTGTCCCTGCACTGTCCCCATGCTGTCCCCTCACTGTCCCCGCACTGTCCCTGTGCTGTCCCCTCACTGTCCCCTCACTATCCCCTCAGTGTCCCCTCACTGTCCCCGCGCTGTCCCCGCACTATCCCCTCAGTGTCCCCATACCGTCCCTGCAGTGTCCCTGCAGTGTCCCCTCAGTGTCCCCTCACTGTCCCCTCACTGTCCCCATGCTGTCCCCTCAATGTCCCCTCACTGTCCCCTCAGTGTCCCCGTGCTATCCCCTCACTGTCCCCGCACTGTCCCTATGCTGTCCCCTCACTGTCCCCTCAGTGTCCCCTCACTATCCCCTCACTGTCCCTTTACTGACCCCTCAGTGTCCCCATGCTGTCCCTGCACTGTCCCCTCACTGTCCCTGCACTGTCCCGTCACTGTCCCTGCACTGTCCCCATGCTGTCCCCGCGCTATCCCCTCACTGTCCCCTCAGTGTCCCCTCACTGTCCCCTCACTGTCCCTTTACTGACCCCTCAGTGTCCCTGCACTGTCCCCTCACTGTCCCCTCGCTGTCCCCTCACTGTCCCCGCACTGTCCCCATGCTGTCCCTGCACTGTCCCCTCAGTGTCCCCTCAGTGTCCCCTCAGTGTCCCCACACTATCCCCTCAGTGTCCCCCCGGTGTAACGCTGCCTTCCCCCCGGCGCAGACTCCAGCCCGGTGCGGAGCGCTCCGTCCTTCGGGCCGGAGGAGCCGGCGTACTCCACGCGCAGGGTGACGCGCAGCCAGCAGCAGCCGGCCCCCGTCACCCCCAAGAAGTACCCGCTGCGGCAGACGCGCTCCTCGGGCTCCGAGACCGAGCAGGCCGTGGAGTTCTCGGACAGAGGTAGGAGCGATGGGGCACAGGTGTGGGAGGGGCAGGGGAGCACCTGTGAGCAGGTGCAGGGTCCCTCAGGTGACACAGTGCTGTGGTGGGACAGTGCTGCCTGAGGCCGGCGTTGTTAGAATTATATGGGTTTTTTTATATATATATATGTTTACAATTATTTATTGTATATATATATATATATATTTTGTATATATATGTATATATATGTATATATATGTATATATATATATATATGTATACTTTGTATATATGTGTGTGTATATATGTATATATGGTATATATATGTGTGTATGTATATGTATATATATATTGTATATGTGTGTGTATATATGTATATATGTATAGTATATATATGTGTATATATATGTATTTGTATACATATTGTATATATGTGTGTACGTATATGTATATGCATATATATTTTGTATATATATGTGTGTGTATATATATGTATATGCGTACATATATGGTATATATATGTGTGTATGTATATGCATATATATAGTGCATATATGTGTATATATATATGTATATGCATATGTATTTTGTATATATATGTGTGTGTGTATATATGTATATATATGGTATATATGTGTGTGTATATATATGTATTTGTATATATATTGTATATATGTGTGTATATATATATGTATATGCATATATATATTTTGTATATATATGTGTGTGTATATATGCATATGCATATATATTTTGTATATATATGTGTGTGTATATATATGTATATGCATACATATATGGTATATATATGTGTGTATGTATATGCATATATATAGTGCATATATGTGTATATATATATGTATATGCATATGTATTTTGTATATATATGTGTGTATATATGTGTATATATATGGTATATGTATGTGTGTATATATATGTATATGCATACATATATTGTATATATGTGTGTGTATATATATGTATATGCATATATATATTGTGTATATATGTGTATATATGTGTATATATGTGTATATATTATATATATGTGTGTATATATATGTATGTATATATATGTATGTATATATATATGTATGTATATATATATATGTATATATATGTGTATATATACAATTACATAAATTTACAATTATTAACTACAATTATTAAATACAATTATTTCAAATATTATTTCTATATTTAAAATTTAAAATAATTTAGAATTTCTCTGACAGAGGTAGGATTTCTGGGGCACAGGTGTGTGAGGGGCAGGGGAACACCTGCTCCCAGGTGTCTCTCTGTGGTGAGGAGAGGAGCTCGAGGAGCTTCTCCCTGTGTAGTGAAGAGAGGAGCTCATGGAGCTTCCCCCTCTGTGGTGAAGAGAGGAGCTCATGGAGCTTCCCCCTCTGTGGTGAAGAGAGGAACTCCTGGAGCTCTTCCCCTCTGCGGTGAGGAGCTCACGGAGCTTTCCCCTCTGCGGTGAGGAGCTCACGGAGCTTTCCCCTCTGCGGTGAGGAGCTCATGGAGCTTCTCCCCATGTGGTGAAGAGAGGAGCTCATGGAGCTCTTCCCCTCTGATGAGGAGAGGAGCTCGTGGAGCTCTTCTCCTATGATGAGGAGAGGAGCTCATGGAGCTTTCCTCTCTGTGGTGAAGAGAGGAGCTCATGGAGCTTTCCCCTCTGCGGTGAGGAGCTCATGGAGCTTCTCCCTCTGCGGTGAGGAGCTCACGGAGCTTTCCCCTCTGCAGTGAGGAGCTCACGGAGCTTTCCCCTCTGCGGTGAGGAGCTCATGGAGCTTTTCCCTCTGTGGTGAGGAGAGGAGCTCATGGAGCTTTTCCCTCTGTGGTGAAGAGAGGAGCTCGTGGAGCTTCTCCCCATGTGGTGAAGAGAGGAGCTCGTGGAGCTCTTCCCCTCTGCGGTGAGGAGCTCTTGGAGCTTTCCCCTCTGCGGTGAGGAGCTCTTGGAGCTCTTCCCCTCTGCGGTGAGGAGCTCACGGAGCTTTCCCCCGTGCGGTGAGGAGCTCATGGAGCTCTTTCTCTCTGTGGTGAGGAGCTCGTGGAGCTCTTCCCCTCTGCGGTGAGGAGCTCTTGGAGCTCTTCCCCTCTGCGGTGAGGAGCTCACGGAGCTCTTCCCCTCTGCGGTGAGGAGCTCACGGAGCTTTCCCCTCTGCGGTGAGGAGCTCGTGGAGCTTTCCCCTCTGCAGTGAGGAGCTCACGGAGCTTTCCCCCGTGCCTGTCCCCTCCCGCAGACACCAAGAACGCGGCGGACCAGGACGAGTCCCCTCCCCGCACGCCGACGGGGAACGCGCCCTCCTCCGAGTCGGACATCGACATCTCCAGCCCCAACGTGTCCCACGACGAGAGCATCGCCAAGGACATGTCCATGAAGGACTCGGGCAGCGACCTGTCCCACCGGCCCAAGCGCCGCCGCTTCCACGAGAGCTACAACTTCAACATGAAGTGTCCAACCCCCGGCTGCAACTCCCTGGGTAAGCACAGCTCCTTCAGGTCAGGAGGAGGGACCAACCCATCTTTTGGAGGCTTTTCCCCCGTTTTGGGATGGTTTCTCACGGGTTTTGTTGTTTCTCTGACCCCCTGGTAGGACACCTGACCGGGAAGCACGAGCGTCATTTCTCCATCTCGGGTTGTCCTCTCTACCACAACCTCTCAGCAGACGAGTGCAAGGTGAACCTAAAACTTTTCACCTTCTGCTTTGGGATTTTTCCTCCTTCCTCCTTTTGGGGGGTTTTTAGGACAAAGCCTTGTGAGCAGAAAGCAGTTCATAGCTGTGTGCCACACCTGGGAGTCCTGGCAGTCACCTGGAAGGGAAGGGGGTGACAGGAGGTGGCTGTGGGGGTGACAGGAGGTGGCTGTGGGGGTGACAGGAGGTGGCTGTGGGGGTGACAGGGGGTGGCTGTAAGGGTGACAGGGGGTGGCTGCGGGGGTGACAGGAGGTGGCTGTGGGGGTGACAGGGGGTGGCTGTGAGGGTGACAGTGACAGGGGGTGGCTGCAGCCCTGACAGGAGGTGGCTGTAGGGGTGACGGGGGTGGCTGCGGGGGTGACAGGAGGTGGCTGTGAGGGCGACAGTGACAGGAGGTGGCTGTAGGGGTGACAGGGGGTGGCTGTGAGTGCGACAGTGACAGGAGGTGGCTGCAGAGGGTGACAGGGGGTGGCTGTGAGGGTGACAGGGGGTGGCTGCAGGGGTGACAGTGACAGGGGGTGGCTGCAGCCCTGACCCAGGCGAGTTTTGTCCTCCAGGTGCGAGCTCAGAGCCGGGACAAGCAGATCGAGGAGCGGATGTTGGCCCACAGGCAGGATGACAACAACAGGCACGCCACCAGGCACCAGGTGAGTGCGGGGACAGCCTCAGCTGCCGTCCCCCAGCGCAGGGCTCAGAGCCTGAGCTCCCTTCTCCACATCCCTGAGGAGCTGCTGGGCCAGCCCTGCCCCTGCCCAGCTGCCATTCCAGCTTCCTGTGTCCCTGAGGAGGTTGGAGCAGAGCTGCGCCCTCGGGATGATCCTTTCCCGGTGTTGGGATGTGCAGGGAGCAGGGGGATTCCTGCAGGATGACATTTCCCAGTCCCTGAGTCAGCTGGGAGCTGTTCCCAACATTCCAGGAGGAGCTCACCCCATCCTGTGGGACTGGGAAGGGAAATTTCCTGCTTTGCATTCCCCCTGCTCGCAGCTGCACTGTGCCCTGTGATTAGCAGAGGATCTGCTTCCAAACCTCAGGGAATGGCAGCCAGGATGGGAATTCCTTGGGATGGGCAGGGAAGGGAGGGTGTTTGGAGCCTCTCAGGGTCTCACCTTGGGGTTTCTTTCAGGCCCCCACGGAGAGGCAGCTGCGCTACAAAGAGAAGGTGGCTGAGCTCAGGAAGAAGAGGAACTCGGGGCTGAGCAAGGAGCAGAAGGAGAAGTACATGGTAAAAACAGGGATTTTTATCCTTCCATTCCCCACCCTGGAGCACAGCCTGGCTCTCCCAGTCATCCTGGCTGGAAAAACTGCAGGATCCAGCAGAGCTCAGCAGTCAAACCTCCTGTCCTTTGGCTTCCCAGGAGCACAGGCAAACCTATGGCAACACCAGGGAGCCTCTCCTGGAGAACCTGACCAGCGAGTACGACCTGGAGCTGTTCCGCAGGGCGCAGGCGCGCGCCTCCGAGGACCTGGTGAGCTCCAGGGGGGCAGCACGGGGGGCTCCAGGCCTTGGGGGGGCAGCTCTGACATCCCAGGGGTGCTGCCAGGGGACAGTGACAGCGTTCTGCTTCCCTGCTGAGGTGGCTGTGACCACAAAAGCCACCTCGGCCTTAGCTTGCTGCTGCTGCTGAAGGTGCTGAGGAGCTTCCCAAAGCCACATCCCGTTCCAGAGAAGGATCAAAGGATCCTTTGATGCTGTCCTGGGATAGTTGGGGTAGCTGGGGCAGAGCCTTGGGCTGTGTCATGGAGCCACGGAAGGAACTGGGCTGGAAAAACCTTCTGAGATCATCGAGTGCCACCCGTCACCTGACACCACCTTGTCACCGAGTGCCACATCCAGGTTTTTCTAAACACCTCTGGGGATGGTGGCACTTCCCTGGGCAGCCCCTTCCAATTGCCAATCCCTCTTTCTGGGCAGAAATTCCTCCTCGTGTGCAGCCTGAACCTGCCCTGGTACAGCCTGGAAACTTTTTGTTCCCTGGTTGCAGAGCCTGACCCCACCCTGGCTGCCACCCTCCTGCCAGGGGTTATGGAGGCAACCAGATCTGATCCTTTCCTGCAGGATAAACACCCCCAGCTCCCTCAGCTGCTCCTCACAGCACTTGTGTCCTGTCCCTGTGGGTCAGGAGAGGAGCAGGGAGCAGCCAGGAGCTGTAGGGATTTAACAAAAAGATGAATTCAGAAGACTCAAAACAGATTTCCTCCAGGAAAACAAACCCCCAATCCTCCTCCAGCTGCAGGAGCTCAGGACTTCAGGACAGCTAATTAATATGATTAAGCAGAAGCTGTTAATTGTTTACATTGAGCCATATTTTACATTCTAGAGCTGCTGTTCATGTGCTTCTATCTTGTCCACACACTCAGCGTGCACTTTCCAGGAAATATGATTGGTTCCAGTCCAGTGTTTCTTGGCCCTCTTTTATCTAATCCTTGCAGCCTTGGTGTTCTGTTTCTCAGCTCCTTCTTTTTCTTCTTTTAGAACAGTTTATGTCTTTGTAACTGTCTTGGTTTGGAAAGACAGGGATCTGCCAGGCAAAGCTGGAGTTTCCCTTGGAATGGAGAATGTAAACCCCTCACTCCCACCAAATTATAATTTTGTAATTCAGGGGCTTTCAGGCAAAGATTTGGGAATAGGAATAACAGTTCTTTACTGGGAATATTAACAATACAAATGTAGTAGAAAAACAAAACCACCCAACCAAACCAGCAAACAAACAAAACAACAATTTTGGAGAACCCTGACAGAGTCAGGAGGGAAGCTCAGGGCGTTGGAAGCAGCCCAGAGTGAGTCCTCCTGGAGTGGCAGAGGTGGTTCTGGTGGGGCAGAGATGATCCTGGAGAACCAGGGTCCAGGGATGGTGAGAAGGGCCCAGGGATGGTGAGAAGGGTCCAGGGGTGGTGAGAAGGGTCCAGGGATGGTGAGAAGGGTCCAGGGGTGGTGAGAAGGGTCCAGGGGTGGTGAGAAGGGTCCAGGGATGGTGAGAAGGGCCCAGAGATGGTGAGAAGGGTCCAGGGATGGTGAGAAGGGTCCAGGGGTGGTGAGAAGGGTCCAGGGATGGTGAGAAGGGTCCAGGGGTGGTGAGAATGGTCCAGGGATGGTGAGAAGGGTCCAGGGATGGTGAGAAGGGTCCAGGGGTGGTGAGAAGGGTCCAGGGATGGTGAGAAGGGTCCAGGGGTGGTGAGGAGGATCCAGGGATGGTGAGAAGGGTCCAGGGATGGTGAGGAGGGTCCAGGGATGGTGAGAAGGGCCCAGGGATGGTGAGAAGGGTCCAGTGATGGTGAGAAGGGTCCAGGGATGGTCAGAAGGGTCCAGGGATGGTCAGAAGGGTCCAGTCTTCCTCCAGGAATCAGGTGAAGCCAGTTCCCTTTGTGTTCCTGTGTCTCAGTTTTATCCAGGTGGGAATGGTTGGCTCCCCTCACTGGGTGGAGCATCTCCCACTGGGATGATGGAATGTGGATGTTCTGCTTTGGGGATGTGGCTTTTAGTGGTCCATGAGCAGAAAATCCCCCCCTGGAGGGAGGACAGGGGTGACAGAGATAAGGAACACTGCCCCACCTGGTTTTATCAGCTGGCCCCTTATCAGAAGGCATCTGCCCCCTCTTCTCCCAGAGTTACAACAGGAAAAACATCTCCCCAGCTGCTTTCAGCAGATGAAACAGAACCCACATTTTTGCTCCCACAACCCAAGACAATCACCTTGAGGAATTCCAGAGCGTTCTGATAACAACTGAAGAGGGTTTGGCTGGAACACCCTGAGCTGTCCCAGCTGCTTTGAGTTTGAAATCTCTGGCTGACCCTCTGCCTTTTTCCCCTCCCAACCACCCCTGGGGCAGGAGAAGCTGAGGCTGCAGGGGCAGATCACCGAGGGCAGCAACATGATCAAGACCATCGCCTTCGGGCGCTACGAGCTGGACACGTGGTACCACTCGCCCTACCCCGAGGAGTACGCGCGCCTGGGCCGCCTCTACATGTGCGAGTTCTGCCTCAAGTACATGAAGAGCCAGACCATCCTGCGCAGGCACATGGTGAGGGAGGGGCTGGGGAGGGGCTGGGGAGGGCTCATTCCTGCTGGGAATGCTGCTCTGGGAGCAGACAGGGCTCTTTCCCTCTGGGAATGCTGCTCTGGCACCAGAGAGGGGCTCATTCCTGCTGGGAATGCTGCTCTGGGAGTGGAGAGGGGTTCATTCCCTTTGGGAATGCTGCTGAGGGGCTGGGGAGGGCTCATTCCTGCTGGGAATGCTGCTCTGGGAGTGGAGAGGGGTTCATTCCTGCTGGGAATGCTGCTGTGGGGCTGGGAAGGGCTCAGCCCTGCTGTGAGTCCTGTTCTGGTGCCAGAGAGGGGTTCATTCCCTCTGGGAATGCTGCTCTGGCTCCAGAGAGGGGCTCATTCCCTCTGGGAATGCTGCTGTGGGGCTGGGGAGGGCTCATTCCTGCTGGGAATGCTGCTGTGGGAGCAGAGAGGGGTTCATTCCCTCTGGGAATCCTGTTCTGATACCAGAGAGGGGTTCATTCCTGCTGGGAATGCTGCTGAGGGGCTGGGGAAGGGTTCATTCCTGCTGGGAATGCTGCTCTGGGAGCAGAGAGGGGCTCATTCCCTTTGGGAATGCTGCTGAGGAGCTGGGGAGGGCTCATTCCTGCTGGGAATGCTGCTCTGGGAGTGGAGAGGGGTTCATTCCCTCTGAGAATCCTGTTCTGATACCAGAGAGGGATTCATTTCCTCTGGGAATGCTGCTGAGGGGCTGGGGAGGGGCTCATTCCTGCTGGGAATGCTGCTCTGGCACCAGAGAGGGGCTCTTTCCCTCTGGGAGTTCTGTTCTGGCACCAGAGCAGGGCTCATTCCCTCTGGGAATCCTGTTCTGGTACCAGAGAGGGGTTCATTCCTGCTGGGAATGCTGCTGAGGGGCTGGGGAGGGCTCAGCCCTGCTGGGAATGCTGCTGTGGCACCAGGCAGGGCTCATTCCCTCTGGGAATCCTATTCTGGCACCAGGAAAGGCTCTTTCCCTCTGGAAATTCTGTTCTGGTAGCAGAGAGGGGCTCATTCCCTCTGGGAATGCCGCTGTGAGACCAGAGGACTCCTTCCCTCTGGGGACTCCCTGGCTCTGACCCGCAGGGTTGCCCAGCCAGGCTCATTCCCAGCTGGAAAGGCCAGGCTGTGGGTTCCTGTCCCCACAGAGCAGGGTGACAGCCCTGTCACCTGTGTCTGTGTCCCTGTCACACAGGCCAAGTGCGTCTGGAAGCACCCGCCGGGCGACGAGATCTACCGCAAGGGCTCCATCTCCGTCTTCGAGGTGGACGGCAAGAAGAACAAGGTGAGGGGGGCAGGCTGGGCTGGGCCCCGCTCAGCCAGGGCCTGCTGCAGCCTGGGGAGGGCTCATTCCCGCTGGGAATGCTGCTCTGGGAGCAGAGAGGGGTTTATTCCCACTGGGAATGCTGCTGTGGGAGCAGAGAGGGGCTCATTCCCGCTGGGAATGCTGCTGTGGGAGCAGAGAGGGGCTCATTCCCTCTGGGAATGCTGCTGTGGGGCTGGGGAGGGGCTCATTCCCTCTGGGAATGCTGCTGTGGGGCTGGGGAGGGCTCAGCCCCGCTGGGAATGCTGCTGTGGGAGCAGAGAGGGGCTCATTCCCGCTGGGAATGCTGCTCTGGGAGCAGAGAGGGGTTTATTCCCTCTGGGAATGCTGCTGTGGGAGCAGAGAGGGGCTCATTCCCTCTGGGAATGCTGCTGTCGGAGCAGAGAGGGGCTCATTCCCGCTGGGAATGCTGCTCTGGGAGCAGAGAGGGGCTCATTCCCTCTGGGAATGCTGCTCTGGGAGCAGAGAGGGGTTTATTCCCTCTGGGAATGCTGCTGTGGGAGCAGAGAGGGGTTTATTCCCTCTGGGAATGCTGCTGTGGGAGCAGAGAGGGGTTTATTCCCTCTGGGAATGCTGCTGTGGGAGCAGAGAGGGGCTCATTCCCGCTGGGAATGCTGCTGTGGGAGCAGAGAGGGGTTTATTCCCGCTGGGAATGCTGCTGTGGGAGCAGAGAGGGGTTTATTCCCTCTGGGAATGCTGCTGTGGGAGCAGAGAGGGGCTCATTCCCACTGGGAATGCTGCTCTGGGAGCAGAGAGGGGCTCATTCCCGCTGGGAATGCTGCTGTGGGAGCAGAGAGGGGCTCATTCCCTCTGGGAATGCTGCTGAGGGAACAGAGAGGGGCTCATTCCCGCTGGGAATGCTGCTGAGGGAACAGAGAGGGGCTCATTCCCTCTGGGAATGCTGCTGTGGGAGCAGAGAGGGGTTCATTCCCTGCTGGGAATGCTGCTGTGGGAGCAGAGAGGGGTTCACTCCCTGCTGGGAATGCTGCTCTGGGAGCAGAGAGGGGTTCATTCCCTCTGGGAATGCTGCTCTGGGGCTGGGGAGGGGCTCATTCCCGCTGGGAATGCTGCTGTGGGAGCAGAGAGGGGCTCATTCCCGCTGGGAATGCTGCTGAGGGAACAGAGAGGGGTTTATTCCCTCTGGGAATGCTGTTCTGCTGCCAGAGAGGAGTTCATTCCCTCTGGGAATCCTGTTCTGGTACCAGAGAGGGGTCATTCCCTCTGGGAATGCTGTTCTGGTACCAGAGAGGGGTCATTCCCTCTGGGAATGCTGCTGAGGAGCTGGGAAAGGCTCAGCCCTGCTGGGAATCCTGTTCTGGCACCAGGCAGGGCTCTTTCCTTCTGGGAATCCTGTTCTGGTACCACAGAGGGATTTATTCCCTCTGGGAATCCTGTTCTGGTACCACAGAGGGGTTTATTCCTTCTGGGAATCCTGTTCTGGTACCACAGAGGGATTTATTCCCTCTGGGAATGCTGTTCTGGCACCAGAGAGGGGCTCATTCCTCACCCAATGGCCTCACCCATTCCCAATTCCACCACTGGAATTGTTTTCCTGTTTCCCCATCGTTTCTCAGATGATTCTGAATTTTTTATTTTTATTTTTTTTTCTGTCCTTTTCCCTGGGGTGTTTTGCCTGTCATGGTTGGGTTTTCTGAAGTTCTGAAGTTCTTCCCCAGGGATGAAAACTGGCAAACAAGGATCACGCTTTCACATTTCTCTCCTAAGGAGGGGGCTTTGCTTGTTGACCCCTTGGTGTGACCAATGGGTCAAAAGAATCCCACCTTTTATACAAAAGTATAAAAATAAGTTTGGAGAATAAACCAGCTCCTTTTTAGAACATCAGCCTTCTGATCAAGACTCACATCTCTTCTTTTGTGTCCAACAGCAACACTTGCCCACATTTTGAGGGGACAAATGATCTCACTGGAATCAACACCTGCATTTTTATTTTATTTTTATTTTTATTATTTTTTTTTTTTTTCTTGTGTGCCCAGATCTACTGTCAGAACCTGTGTCTGCTGGCAAAGCTTTTCCTGGACCACAAAACCCTTTATTACGACGTGGAGCCTTTCCTCTTCTACGTCATGACAGAGGCTGACAACACCGGCTGCCACCTGATCGGGTATTTCTCCAAGGTCAGTGCAAAACATTCCCCACCTCTCTTGGCTTGGAAAGCCAGGGATCTGCCAGGGAGAGCTGGAGTTTCCCTTGGAATGGGGAATGTAAATCTCTCACTCCCACCAAATTGTAATTTTCCAATTAAGGGTTGTCAGGCAAAGATTTGGGAATGGGAATAACAATTCTTTACTGGGAATGTTAACAATACAAATGGAGTAGAAAAAACAAAACCACCCAACCAAACCAGCAAACAAACAAACAAACAATTTTGGAGAACCCTGACAGAGTCAGGAGGGAAGCTCAGGGGGTTGGGAGCAGTCCAGAGTGAGTCCTCCTGGAGTGGCAGAGGTGGTTCTGGTGGGGCAGAGATGATCCTGGAGAACAAGGGTCCAGGGGTGGTGAGAAGGGTCCAGGGGTGGTGAGAAGGGTCCAGAGATGGTGAGAAGGATCCAGTGATGGTGAGAAGGGCCCAGGGGTGGTGAGAAGGGCCCAGGGGTGGTGAGAAGGGTCCAGGGATGGTGAGAAGGGCCCAGGGATGGTGAGAAGGGCCCAGGGATGGTGAGAAGGGTCCAGGGGTGGTGAGAAGGGTCCAGGGGTGGTGAGAAGGGCCCAGGGATGGTGAGAAGGGTCCAGGGGTGGTGAGAAGGGTCCAGGGGTGGTGAGAAGGGTCCAGGGATGGTGAGAAGGGTCCAGGGATGGTGAGGAGGGTCCAGTGGGGGTGAGAAGGGTCCAGTCTTCCTCCAGGAATTGGGTGAAGCTGGATACTTTCTGTGTTCCTGTGTCCTGTGTACTATATATATTCTTTATATGTAATATTTATATATTATATATTATATGTATTATATATTTGTGTATTATGTATATTCTTTATATACAACATTTATATATTATATATTATGTATTTGTATACTTGTATATTATATATACTCTTGATATATAATATTTATGTATTATATATTATATATTTATGTATTTGTGTATTATATGTTATTTATATATAATATTTATATATTATATATCATATATTTATATATTTGTGTATTATATATACTCTTTATATCTAGTGTTTATGTATTATATATTATATATTATATATTATATATTATATATTATATATTATATATTATATATTATATATTATATATTATATATTATATATTTATATGTTTGTGTAGTATATATATTCTTTATATATAATACTTATATATTATATATTATATATTATATATTATATATTATATATTATATATTATATATTATATATTATATATTATATATTTATGTTTGTGTATTATATATTCTTTATATTTAATGTTTATATATTATATATTATACATTTATATATTTGTATATTACATATATTCTTTATATATAATATTTACACATTATATATTTACATTTATCTAATTCATACTTATTTTATAGCTAAAATAAATAAAAAAAATCCCGAGTTCTCTGAGCCCCCTTTCCTCTCCGCTCCTCTTTCCAGGAGAAGAATTCCTTCCTCAACTACAACGTCTCCTGCATCCTGACCATGCCCCAGTACATGAGGCAGGGCTACGGCAAAATGCTCATCGACTTCAGTGAGTGTGGGCAGGGAAATCCCAGGGGGAAAAAAAACAAACCAAAAATCCCTCCAGCTCCACCAGGCTGCTGCTGCTTCCTGAGTCGTTTAAATAAGAGTTTTTAATTTAATTTTTTATTTTTATTAATTTTTTTTTAGGCTATTTGCTGTCGAAAGTAGAAGAAAAAGTTGGCTCCCCAGAGCGTCCCCTGTCCGACCTGGGCTTGATCAGCTACAGGAGCTACTGGAAGGAAGTTCTGCTGCGTTACCTGCACAACTTCCAGGGCAAGGAGATCTCCATCAAAGGTGAGGGGACACCCTGGGGACACCCCTCAGGGTGGAACCTGACCCAGGCTCTGGGTGGGCTCTGCTTGCAGAGATCAGCCAGGAGATCCTGGGGGCATTGGGGCTGTTTCTGGGGCTCTGGGTGGGCTCTGGGTGAGCTCTGGGTGGGCTCTGGATGGGCTGTGGGTGAGCTCTGGGTGGGCTCTGAGTGGGCTCTGAGTGGGCTCTGGATGAGTTTTGGGTGGGCTCTGGGTGGAGCCTGAGCCAGGCTCTGCTCGCAGAGATCAGCCAGGAGATCCTGGGGGCTTTGGGGCTGTTTCTGGGGCTCTGGGTGGGCTCTGGCTGGGCTCTGGGTGAGCTCTGGGTGAGCTCTGGGTGGGCTCTGGGTGGGCTCTGGCTGGGCTCTGGGTGAGCTCTGGGTGAGCTCTGGGTGGGCTCTGGGTGGGCTCTGGATGATCTCTGGGTGGGCTCTGGGTGGGCTCTGGGTGGGCTCTGCTCGCAGAGATCAGCCAGGAGATCCTGGGGGCTTTGGAGCTGTTTCTGGGGCTCTGGATGAGCTCTGGGTGGGCTCTGGGTGGGCTCTGGCTGAGCTCTGGGTGGGCTCTGCCTGCAGAGATCAGCCAGGAGATCCTGGGGGCTTTGGGGCTGTTTCTGGGGCTCTGGGTGGGCTCTGGCTGAGTTCTGGGTGGGCTCTGCTCACAGAGATCAGCCAGGAGATCCTGGGGGGCTTTGGGGATGTTTCTGGGGCTCTGGGTGGGCTCTGGGTGAGCTCTGGCTGAGCTCTGGGTGGGCTCTGCTCGCAGAGATCAGCCAGGAGACCGCCGTCAACCCCGTGGACATCGTCAGCACCCTGCAGGCCCTGCAGATGCTCAAGTACTGGAAGGGCAAACACCTGGTCCTCAAGAGACAGGTGAGCCAGGGCGTTCCTGGGGGGATCTCCTTTCAGCTCCCCCTTTTCCTGGCTGCCCCAGCCTTTCCTTTCCTTTCCTTTCCTTTCCTTTCCTTTCCCTTTCCTTTCCTTTCCTTTCCTTTCCTTTCCTTTCCTTTCCTTTCCTTTCCTTTCCTTTTCCTTTCCTTTCCTTTCCTTTCCTTTCCTTTCCCTTTCCTTTCCTTTCCTTTCCTTTCCTTTCCCCCTTCCTTTCCCCCTTCCTTTCCCCCTTCCTTTCCCCCTTCCTTTCCCCCTTCCTTTCCCCCTTCCTTTCCCCCTTCCTTTCCCCCTTCCTTTCCCCCTTCCTTTCCCCCTTCCTTTCCCCCTTCCTTTCCCCCTTCCTTTCCCCCTTCCTTTCCCCCTTCCTTTCCCCCCTTCCTTTCCCCCTTCCTTTCCCCCTTCCTTTCCCCCTTCCTTTCCCCCTTCCTTTCCCCCTTCCTTTCCCCCTTCCTTTCCCCCTTCCTTTCCCCCTTCCTTTCCCCCTTCCTTTCCCCCTTCCTTTCCCCCTTCCTTTCCCCCTTCCTTTCCCCTTCCTTTCCCCCTTCCTTTCCCCCTTCCTTTCCCCCTTCCTTTCCCCCTTCCTTTCCCCCTTCCTTTCCCCCTTCCTTTCCCCCTTCCTTTCCCCCTTCCTTTCCCCCTTCCTTTCCCCCTTCCTTTCCCCCTTCCTTTCCCCCTTCCTTCCCCCCTCCTTCCCCCCTCCTTTCCCCCTTCCTTTGAGGCCCAGCCACCCTCCCCTTTGTGCTGCTGCCCCAGGGGTTGCTTCCCCAGCAGGAACCCCCCCTGCCCTGCCCTGCCCTCCCCTCCCCAGGACCTGATCGACGAGTGGATCGCCAAGGAGGCCAAGAGATCCAACAGCAACAAGACCATGGACCCCAGCTGCCTCAAGTGGACCCCTCCCAAGGGCACCTAAGCGTCCCCCCAGCAGAGGAGCACCCTAGGGATCGTGCTGGTTGGCTGCTGCAGCGTCCCCAGGGCAGGGCAGGGCAGGGCAGGGCAGGTCACCCCCCTCCCCTCCCCTGGCCGTTGTCCCCACAGTTCTGAGGAACTCGGATGTTTCGGCCTCAGTGAGGCCGCCAGGACTGGAAGCGTCTGGGAGCCCCTGGGGGAGCTGAGGAGGAGCTCTGGGCCTGTCCCTGCTCCATCCCTCCCTCCATCCCTCCCTCCATCCCTCCCTCCATCCCTCCCTCCATCCATCCCTCCATCCATCCCTCCATCCCTCCATCCCTCCATCCCTCCATCCCTCCATCCCTCCCTCCATCCCTCCCTCCATCCCTCCCTCCATCCCTCCATCCATCCCTCCATCCATCCCTCCATCCCTCCATCCATCCCTCCATCCATCCCTCCATCCATCCCTCCATCCCTCCCTCCATCCCTCCCTCCATCCCTCCATCCATCCATCCCTCCTTCCTTCATCCCTCCATCCATCCATCCCTCCCTCCATCCCTCCATCCCTCCCTCCATCCCTCCATCCCTCCCTCCATCCATCCCTCCATCCATCCATCCATCCCTCCCTCCATCCATCCCTCCATCCATCCTTCCATCCCTCCCTCCCTCCCCTGCCCCTCCTGCAGCCCCCCTGGCTCCTGGACAAGCTCTGCAAACGCTTTCTGTGGGGCAGCCCTGGCTCCCCTCCTGCCCCACCCCGTTCCCTCTCTGGAATAGCTTTAGTGGGATCATCTCCCCCCTCCTCCCCAATTTCCAGCAAGTTCTCCCCCCAGGATCCAGCAGATCCTCTCGTAGTTCCTGTTGTTGGACAGCCAGAACTGCACCCCCTGCACCCCAGGGAGCTGCTGTCACCCCCTCCACCCTCACCCTCACCTCCTGGAGCCACCACAGCTGGAAGCACCTCTGGATTAAGAGTCCCTGTTTTTTTCCTGGTGTGTATCTCGTGGAATTGCTGAGTTCCTTGTACATAAACAACCTGCTGAGTGTGTTCCCCTGGAGGTGTTTGTTTGGGTTTTTTTAATTTTTTTTAATTTTTTTTTTGTTTGGTAGGTTTTGGGGGTTTTTTTGGAGTTTTTTTTTGGTTTGTTTTGGTTTTTGGGGGTTTTTGGGGGGGGTGGTGTTTTTTTATTATTTTTTTTTATTATTATTATTTTTTTCCCCAGAGAAGCCTTCCTGGAATTGCAGGTCCCTTTTTTATTGGAGGGATTTTTTGGGTTTTTCCCCTCCAGGCTGAAGGAATCCAAACTTTGGCCTTTTCCAAAGAGCCCGCAGGAACTCCCAGCACCAGTTATTTCCGGGAGCTGCTGGGAGCTCCAGGGAGGGATGGATTCCCTGGCAGAGCAAAAGCAAAAAATTCCAGTGCTGGATTCCCTGATCCCAGTGCTGGATTCCTGATCCCAGTGCTGATTTCAGTGATCCCAGTGCTGGATTCCCAATCCCAGTGCTGGATTCCCTGATCCCAGTGCTGGATTCCCTGATCCCAGTGCTGGATTCCCAATCCCAGTGCTGATTTCAGTGATCCCAGTACTGGATATTCCCAATCCCAGTGCTGGATTCCCTGATCCCAGTGCTGGATTCCCAATCCCAGTGCTGATTTCAGTGATCCCAGTACTGGATATTCCCAATCCCAGTGCTGATTCCCAATCCCAGTGTTGATTTCAGTGATCCCAGCACTGATTCCCTGATCCCAGTGCCGGATTCCCTGATCCCAGTGCCAGATTCCCAATCCCAGTGCTGGATTCCCTGATCCCAGCACTGATTCCCAATCCCAGCACTGATTCCCAATCCCAGTGCTGGATTCCCTGATCCCAGTGCCGAATTCCCAATCCCAGTGCCGAATTCCCAATCCCAGTGCTGGATTCCCAATCCCAGCACTGATTCCCTGATCCCAGTGCTGGATTCCCTGATCCCAGTGCTGATTTCAGTGATTCCAGCACTGATTCCCTGATACCAGCACTGATTCCCAATCCCAGCACTGATTCCCAATCCCAGTGCTGGATTCCCTGACCCCAGTGCCGAATTCCCAATCCCAGTGCCAGATTCCCAATCCCAGAGCTGATTTCAGTGATCCCAGGGCCGGATATTCCCAAAGGGATCAGGGGAGGGAGGCAGGAGGGGGCAGGGAGCCCCGTCCCTGCAGTCAGTTCAGCTGTCCCTGTGGACAATGTCCTCAATCCATGGGGACAATCCCCGTGCCCCCCCCTCGCTGTCCCAATCCCAGTGCTGGATTCAGTGATCCCAGTGCTGGATTCCCTGATCCCAGCGCTGATTTCAGTGATCCTAGTACTGGATATTCCCAATCCCAGTGCTGATTCCCAATCCCAGTGTTGATTTCAGTGATCCCAGCACTGATTCCCTGATCCCAGTGCCGAATTCCCAATCCCAGTGCCAGATTCCCAATCCCAGTGCTGAATTCCCAATCCCAGTGCTGGATTCCCTGATCCCAGCACTGATTCCCTGATCCCAGTGCTGGATTCCCAATCCCAGAGCTGATTTCAGTGATCCCAGTGCTGGATTCCCTGATCCCAGTGCTGGATTCCCTGATCCCAGTGCTGAATTCCCAATCCCAGTGCTGGATTCCCAATCCCAGTGCTGGATTCCCAATCCCAGTGCTTGATTCCCAATCCCAGAGCTGATTTCAGTGATCCCAGTGCTGGATTCCCTGATCCCAGTGCTGGATTCCCTGATCCCAGTGCCAGATTCCCAATCCCAGTGCCGAATTCCCAATCCCAGTGCCAGATTCCCAATCCCAGTGCTGGATTCCCGATCCCAGTGCTGGATTCCCGATCCCAGTGCTGGATTCCTGATCCCAGTGCTGGATTCCTGATCCCAGTGCTGGATTCCCGATCCCAGTGCTGGATTCCCGATCCCAGTGCTGGATTCCTGATCCCAGTGCTGATTTCAGTGATCCCAGTGCTGGATTCCCTGATCCCAGCACTGATTCCCAATCCCAGTGCTGGATTCCCTGACCCCAGTGCCGAATTCCCAATCCCAGTGCCAGATTCCCAATCCCAGAGCTGATTTCAGTGATCCCAGGGCCGGATATTCCCAAAGGGATCAGGGGAGGGAAGCAGGAGGGGGCAGGGAGCCCCATCCCTGCAGTCAGTTCAGCTGTCCCTGTGGACAATGTCCTCAATCCATGGGGACAATCCCCGTGCCCCCCCCTCGCTGTCCCAATCCCAGTGCTGGATTCCCTGATCCCAGTGCTGGATTCAGTGATCCCAGTGCTGGATTCAGTAATCCCAGTGCTGGATTCCCAATCCCAGCACTGATTCCCTGATCCCAGCACTGATTCCCTGATCCCAGTGCTGGGTATTCCCGATCCCAGTGCTGGATTCCTGATCCCAGTGCTGGATTCCCAATCCCAGTGCTGAATTCCCAATCCCAGTGCTGGATTCCCAATCCCAGTGCTGAATTCCCAATCCCAGTGCTGGATTCCCAATCCCAGTGCTGGATTCCCTGATCCCAGTGCTGGATTCCCAATCCCAGTGCTGGATTCCCTGATCCCAGTGCTGGATTCCCAATCCCAGTGCTGAATTCCCAATCCCAGCACTGATTCCCAATCCCAGCACTGATTCCCTGATCCCAGCACTGATTCCCAATCCCAGAGCTGATTTCAGTGATCCCAGGGCCGGATATTCCCAAAGGGATCAGGGGATTGTGGTGCCCCTCAATCCATGGGGACAATCCCCGTGCCCCCCCCTCGCTGTCCCAATCCCAGGGCAGGAGCTGGAACGGCCTCTCCTTAGAGCAGCTCTATTCCTGGGATCCTTTCCCTGTCATTATCCCAGCCTTTTCCTGCCCTCCCCAGCCCGGCCCACGCCGCCCCAAAACCACCAGAGGTGCAGGGAGGAAAAGAAAAAAAAATAAAAATAAAATCAACAAAACGGGAGCCAGCAGAGGGAAAAGAAAACATCCCCAGGAAACCGCGGGTCCCGGCGGCTCCTGCGGCTTTTCCTGCGGGAGAGCTCGGCCCCCGGGAGCTGCCGGAGGGGGCTGGAGCGTCCCGGGTTTGGGGCTGGCACGGCCCTGCGGTGTCCGGGGGGCTGCGGTGTCCCGGGTTTGGGGCCGGGACCTCCCCACAATGTCCCGGATTTGGGGCTGGGACCTCCCCGCACTGCCCCGGGTTTTGGGCTGACACCTCCCCGCGGTGTTCCGGGTTTGGTCCCTGCAGTGTCCCGGGTTTGGGGCTCCCTGCGGTGTCCTGGTTTTGGGGTTTGGGGCTGGGACCTCCCCACAATGTCCCGGGTTTGGGGCTGGGACCTCTCTGCATTGTCCCGGGTGTGGGGCTGGGACCTCCCCACAATGTCCCGGGTTTGGCGCGGGGACCTCTCTGCATTGTCCCGGGTTTGGTCCCCGCAGTGTCCCGGGTTTGGTCCCCGCAGTGCCCCGGGTTTGGTCCCCGCACTGTCCCGGGTTTGGGGCTGACACCTCCCCGCATTGTCCCGGGTTTGGGGCTGGCACCTCCCCGCACTGTCCCGGGTTTGGTCCCCGCATTGTCCCGGGTTTGGGGCTGACACCTCCCCGCGGTGTCCCGGGTTTGGTCCCCGCATTGTCCCGGGTTTGGTCCCCGCAGTGTCCCGGGTTTGGGGCTGACACCTCCCCGCACTGTCCCGGGTTTGGTCCCCGCATTGTCCCGGGTTTGGTCCCCGCAGTGTCCCGGGTTTGGTTCCCGCGCTGCCCCGGGTTTGGTCCCTGCATTGTCCCGGGTTTGGTCCCCGCAGTGCCCCGGGTTTGGTCCCCGCACTGTCCCGGGTTTGGGGCTGCTCTGGAATCGCACATCAGGGGCCGGTTTGGGATGAGCGATCTCAAACCGCAGCCGTTCCCAGCCCCTGCCCTGCCCGGGACACCTCCCGCTCCCCCAGCCCCGTCCTTGGACACTCCCAGGGATGCAGCATCCACGTTTCCTCTGGAAAATCCGGAAAATTCCCGGTTCTCCCGGTTTTGGCACACCTGGCACTTCCTCGGCGCACCGCGGGGACCCCGGAGCAGCCGGGAAGCAGCAGGATCCCAACAAACCCGGCGTTTGGGGCAATTCCAGAGATTTCCTCACTCCCAAACTCCCCGGAGGGAATGAATGCCAGTGAGGGAAAACCTCGGCGAGGTTTTCCAGCGGGCCCTGGATTGCCGGGAAGGGCAGCAGAGGGTGCTGCTTCCCAGGGCAAAAGGCAGGAAAATCCCGGGAGCTCGGGGTGGCTCCTGCCGGGGAGTTCATCCCCGATTTCCGGGCGAGAAGAGAGGGATTCTCGGGAGGCGGGGAGGGCGCGGGGCAAAGCGGGAATTCCTGGGGGGTTTGAGCCATTCCCAGCGCTGCGGGGTGTTGGTGGAGGATCAGGGAATCATCAGGGAATCATCAGGGAATCACGGAATCCCAGCCTGGATCGGGCTGGAGGGATCGGGATGGGACAACCGGGATCGGGATGGGGCAGTCGGGATCGGGATGGAGATCGGGATGGGACAACCGGTATCGGGATGGGACAGTCGGGATCAGGATGGAGATCGGGATGGGGTGGCCGGGATCGGGATATGACAGCCGGGATCGGGATCGGGATCGGGATGGGGCTCGGGATGGGGATCGGGATGGGGCAGTCGGGATCGGGATATGACAGCTGGGATCAGGATGGGGATCGGGATTGGGATATGATAGCCGGGATCAGGATGGGGATGGGGATGGGGATCGGGATCGGGATGGGGATGGGGATCGGGATATTATAGCCGGGATCAGGATGGGGATCGGGATCAGGATGGGGCAGTTGGGATCGGGATATGACAGCCGGGATCAGGATGGGAATCGGGATCGGGATCAGGATGGGGATGGGGCAGTTGGGATCGGGATATGACAGCCGGGATCAGGATGGAGATGGGACAGTCGGGATCAGGATGGGGCTCGGGATGGGGCAGTCGGGATCGGGATATGACAGCCGGGATCAGGATGGGGATCGGGATGGGGATGGGGATCAGGATGGGGATGGGGATCGGGATGGGGATCGGGATCGGGATGGGGATCGGGATGGGGCTGAGCTCTGCGCCGCTCCAGGGCGGCTCCCGGCGCTCTCTGGCTCCAGCCCGGGAGCGCGGGGCTGGCTCAGCCCGAGCGTTCCCGGCGGGAATGCAAAGGCAGCTCCACATCCCGGAGTCGGGAGCCTCCGTGCTGCTTTTCCAGCCCCGGATCCGGGAATTCCAAACCTGCTGCTGAGGGAGCGGCTGTTCTCCCTGAGGCAAACCCCGAGTTCTGTCCCGTGGAAAAACTCCGACGTTGTGGATGCGAAAATAAAACTAAAAGGGGCTTGATAGAAAAAAATAATAATAAAAAAAAAAAAATTTAAAAAAAGGGATTTCAGGGAAGAGAAGCTTTAAACCAGGAGAAATCCCAACGCCGGGGCAGCTCTGGGAACAGGGGCAGCCCCCAGCAGCACCTCCGGCACCAAATCCAGGTTTTTTAGGGACAATCAGCTGGGAATGTGAGCCCAGCGGGACAGACCGAGGTGCAGGGCAGCCCCTGCTCCCCCGAACCGCCCTCCACCCCCATTTCCCGCGGGAAATTTTCCAGGAGCTGCCCAGCCCAGTTTCCCCCATTCCCCCCAGCCTGGGGAGCGCTGGGAGCACTGGGAGCACTGGGAGCACTGGGAACACCGGGAACACTGGGAGCGCTGGGAGCACTGGGAACACTGGGAACACTGGGAGCGCTGGGAGCACTGGGAACACTGGGAGCGCTGGGAACACTGGGAACACTGGGAGCTCTGGGAGCTCTGGGGGCACTGGGAACGCTGGGAGCACTGGGAACACTGGGAGCTCTGGGAGCACTGGGAGCACTGGGGGCACTGGGAGCGCTGGGAGCACTGGGAACACTGGGAGCTCTGGGAGCTCTGGGGGCACTGGGAACGCTGGGAGCGCTGGGAGCGCTGGGAACACTGGGAGCTCTGGGAACACTGGGATCACTGGGAACACTGGGAGCACTGGGAGCACTGAGGGCACTGGGAGCACTGGAAGCACTGGGAGCGCTGGGAACACTGGAAGCACTAGGAGCGCTGGGAACACTGGGAACGCTGGGAGCACTGGGAGCACTGAGGGCACTGGGAACACTGGAAGCACTAGGAGCGCTGGGAACACTGGGAACGCTGGGAGCACTGGGAGCACTGGGGGCACTGGGAGCACTGGGAACACTGGGAGCACTGGGAGTGCTGGGAACACTGGGAGCTCTGAGGGCACTGGGAACACTGGGAGAACTGGGAACACTGGGAACACTGGGAGTACTGGGAGCACTGGGAGTGCTGGGAGCACTGGGAACACTGGGAACACTGGGAACACTGGAAGCACTGGGAACACTGAGAGCACTGGAGCACTGGGAGCACTGGGAGCACTGGGAGCACTGGAAGCACTGGGAACACTGGGGGCACTGGGAACACTGGGAACACTGGGAACACTGGGAATACTGGGAGCACTAGGAGCACTGGGAGCGCTGGGAGCACTGGGGGCACTGGGAGCACTGGGAACACCGGGAGCACTGGGAACACTGGGAGCACTGGGAACACTGGGAACACTGGGAACACTGAGGGCACTGGGAGCACTGGGAGCACTGGGAGCACTGGGATCTCCGGGCAGGGCCGGCCCGGGGCTCGCTGCCGGCCCCTCCAGGCCCTCCCGGGATTTGCCGCTTCCCGAGCCCGGCACCTTCCCCGGCTCATCCTGCGGGGGCCGAGGGCCCGGAACAGGGAGAGGGAGGGAAACCCAAAAATATCCCGTAATGACTCAGGGGAGGGAGGGAGGGAGGGGCTGGAGCCCGGCTGGGCAGCGGCAGCTCCGGGCTCTGCTCCCGAGGAACGGGCAGCCAGAGACATTTCGGGCAAAATCCTCCAGGCTCCGAGGCCCAAATTCCCTGGAGCAGCTGCGGGGAGTTCCTGGGGGTGTCAGGGAAAGGAGGGAGCGCTGTGAGAGCCCTGGGCAGCCGAACTCCCCTGGCCTGTCTTGGGATGTCCTGGAATGTCCTGGAATGTCCTGGCCTGTCCTGGAATGTCCTGGCCTGTCCTGGGATGTCCTGGGATGTCCTGGTCTGTCCTGGTCTGTCCTGGGATGTCCTGGGATGTCCTGGCCTGTCCTGGGATGTTCTGGTCTGTCCTGGTCTGTCCTGGGATGTCCTGGGATGTCCTGGTCTGTCCTGGCCTGTCCTGGGATGTCCTGGCCTGTCCTGGCCTGTCCTGGCCCGTCCTGGCCTGTCCTGGGATGTCCTGGCCCGTCCTGGCCTGTCCTGGGATGTCCTGGTCTGTCCTGGCCTGTCCTGGGATGTCCTGGTCTGTCCTGGCCTGTCCTGGCCTGTCCTGGTCTGTCCTGGCCTGTCCTGGCCTGTCCTGGGATGTCCTGGGATGTCCTGGGATGTCCTGGCCCATCCTGGCCTGTCCTGGGATGTCCTGGCCTGTCCTGGGATGTGCTTTTTTTGGTGGACAAAACCCCCTCATCCTGAGGCCCTTTTTCTGCAGATTCCCATTTCTTTCTTCTCCCACTGGGATGGGAGAGCCACAGCAGCGGCAGTTCCTGTTCTCGGTTTGGGATGAGGATCCATCCCTGATCCATCCCCGGATCCTCCCTCCATCCCTCCCCCTCCGCAGTGACTCACAGGGAGCAGCAGCAGCTCCCGGTGAATCACCGGGAAAGCTCCCTGATCCAGCCGGGAAAGCTCCCTGATCCAGCCGGGAAAGCTTCCTGATCCAGCCGGGAAAGCTCCCTGATCCAGCCGGGAAAGCTCCCTGATCCAGCCAGGAGCACACAGGGATCCGGGATCTGCAGGGATCGGCAGGGATCCGGGATCTGCAGGGATCTGCAGGGATCTGGGAGCACACAGGGATCCGGGATCCTCAGGGATCTGGGAGCACACAGGGATCCGGGAGCACACAGGGATCTGGGATCCGGGAGCACACAGGGATCCGGGAGCACACAGGGATCCGGGATCCTCAGGGATCTGGGATCCGGGAGCACACAGGGATCCGGGATCCTCAGGGATCTGGGATCCGGGAGCACACAGGGATCCGGGATCCTCAGGGATCCGGGGCGGGGCGGCGCAGCCCCCGCTGTTTCCCCGGCTCCCGCCGCCGTTTTCCGACGCTCTCCACTTCCCCAAGGATTTGTGGAATCCCCTCCGGGATTGGAGGTTGGAAGAGCCGGGAACGCCTCGGGCTCCCGTGGAGGTGTCAGGCTGTGCAAAGCCGGGCTGGATGATCCCAAATCCCGGGATTTGGGGCGGTGTGGGGTGGGGGGGAGAGCGGTGACACCTCCTGCCCCTCGGAGGCTCCGCCACCCAGGATCCCGCGGCAGCATTCCAAGGAATCCGGGGCTGGCTGGGCTCCCGGTGCCCGTTCCCGTTCGGCAGGCAGGAGCAGGCTCGGCAGAGCGGGGCTTGGAACCAGCTCAGGGCCCCCCCGGCGCACCCCAAACCCCGGCACGGTTCCTCCCCCTGCGGCCAGGGAAGCTCCGGGAAGCCACAACTCAACCCCCCCCCCATCCCGAGGGCTCGGAATTGGATCCTCCGCCTCATCGGGAATTCTGTGGGAATTCTGAGCAATGGGAGAAACCAGGACGGAGCCCGGGCTGCGGGAACAAAACGCGAAGAGGGGGATTTGTTTTACAGGGAGCCGGGAAATCCCATCCAGCCCCATCCCAGCCCCTCCCGGCATCTGCAGCATCCCCGGGGGGGAACAGCCCTGACCCGGATTTGCCCCCTTTTTTTTTTTTTGGCACGGGCAAAACCTCCCTGGGAGGAGATTCCTGCCGGGAGCCGAATTCCCTCTGCGGGCCCATCCCGGTGTGACCGCGGGGACGATCCCAGCCCCGTTCCCAAGGCACGGAGGACGCGCTGGTTTGGGTTTTTTTGGTTTTTTTTTTCCTGGCCGCCGTTCAAAGCCGGCCGAGCGGAGAAAACATCTCCAGGCTCATTCCCATTCCCTTCTCCCAGCCGGGCCGGGCCTCCTGGAGCCTTCCCTGCCCGAGAGGAGCCCGAGCTCCGGCTCCTTGTGGGATCTCGGCCCGTGCCAGGCTCCGGCTCCGCTTTCATCCCCAGCCTTTGATTCCCGGCGCTGGAAGGAAAGAGGCTGGAGCAGGGAATCGTCAGCTCGGGCCCCTCCCGCCGGCTCCGTGCGGTGCAGACGGAGCGGGAGATCAAAGCCCGGCGCCTTTTTTTTTTTTTTTTTTTTTTTTTTTGTTTTATTTTTTTTTTTTTTTTTTTTTTTTTAGCTGGAATGCGGCGGGCCGGGAGCCGCGGCCAATTCCAGCGGCGGTTCCTGTCCCGTAACTCGATCCCCGCATCCCCTGGAGGCGTCCCCGGCACTGACAGGTGACACTGGAGCCGCTCCTCGGGAACAAGTCTTGACTTTGCAAGCGCTCCCGAGCTTTTTTTTTTTTTTAATTATTATTATTATTTTTATTTTTTTTTTTCCCGGCAGGATTTGGGAGGCTCGCGGTCGGGATGGGATGAGCTGGGCTTGGAAAAAGACTCACCTGGATGGGATTAACCCTTTCCAGAGCTCCGGGATTCCTCCCCGCTCCGCTTCTGAGGGATGCGCCGCCTCTCTGGGTTTGGGAGCAGCTTTTTTGTGTCTCTTTTCCTGGCGGAGTTCCCTCCATCCGGGTGGCTCAGGAAGGAGCTCCAGGCGGGATTTTTCCTCGCTGGAAGCAGGAAAACCGCTCCAGCTTTTCCCACGGCAGCGGGAGGCTCCCGGGATCACCTCTTGGGAACGCTCCTGAGCCACTGGGATTCCTGATGAATCCCAAGGGATCCCGCTGGGCTGGGAAAAGCGCCCGGGACTTTTCCACATCCAGCCTCGGGGGTGGGCTGAGATCCCTGAGGGAGCCGGGATGGGATTCCCAAAAGCCCGGAGCAGGTTGGGTGTCTCGGTTCCCGGTGGACAATCCCGGGATAAGCCCCGGCAGGGACTTTGTTCCTTGGAAGGGCTGAGCAGGGAACAGCCCGGGATGGGGAGGACGGGAATTCTCTGCCTGGATCTGACCCAGGGCAATCCTGGAGTTCGGGATTTTCTGGGATATCCTCAGAGGGGTTTTTTTTTTTTGGGATGGCTGGGCTCGAAGCAGTTCCTCAGGGATGTTCCCTTCAGGAAAAATCGGGGGAGTTCCCCCTCTCCTCCCTGAATCCCTGGGAGTCAGGGAGATCTTGGGACAGGAAAAAAAAAAATCGCTCCGGTGGGATCATCCTGGATTTTCCCCCCTCCAGGGCAGCAGCTCTGGGCACACCCCGGAAAAATCATGGAATGCTGAAAACCAAAGAAACCTCCGGGCTGCTCCAGCCCCGCAGGGCAGAGAGGGGAAACTGAGGCCCGGAGCAGCATTCCAGAGCCAGGGAATGCTCCCAGGGGCTCCTTGCCCTGCCTCAAACCCCAACCCCGGCCAACAAAGGGAGGCTTTGAACTCCTCCTCATCCCCGGGGGAGTGGAGCTGGGGGCAGGAAACTCCTTCCCCCAGCCAGGGAATATCCTGGGATCCCTCTGGATCGGGCCTGGGGAGCAGGAATCCGGGCTGAGCTTTGGAGAGGATCCTTTCCATCCCCGGTGGGGCTGAGGAGCAAGGACAGGGATTAATCCCGGCTGCAAAGCTGGGCCTGGATCCTGCCCCAACCCAGCTCCTCCTCTCCACCCTCCAGCGTTTTTCCCGGGGCTTCCATTCCCGGGATTTCCCTGTGGGATGCACAACGAGGGCAGGAAAAAAAACGGGGCCAGGGAATTTCGGGAGCTGCTGTCGTCCCAAAGAGAGGACGGAGCCCACCAGGAGCAGGGATTCCCCAGCCTGACTGACATCCAGAAGCTTTGGAAAAGCCCCAAAGCGCCACCAGGGTGAGGTGACACACCCAAGGACAGCGCAGGTGGCGGGAAAGGCTCTCCCGACATTTATTCCCTGTTTTCCCCGGCCTGGAAAATTATTCCCTTTTTTTTTTGGGGGGGGGGGAAGCAGAGCCCGGAGTCAGCTCCGGGATCCCGCGGTGCCGCTCCCGAGCTCAGCCAGGAGCTGGGAGGGAGATCCCTGGGGAGGAGACGCTCCCAGACTCCTGGGAGGAGATGAGATCAGAGCTCCGGGGATGAGATAAGGACTCCAGGGATGAGATAAGGGCTCCGGGGATGAGATAAGGGCTGCGGGAGGTGCCGGCGCAGTCTGCAGCGCTGTTTTTTCCTTCCCGCTGGAGAATGGGAGCGCTCCATAGGTGGCCCGGCTTGGGAGCGGGGGGGAAGGTGCCTGAGCAAACAATTCCATGGGGGAAAAGGAGCCGGGGCCAATTCCCTGCCGGCTGCGGGTTGAACCCTCATTAACAGCCGGCGCTAATTGCGCTCCCTGCACGGGCCTGGGCCGTGCCCGCCTCTCCAGCGCCCCAGAGCTGGCAGGAAAAGCTCCGGGCTCGGATCCCTGAGCTGATCAGCCTTCCCGATAAGGAGGTGATTTATTCCCCCCGCCGCTTCCTTCCTCGTGGGCACGGAGACATCCCGGAGGAGGCCTCGGCTCTTCCCGGGACGCTCCCGGGTGAGCTCATCCCGCGCCGGGCCGGCTCCAGGTGTGATCCAAGGAGCCGGGAGCTGCCCCTGCCTGGGGCACGGGCTGGGATCTGGATGGATCCAGGCTGCGATCGGCGCCGGGATTCCAGGATTTGTGTTGTTGGGGTCCCGGGAATGAGGCGTTGATCCAGGGAAAAGCTCCCTCAGGGGGAATCCGGGAATCCTGCGGCTCCCTGGCTCTGCCCACGCCCTGGAAGCTGGGACAGGGGAGCTCCTGGGGCCGGGAAAGCCGGGGCAGCTTCGGCTCTTTGGGAATTCAGCTCCAGGCGACACCACTTGGGAAAAAAAACAACAAAAAGACCTTCCCGTGACAACATTCCCGGGGTGGGGAGGGCTCCTGGGTTTGTCCCAGCCCTGCCCGCAGCTGGGGGGACACTGGGGAGTGTGGAGGTGACACCCGGTGACACCCGGTGACACCCCAGGTCCCCCCCTCCCCTCTTTCCCAACCCCGGCCCGGGCAGCCCCGACCTGTTCTTCCAAAGGTTCTCCCAACCCACAGAGCTCTGGGATTGAGGAGCGGCCTGGCCCGGGGCATTCCCACTTCACAGGGCACCTCTGGAATGCGGCGGAGCTGGAAGCTCCGAGCCGAGCAGAGCCGAGCCGAGCAGAGCCGAGCCGAGCCGAGCCGAGCCGAGCCGGGCCGGGCCCTCCCAGGGAGCCGCGGGAGAGACCCCGGAAAGCAGGGCTGGGGGACACCGGAGCCTGTCCAGGGAATCCCGACCCCATGGATCCCAATCCCATGGATCCCAATCCCATGGATCCCAATCCCATGGATCCCAGCCCCATGGATCCCAATCCCATGGATCCCAACCCCATGGATCCCAACTCCATGGATCCCAACCCCATGGACCCCAATCCCATGGATCCCAGCCCCATGGATCCCAATCCCATGGATCCCAGCCCCATGGATCCCAGTCACATGGATCCCAGCCCCATGGATCCCAACCCCATGGATCCCAACCCCATGGATCCCAGCCCCATGGATCCCAGTCCCATGGATTCCAACCCCATGGATCCCAGTCCCATGGATCTCAATCCCATGGATCCCAGTCCCATGGATACCAACCCCATGGATCCCAGTCCCATGGATCCCAACCCTATGGATCCCAATCCCATGGATCCCAACCCCATGGATCCCAGTCCCATGGATCCCAGTCACATGGATCCCAACCCCATGGATCCCAATCCCATGGATCCCAATCCCATGGATTCCAATCCCATGGATCCCAACCCCATGGATCCCAGTCCCATGGATCCCAACCCCATGGATCCCAAGAGGCCGCTCCAGGGAATGAGGCTCGGGGGCTTGGAGGTTCTGGGATTCCTGGGCAGCTCGGCGGAGCAATTCCAGCCAAATCCAGGGAATTCCAGCCAAATCCGGACAAACCAGAGCCTCCCATTCCCTCCTCCTCGGGCTCAGGTGACACCGGGCTCAGGTGACACCCGGGATGGATTCGCTGCTCCCGGCCAAGCTCCCCAGAGAAATTCCCGGCTGTTGATGCAAGGCCTGGCCATGGAAAGGCGGGATTCATCCCGCTGGAATGAGGAGCAGCAGGACGGGTCCCCCGGGGCAGGGTGGACACCGGGAGCTGCTGGACAGCAGGAGCTGGACCAGCCCAGAGTGGCCGGACAGGCCGTGGGTTGATGGGATCCATGGGGTTGGGATCCATGGGATGGGGATCCATGGGGTTGGGATCCATGGAGTTGAGGTCCATGGAGTTGGAACCCATGGGATTGGGATCCATGGAGTTGGGAGCCATGGGGTTGGGATCTGTGCGGTTGGGATCCATGTTCCCGGCATTCCTGGGATGTGCCCGGCCCCGATACTCCTGGCATGTTCCCGGTATTCCCGGGATGTGCCCGGCCTCCATGTTCCCGGCATTCCCGGGATGTGCCTGGCCCTGCACTCCCGGGATGTGCCCGGTATTCCCGGGATGTGCCCGGCCCTTCATCCCCGGGATGTTCCTGGTATTCCCGGGATGTGCCCGGCCACACATTCCCAGGATGTGCCAGGCCCCGATATTCCCGGGATGTGCCCGGCATTCCCGGGATGTGCCCGGCCACACATTCCCAGGATGTGCCAGGCCCCGATATTCCCGGGATGTGCCCGGTGTTCCCGGGATGTGCCCAGCCCCGATATTCCTGGGATGTTCCCGATATTCCCGGGATGTGCCTGGCATTCCCGGGATGTGCCCGGCCCTGATATTCCCGGGATGTTCCCGGCATTCCCGGTGCTGAGCGGCGTTATCCCTGTAGATGGCATCCCAGGCTCTCGGCTGGGACGCTCCCGGATCCCTGTCCTGCCCCGGGGCGGGATCCCCACATCCCCGGGGTGGCTGCAATCCCAGATCCAGAATCCATCCCGGGCAGATCCCAGCCCAGCTCCCGGTGGGATTTGGGTGAGATCCCAAATCTGGATCCCAAATCCCTTCCTGGGCAGGGTTTGTGTTTCCCGGGGAGGTTGATTCCCTTGGAAGGAGCGGGAATTAAACCACACGGAAGGCGTTCCTTGGGAATGAAGCCCGCTTTGATGTGGGAATTGTTGGGAATTAACCCCCGGGAGTGCTGAACTCGGCGGAATTCAACCCAAATCCGGGCCCGGGTCTGAACCGGGAGAGCCCGGCCGGGCCCCGCCTGGTGGGCTCCAAACTCCTCCTTTGAATCCAGCTGAGCTCACTGCTCCTTGGGAATCGGCTGGCGGGGAGAGAAAACTGCTGGGATCTGTGGGATCTGTGGGATCTGTGGGACCTGTAGGATCTGTGGGATCTGTGGGATCCGTGGGATCCGTGGGATCCGTGGGATCATCTGTGGGATCATCTGTGGGATCATCTGTGGGATCTGTAGGACCTGTGGGACCTGTGGGATCTGTAGGATCTGTGGGATCTGTGGGACCTGTGGGATCTGTGGGACCTGTTGGTCCTCTAGGATCTGTAGGATCTGTGGGATTATCTGTGGGACCTGTGGGATCTGTGGGACCTGTGGGACCCGTGGGGTCTGTGGGATCTGTAGGACCTGTAGGACCTGTGGGATCTGTACGATCTGTGGGATCCATGGGACCTGTGGGATCTGTACGATCTGTGGGATCCATGGGACCTGTGGGATCTGTAGGACCTGTGGGATCTGTGGGACCTGTGGGATCTGTAGGACCTGTGGGATCCGTGGAATCTGTAGGATCTGTAGGACCTGTTGGTCCTCTAGGATCTGTAGGATCTGTGGGATTATCTGTGGGACCTGTGGGATCTGTAGGATCTGTGGGACCTGTGGGATCATCTGTGGGACCTGTGGGATCTGTAGGATCTGTGGGACCTTTGGGATTTGTGGGGTCTGTGGGACCTGTGGGATCATCTGTGGGACCTGTGGGATCTGTAGGATCTGCGGGACCTGTGGGATCATCTGTGGGATCATCTGTAGGATCTGTGGGACCTGTGGGACCTGTGGGACCTGTGGGATCTCTGGGGTCTGTGGGACCTGTAGGATCTGTAGGACCGGTGGGACCTGTGGGACCCGTGGGGTCTGTGGGATCTGTAGGACCTGGGCATCTGTAGGATCTATGGGATCTGTAGGATCTGTAGGATCTATGGGACCTGTGGGACCTGTGGGACCCATGGGGTCTGTGGGATCTGTGGGATCTGTAGGATCTATGGGACCTTTGGGATCTGTAGGATCTGTGGGGTCTGTAGGATCTGTGGGACCTGTGAGATCTGTGGGATCCGTGGGACCTGTGGGGTCTGTACGATCTGTGGGATCCATGGGACCTGTAGGATCTATGGGATCTGTAGGATCATCCATGGGATCCTCGGGCCGGGCTCTGTGCGGTGCCGCGGGGTCTGTCCGTGCCCAGCTCTGCCCGCAGCAGCCCTGGGCCGGCTCCGGGGAGGAAGCCAAACCCCAAAGCCTGGAGCGCATCCCGGGTTCTGGGGTTTGGATCTCCCCCAGGGATATTTCGGGCAGCGTTTCCCGGCGTGGGCAGCGGGCGCGGTTTGGGAGCCGCTCCGGCCCCGCTGCTGCTGCTGCTGCTCCGGAGCTTTTTTTAACTCTTTGTCCCTAAATCCAGCGGGCTCGTCCCACTCTGCGGCCTCTGGATGCGGCCGGGCCCGGGCAGAGCCACCACGTGTCACCGGTGCCACATCCTGGCGGTGGCACTGCCGTGTCCTGTGTCATATCCTGCAGGGTGGCACTGCCATGTCCCCTGTGCCACATCCCTGTGGTGGCACTGCAGTTTCCCCTGTGTCACATCCTGCAGGGTGGCACTGCCGTGTCCCCAGTGTGGCACTGCTGTGTCCTGTGTCACATCCTGCAGGGTGGCACTGCCATGTCTTTGGTGTGGCACTGCTGTGTCCCCTGTGCCACATCCCTGCGGTGGCACTGCTGTGTCCTGTGTCATATCCTGCAGGGTGGCACTGCCATGTCCCCTGTGCCACATCCCGGCGGTGGCACTGCCGTGTCCCCGGTGTCACATCCCTGTGGTGGCACTGCCGTGTCCCCTGCGGTGGCACTGCCATGTCCCCGGTGTCACATCCCGGCGGTGGCACTGCCGTGTCCCCGGTGTCACATCCCTGCGGTGGCACTGCCCTGTCCTGTGACATATCCTGCAGGGTGGCACTGCCATGTCTTTGGTGTGGCACTGCTGTGTCCCTGGTGTCACATCCCTGTGGTGGCACTGCCGTGTCCCCGGTGTCACATCCCGGCAGTGGCACTGCCCTGTCCCCTGTGGTGGCACTGCAGTGTCCCCGGTGTCACATCCCTGGTGTTGCACTGCCGTGTCCCCAGTGTGGCACTGCCATGTCCCCGGTGTCACATCCCTGTGGTGGCACTGCCCTGTCCCCAGTGTCACATCCCTGCGGTGGCACTGCCGTGTCCCCGGTGTCACATCCCCGGTGTGGCACTGCTGTGTCCCTGTGGTGGCACTGCTGTGTCCCCGGTGTCACATCCCTGGTGTGGCAGCGCCCTGTCCCCTGTGTCACATCCTGGTGGTGGCATTGCCGTGTCCCTGGTGTGGCACTGCAGTTTCCCCGGTGTCACATCCCTGCAGTGGCACTGCCGTGTCCCCTGTGGTGGCACTGCCGTGTCCCCTGTGGTGGCACTGCCGTGTCCCCGGTGTCACATCCCCGGTGTGGCACTGCCGTGTCCCCTGTGGTGGCACTGCCGTGTCCCCGGTGTCCCCGTTCCGAATTTTCCCGTCCCATCCCAACCTCCCCGGGAGCTCCTCTGACCCATCCCGGTGCTCCGCCCGCCCCCGCTCCCCTCCCCTTAACCCCGGAGCTGCTCCCTACCATGAACCCCCCGAAATCTTTATTTTTAATATATAGAAAATATATAAAATTTATATATATTTATATATTTTTTGTTTATTATATATTTTAATATATTTATTATATATTTATATTGCTATATTGCTATTTTGCTATTTTTATATTTATATATTTTTATATTTTTATATTTTTATATTTTTATATTTTTATATTTTTATATTTTTATATTTTAATATTTTTTATTTTTATATTTCTATATTTCTATATTTCTATATTTTATATTTATATTGATATATTGATATATTGATATATTGATATAGCGATATTTTATTTATATATTTATATATTTATATATTTATATATTTATATATTTATATATTATATATTATATATTATATATTGATATATAGAAATATAAAAATATAAAAATATAAAAATATAAAAATATAATATACTTTTATATATTTACATTATATAAACATTTATATATGCATTTATTACGTTTAGATATACATTTGTTTATGATATATATATTTATATATTTACCATATATCTTTTACTTACTATATATTTTTATATATTTATTTATTATATATATTTTATTTATTTGTTTATTATATATAAAAATATTATTTTATTTATTTGTTCATTATATCATATTTATTTATTTATTTATTTATCATCTATATTTTATTTATTTGTTTATTATACATATATAAAAATATTATTTTATTTATTTATTTATTTATTACATCACATATATTTTATTTTATTTATTCATTATTCCTTGTCTCAACCCCTCCCACCGCCCGCAGCTCTCCCCGGGATCTCCAAAAACCCCAAACCCCCGACCATCGAGCGGCACTCTCGCGCTCTCAACGCCGGCTAATTAATGAATTAATTAATGAATTAATGAATTAATGAATTAATGAATTAATGAATTAATGAATTAATGAATTAATGAATTAATGAATTAACGACGAGAGGATGGCCCGGGCTGGCAGAGAGGGAAAAGGGAAGCGCAGCAGAGGGAATATCGGAGGGAAAACCACGGCGGGGAAAGCGGCAGCCGCGGGCAGTGGGAGGTCCCGGGATATTCCCGAACATTTTGGGAATCCGGGCCGGATCCGGGCGGAGCTCCTGCCCCTCTCCCTCCCCCCTTCCCTCCGGGAGGCTCCCTGGAAATCGCTGGGCTTGGTTTGTTTTTTCTTTCCCGCTCTTTGATTCGCTGGGGAAGTTGTTGGATCAGCGGGCGGGAACAAATCCCTTCAATCCCCCTCTGGATCAGCGGGGCTGGAGCTCTGCCCCGGGCAGGGAATCCCATCCGGGATCCCTTTATCCCAGCCGGGATCCCTCTATCCCATCCGGGATCCCTTTATCCCATCCGGGATCCCTTTATCCCATCCGGGATCCCTGTATCCCATCCAGGATCCCTGTATCCCATCCCAATCCCTGTATCCCATCCCAATCCCTGTATCCCATCCAGGATCCCTTGATCCCATCCGGGATCCCTGTATCCCATCCGGGATCCCTTTATCCCATCCCAAACCCTTTATCCCATCCAGGATCCCTCTATCCCATCCAGGATCCCTGTATCCCATCCCAATCCCTGTATCCCATCCAGGATCCCTTTATCCCATCCGGGATCCCTTTATCCCATCCAGGATCCCTCTATCCCATCCCAATCCCTGTATCCCATCCCAATCCCTGTATCCCATCCCAATCCCTTTATCCCATCCGGGATCCCTCTGTCCCCTCCCAGTCCCTTTATCCCATTTTTATTGTGTTGGTTTGGTTTTTTTTTAATTTGATTTTTAATATTTTGAAGTCGTTAGTATTTTTGGGTGGTTTTTTTTGTTTGTTTTTGGGTGGGTTTTTTTTGGCTTTTATTTTTGTTCTGGTTTTTGTTTGGTTGGTTTTGGTTTTTTCTTTTTGTTTGTTCTTTTTTTTTTTTTTGTATTTTGTTTGGTTTCTTGTTTTTTGTTTTTATTTGATTTTTATATTTTGAAGTAGTTAGTATTTTGGGGGGTTTGTTTTGGGGTTTTTTTTGGTGGCTTTTTTTTGTGGTTTTTTTTTTTTTGTTTGGGGGGGTTTTTTTTGGGTTTTGGGGGGTTTGGTTGGTTGGTTTTTTGTGGTTTTTTTTTTTTTTGGTTTTTTGGTTTTGTTTTGTTTTGTTTTGTTTTTTTTGGTTTTTTTTTTTGTTTTGTTTTGGTTTTTTTTTTTTTTTGTTTTTTTTTTTTTTTTTTTTGGTTTGGTTTGGTTTGGTTTGGTTTGGTTTGGTTTGGTTTGGTTTGGTTTTTTTTTATGCGATTTTCCTCACCCCTCTCTCCTTCTCGCTCTCGGCTCCGCTGCCCTCCAACGCTTCCCGCCCTCATTTATCCAGACAAAACCGCATCCCTCCCTTCTCCCCGCTCCTGCAGGAACCCATCCCCTCCACCTCCACCCGGGAATTCCATCCCCGGGAATTCCTCCTGCTGGTGGAGCTGAGGCTCCATCCCGCAAACCTTCCCGGGAGGGGGGCAGGGAGGCAGGATTTCCCCGCGGGAAAAAAAAAACAACAAACCTCTCCAAGCTCTGCCTGGATGGAGGAGCCGGGAATTCTGCAGAGCTGGGCAAAGCTCCCGGGCCGCCAGAGCTTCCTTGAAACTGGCGGCGGTGCCTCCCTTTGGCTGCTGCCGCGGCCAGAATGTCCGGGGGCTGTTCCAGGGCAGGAGCGGAGCCGCTGATGAAACCTCCCGCCCCCGAACCTGCCCGACAACCGAAGGCATCGCGCCTGGCCCGGGGCGGCACACTCAGCGCTGCTGCTGCTGCTGGGGCTGCTGCTGCTGCTGCCTCTGCTGCTCTGCTGCTGCTGCTGCTGTTCCTGCTGCTGCTCTGCTGCTGTTCCTGCTGCTGCTGCTGCTGCTCTGCTGCTGCTGCTGCTCTGCTGCTGCTGCTGCTGCTCTGCTCTGTTCCTGCTGCTGCTGCTCTGCTGCTGCTGTTCCTGCTGCTGCTGCTCTGCTGCTGCTCTGCTGCTGTTGCTGCTCTGCTGCTGCTGCTGCTCTGCTGCTCTGCTGCTGCTGCTGCTGCTGCTGTTCCTGCTGTTCCTGCTGCTGCTGCTGCTGCTGCTGCTGCCCTGCTCTGTTCCTGTTCCTGCTGCTGCTGCTGCCGAGCACTGCAGGAGCACGAGCGGCTCCACCTGTCCCTGGCCCGGCCCGGCCCGGCTTGGCTCCCCCGGCCCGAACAGAATCCCAAAGGGGACAGAATCAGCCTGGCCCGGTTTCCCTGGCCCGGCTCAGCTCGGCTCGCCCAGCCTGAACAGAATCCCAGAGGGAACAGAATCGGCTCGGCTCGGTCCAGCTTGGCTTCCCCAGCCTGGCCCGGCTCAGCTCCCCTGGCCCAAACAGAATCCCAGAGAGAACAGAATCGGCTCGGCTCAGTCCAGCTTGGCTTCCCTGGCCCAAACAGAATCCCAAAGGGACCAGAATCCCAAAGGGACCAGAATCCCAAAGGGACCAGAATCCCAAAGGGAACAGAATCGGTTCGGCTCCCCCGGCCCGGCAGCACCGGAGCGGATCCAGCGCATTTTCTCCCCAGACCCCGGTCCCTGCAGCCGCGGCTGGGATGGATTCACGGGGGTCGGGGAGAAAAAAAAAACCCAAAAAACCCCCACAAAAAAACCCACAAAAAACCCCAAACCAAAACCAAAACCAAAACCAAAACCAAATGACAAAAAAACCCCAAAAAAATCCCCCCAAAAAACAAACAAAAAACCCCAAAAAACAAACAAAACCCCCACAAAAAACAACAACAACAACAAAAAAAAACCCCAAAAAACCCCAAACAAAAAACCAAACAAAAATCCCCAAACAAACAAAAACAACAACAAAAAACAAAAACAAAAACCCAAACAAACAAACAAACAAAAACAAAAACCAAAACAAAAAACCCAACAAACAAACAAACAACCAAACAAACACCCCCCCCCCCCCCAAAAAAAAAACACCCCAAACAAACCCGGAATTGTGCTCCAAAAAAAAAAGGAGCCACCCCAGGGTGACACCAGGAAGGGGTGACAACAATTCCCCACCTCCCCCAGCTCCTCTTCCCAGCAGGGCCTTCCCACCATTCGATAATTAACAAAGAAAACTTTAAAAAAAATTTTAATTAAAGAGATAAAAAGGGCCGGGAAAGAGGGGGAAGGTGGAGGGGGGAACATCCCGGGAGAGCCGGGCTGGAATTCCGGCCCCTGCTCCAGCATCAAAGGCTCTGCCCCGAAACTTTACCTGGCCCCAGGTGTGCCCCAGGTGTGCCCCAGGTGTGCCCCAGGTGACCTCCAGGAGTGTCCCGGGATAATCGGGGAAGGGGGAGCGGAGCTGGGGGCAAGGAAGGGGATTCAGGAGCTGAATTCCCAGGAAATTGGGAATTAAAAGCTGAAGGGAAAAAGAAAGGGAAGCCCAGGGGGGAGCTGTGCTGGGTGTTCTTTTATTGATAGAGAGGGTTTGGATGGAATTGGAGTAGAATAGAATTATTAGGATAGAATTAATAGGATTAATTAGAATATAGAATAAAGAATTAAATAGAATATTAATGGGATTAATAGGATTAATGGAATTAATAGGATTAATAGAATTAATAGGAAAGAATTAATAGAATTAATAGAATTAATAGAATAGAATTAATAGAATTAATAGGATTAATAGAACTAATAGCATTAATAGGATTAATAGAATTAATAGGATGAATAGAATAAAATAGAATAGAATAGAATTAATAGAACTAATAGAACTAATAGAATTAATAGAACTAATAGAACTAATAGGATTAATAGAACTAATAGGAATAATAGAACTAATAGAATTAACAGAATTAATAGAATTAATAGGACTTATAGAACTAATAGAATTAATAGAATTAATAGAATTAATAGAATAGAATAGAATTAATAGAATTAATAGAACTAATAGAACTAATAGAACTAATAGAATTAATAGATTAATAGGAAACAATTAATAGAATTAATAGAACTAATAGCATTAATAGAATTAATAGAACTAATAGAATTAATGGAATTAATAGAAAACAATTAATAGAATTAATAGAACTAACAGAACTGTCCTGCCCCACAGGCGGTGCAGCGCCCCCCGTGCACCCCCGTGCCCCCCGGTGCCGGTTCTGCCCCCCCGGTGCCGGTTCTTCCCCCCCCCCCCCAGTGCCGGTTCTGCCCCCCCGGGCGGTGCCGGTTCTGTCGCAAGCCCCGCTCTCCCGTGACCGGACCGGTTCGGCGGGGCCGCGCTGATGTCACCGGGACCGGGCGCTGGCACCGCCTGGGGCCGGGCCCCGCCCGCTGCTGACACAGCGCCTGGCCCGGGACAGCGCCGCTCCAGGGTCCGCAGGGCTTTTCCCAGAGGAATCCGGCTCTGGAGATCATTCGTGAGGCGGGAATTTCATAAATAAATCTCAGAAATAAAATTTATCTTCCCTGGGCTGGAATATCCTGATTTTCCCCAATGTTTTTTCCACGGGAATCCAGGTTTGGAGGTTCGTTTGTGAGGCAGGAATGAAATTTATCCTCCCTATTCTGGAATACCCTGATTTTCCCCAATGTTTTTTTCCAGAAGAACCTGGGCTCAGAGGTTATCTGTGAAGTAGGAATGAAATTTATGCTCCCTGGGCTGGAATATCCTGATTTTCCCCAATATTTTTTTCCAAAAGAACCTGAGCTCGGACATCGTTTGTGAAGCAGGAACACAATTTATCCTCCCTATTCTGGAATATCCCGAGTTTCCCCAATATTTTTCCAGAGGAATCCGGGTTTGGAGGTAATCTGTGAAGCAGGAATGAAATTTATGCTCCCTGGGCTGGAATATCCCCAATATTTTCCAGATAAATTTTGGTTTGGAGGTTCATTTGTGAGGCAGGAATGAAATTTATTCTCCCTATTCTGGAATATCCCCATTTTCCTCAATATTTTTCCAGAGGAATCCGGCTCTGGAGATCATTCGTGAGGCGGGAATTTCGTAAATAAATCTCAGAAATAAAATTTGTCCTCCCTGGGCTGGAATATCCTGATTTTCCTCAATATTTTTTTCCAGAAGAACCTGGCCTCGGAGGTAATTTGTGAGGCAGGAGTAAAATTCATCATCCCTGGGATGGAATATCCTGATTTTCCCCAATATTTTCCAGAAAATCCTGAGCTCAGAGGTTCGTTTGTGAGGCAGGAACACAATTTATCTTCCCTTTGCTGGAATATTTTGATTTTCCCCAATATTTTTTCCACAGGAATCTGGGTTTGGAGGTTCATTTGTGAGGCAGGAATGAAATTTATTCTCCCTATTCTGGAATATCCCCATTTTCCTCAATATTTTTCCAGAGGAATCCGGGTCTGGAGATCATTCGTGAGGCGGGAATTTCGTAAATAAATCTCAGAAATAAAATTTGTCCTCCCTGGGCTGGAATATCCTGATTTTCCCCAATGTTTTTTCCACAGGAATCCAGGTTTGGAGGTTCGTTTGTGAAGCAGGAACACAATTTATCCTCCCTGGGCTGGAATATCCTGACTTTTCCCAATATTTTTTCCAGAAGAACCTGGGCTCAGAGGTAATCTGTGAAGCAGGAATGAAATTTATGCTCCCTGGGGTGGAATATCCCCAATATTTTCCAGATAAATTTTGGGTTTGGAGATCATTCGTGAGGCGGGAATTTCGTAAATAAATCTCAGAAATAAAATTTGTCTTCCCTATTCTGGAATATCCTGATTTTCCCCAGTATTTTTCCAGAAAAACCTGGCCTCGGAGGTAATTTGTGAGGCAGGAATAAAATTTATCCTCCCTGGGCTGGAATATCCTGATTTTCCCCAATATTTTTCCCGATAAATTTTGGTTTGGAGGTCGTTTGTGAGGCAGGAACACAACTTATCCTCCCTGCTTGGGAATATGCTGATTTTCCCCAATATTTTTCCAGATAAATTTTGGGTTGGAGGTAATTTCTGAAGCAGGAACACAATTTATCCTCCCTGCTTTGGAATTGATTGTGAATTTATTGAGAATTTACAGGGAATATATTGGGAATATATTGGGAATTTACAGGGAATTTTTTGGGCATTTACTGGGAATTTATTGGGAATTTATTGGGAATTTATTGGGAATTTATTGGGAATTTATTGAGAATTTATTGAGAATTTACTGGGAATTTATTGGGAATTTACAGGGAGTTCATTGGGAATCTATTGGGAATAAATTGTCCCAAATGTCCCAAATGCCCCCCCCGCAAAAAAAAAGTTTAAACAGAAATTCCATCCCCCCTCCAAAAAAAAAATCAATTTTTTTTATTTAAAATTTTTTTCCTTTTTTTTAATTTTTAAATTTTATTTCCCTTTATTATTTTTAAATTTTATTTTTCCCTTTTTTTTATTTTGAAATGTTATTTTTCCTCCTTTTTAATTTTTATTTTTAAATTTTATTTTTTCCTTTATTTTTAAATTTTATTTTTCCTTTTTTTATTTTGAAATTTTATTTTTCCTTTTCTTGTTTTTATTTTTATTTTTATTTTTAAATTTTATTTTTCTTTTTTTTTTTAACCTTCCGGGTCTCCCGACCCCCGCGGGGCTTGTGCTGCTCCCGCTCTCCACACAGGGTCTCCCTCTCCCTGGACAAAACCTAATTAACCCTAATTAGGATTCCCCATTCTCCCGCCGGCCATTTACAGGGAATTTATTGAGAATTTACTGGGAATATATTGGGAATTTAATGGGAATTTACAGGGGAATTTATTGAGAATTTACTGGGAATTTACAGGGAATTTATTGGGTATTTATTGGGAATTTATTGGGAATTTACTGGGAATTTATTGAGAATTTATTGGGAATTTATTGGGTATTTATTGGGAATTTATTGAGAATTTATTGAGAATTTACTGGGAATTTACAGGGAATTTATTGGGAATTTATTGGGAATTTATTGAGAATTTACTGGGAATTTACAGGGAATTTATTGGGTATTTATTGGGAATTTATTGGGAATTTATTGAGAATTTACAGGGAATTTATTGGGAATTATTTATTAGGATTTTACTGGGCATTTACTGGGAATTTATTGGGAATTTGCTGGGAATTTACAGGGAATTTATTGGGGAATTATTTATTGAGAATTTGCTGGGCATTTACTGGGAATTTATTGAGAATTCACTGGGAATTTACAGGGAATTTATTGAGAATTTACTGGGAATAGATTGAGAATTCACTGGGAATTTACAGGGAATTTATTGAGAATTTACTGGGAATAGATTGGGAATTTAATGGGAATTTATTGGGTATTTATTGGGAAATTTACAGGGAATTGATTGGGGAATTATTTATTGGGAATTTATTGAGAATTTACTGGGAATTTATTGGGGAATTATTTATCGGGAATTTGCGGGGAATTTATTGGGAATTAATGGAGAATTTACAGAGAATTTACTGGTAATTTACAGGGACTTTATTGGGAATTATTTCTCGGGAATTTGCCGGGAATTTATTGGGAAATAATGGAGAATTTACTGGGAATTTGCTGGGAATTTATTGGGAATTTATTGAGAATTTACAGAGAATTTATTGGGGAATTTACAGGGAATTTATTGGGGAATTATTTATCGGGAATTTGCTGGGAATTTATTGGGAATTTGCTGGGAATTCACTGCGCATTTACTGGGAATTTATTGGGAATCTATTGAGAATTTACAGGGAATTGATTGGGAAATTATTTATTGGAAATTCGCTGGGAATTTATTGGGAATTAATTGAGAATTTACTGGGAGTTTGCTGGGAATTTACTGGGACTTTATTGGGAATTTATTGAGGAATTTAAAGGGAATTTATTGGGAATTATTTATGAGGAATTTGCTGGGAATTTATTGAGAATTCACTGGGAATTTACAGGGAATTGATTGGGGAATTATTTATTGGGAATTTGGAGGGAATTCATTGAGAATTTACAGGGAATTTATTGGGAATTGATTGGGGAATTATTTATTGGGAATTTGCTGGGAGTTTATTGGGAATTTATTGAGATATTTACAGGGAATTTATTGGGAATTTGCTGGGAATTCACTGGGAATTTGCTGGGAATTTATTGGGAATTATAGAGAATTTACGGGGAATTTACAGGGAATTTACAGGGAATTTATTGGGAATTTACAGGGAATTGATCGGGGAATTATTTATTGGGAATTTGCTGGGAATTTACAGGGAATTTATTGAGAAATTTACTGGGAATTGATTGGGAATTTGCTGGGAATTTACAGGAATTGATCGGGGAATTATTTATCGGGAATTTGCCAGGAATTTATTGGGAATCTATTGAGAATTTACTGGGAATTTATTGGGAATTCACTGGGAATTTACAGGAATTGATCGGGGAATTATTTATCGGGAATTTATTGAGAATTAATTGAGAATTTACTGGGAATTTGCTGGGAATTTACAGGGAATTGATCGGGGAATTATTTATCGGGAATTTGCTGGTTCTCCTGGCCCAGCCCCTCCCGGGAGCTGCCGAGGAGCCCTGGGATGGTCCCGGGGTGGGGAAAGAAACCTGGAAAATCCAGGGGGATGAGTCCCTTGGGGTGCTGCGGGTGGTTTGGGATCCCCCCTGTGATTAATGGCCAATTAATTTGTAGCTCATTAAGCAAAGGTTGATTGGAGTCGGTCCCTGGGCAGCCTGGGCTCTCCCGGGGTTGGGTCAGGGATGGGATCCAGGTCCCAATGCTCCGGAACCCGACCTCGGGGAATCTCTGCCACTCTTCCCAAATAACTCTGGGGTTCTGTTTGGAGCGGTTTCCTGATTTCCCAAATTCCCCATTTCCAGAGTTCCCCATTATTTCCCCATTTCCTGATTTCCAGATTTCCCCATTTCCCAAATTCCCCATTTCCAGAGTTCCCCATTATTTCCCCATTTCCTCGTTTCCTGATTTCCCCATTTCCCAAATTCCCCATTTCCCCATTTCCAGATTTCCCCATTTCCCAAATTCCTGATTTCTCCATTTCCCCATTTCCCCATTATTTCCCCATTTCCCAATTTCCCCATTTCCTGATTTCCTGATTTCCAGATTTCCCCATTTCCCAAATTCCTCATTTCCCCATTATTTCCCCGTTTCCTGATTTCCAGATTTTCCAAATTCCCCATTTTCTCATTTCCCCATTATTTCCTCATTTCCCAATTTCCCCGTTTCCTGATTTCCCCATTTCCAGATATCCCAATTTCCCAAATTCCTCATTTCCCTGTTTCCCCATTTTCCCATTTCCTGATTTCCAGATTTCCTGATTTCCCGATTTCCCAGTTTTCCTATTTTCCCATTTCCCCATTATTTCCCCATTTCCAGATTTCCCAATTTCCCAAATTCCTGATTTCCCCATTTCCCTATTATTTCCCCACTTCCCAATGTCCCCGTTTCCTGATTTCCCCATTTCCCAAATTCCTCATTTCCCCATTTCCAGATTTCCCCATTTCCCAAATTCCTCATTTCCCCATTTCCAGATTTCCCAATTCCCCAATTCCCCATTTCCCCATTATTTCCCCATTTCCCAAATTCCTGATTCCCCGATTTCCAGATTTCCCAAATTCCTCATTTCCCCATTTCCAGATTTCCCAAATTCCTCATTTCCCCATTTCCCCATTTCCAGATTTCCCCATTTCCCCATTATTTCCCCATTATTTCCCCATTTCCCAAATTCCTGATTCCCCGATTTCCAGATTGCCCCTGCTGGGCCCGGACAGGATTTTGGATGCAGCCAAATCCTCCCCCTGGGCGTGGGCAGCAGGAACCGCCGGCTCTTCCCAAGGGCTCCGGACCCAGCAGCCTCTTCCCAACCCCCGGCTGCCTTCCTCCCGGGAGGAGGAGGAGGAGGAGGAGGAACAGGAGCAGGAGGAGGATGAAGAGGAGGAGGAGGAGGAGCAGGAGGAAGATGAGGAGGAGGAGCAGGAGGAAGATGAGGAGGAGGAGCAGGAGGAGCAGGAGTATGATGATGAGGAGGATGAGGATGAAGAGGAGCAGCAGGAGGAGCAGGAGAAGCAGGAGCAGGAGGAGGATGAGGATGAGGAGGAGGAACGGGAGCAGGAGGAGGAGAAAGAGGAGCAGGAGGAAGAGGAGCAGGAGAAGGAGGAAGAGGAGGAGGAGGAAGAGGAGCATGAGGAGCAGAAGGAGCAGGAGCAGGAACAGGAGGATGATGATGAGGAGGAGGAGCAGCAGCAGGATGAGGAGGAGGAGCAGGAGAAGCAGGAGCGGGAGGAGGATGAGGATGAGGAGGAAGAACAGGAGGAGGAGCAGGAGCAGCAGGAGCAGCAGGAGGAGGAGCAGGATGATGATGATGAGCAGGAGGAGGAGGAGCAGCAGGAGGATGATGATGATGAGAGGAGGATGAGGAGGAGCAGCAGGAGCAGGAGCAGGAGGATGAGGAGGAGGAGGAGCAGCAGGAGGAGCAGGAGGATGATGATGAAGAGGAGGAGGAAAAGCAGGAGCAGCAGGAGGAGGAGGAGCAGCAGGAGGATGATGATGATGAGGAGGAGGAGGAGCAGCAGGAGGAACAGGAGCAGGAGGAGCAGCAGGAGGAACAGGAGCAGGAGGAGCAGCAGGAGGAACAGGAGCAGGAGGAGCAGCAGGAGGAGCAGGAGGATGATGATGACGATGATGATGAGGAGGAGCAGGAGCAGGAGCAGGAGGAGGATGAGGAGGAGCAGCAGGAGGAGCAGGAGCAGCAGGAGGAGCAGCAGGAGGAGCAGGATGATGATGATGAGGATGAGGAGGAGCAGCAGGAGCAGGAGCAGGAGGAGGAGGAGGAAGAGCAGGAGGAGGAGCAGGAGGAGCAGGAGGATGATGATGATGATGATGATGAGGAAGAGCAGGAGGAGGAGCAGGAGGATGTTGTGGGTGCCAGCCCGGGAGCTGCTCCCCGCACGGCTCCCCCAGGCCGGGCCCTCTCCCGGTGACTCCGTGCCCAGGAATGCCGCGGATCCATCGGGAATTGCATCAGGAACTGGTTGGGCACGGGATGGGGCGGCGGCGGCAGGGACACCTGGGCAGGGACACCTGGGCAGGGACACTGTGACAGGGACAGTGACACCTGGGCAGGGACAATGGTGGCAGGGACACTTGGGCAGTGACACTGTGATGGTGACAATGGTGGCAGGGACACCTGGGCAGGGACACCTGGGCAGGGACACTGTGACAGGGACAGTGACACCTGGGCAGGGACAATGGCAGCAGTGACACCTGGGCAGGGACAATGGTGGCAGTGGCAGGGACACCTGAGCAGGGACAATGGTGGCAGGGACACTTGGGCAGTGACACTGTGATGGTGACAATGGTGGCAGGGACACCTGGGCAGGGACACCTGGGCAGTGACAATGGTGGCAGGGACAGCGGTGGCAGTGACATGATGGTAGTGACATGGTGGCCATGGCAATGGTGGCAGTGACACCTGGGCAGGGACACCTGGGCAGGGACACTGTGACAGGGACAGTGACACCTGAGCAGGGACAATGGTGGCAGTGGCAGGGACACCTGAGCAGGGACAATGGTGGCAGGGACACTTGGGCAGTGACACTGTGATGGTGACAATGGTGGCAGGGACACCTGGGCAGTGACACCTGGGCAGGGACAATGGTGGCAGTGACATGGTGGCAGTGACGTGATGGCAGTGACATGGTGGCCATGGCAATGGTGGCAGGGACACCTGGGCAGTGACAATGATGGCAGTGACATGGTGGCAGTGACGTGATGGCAGTGACATGGTGGCCATGGCAATGGTGGCAGGGACACCTGGGCAGTGACACTTTTGCAGTGACATGGCAGCAGTGACAGCGGTGGCAGTGACACTGTGACAGTGACACCTGGGCAACTCCTCCCTCCCTCCCTCCCCACCTCCCCTTCAGAGCCCAGCACCCCCGGGGTGACCCCAAAAACCCCCTCCCTCTCTCCCACCTTCCTTTTGGATCCCAGCACCCCCGGGACAGCACCTGGGTGACCCCAAAACCCTTTCCCCAAACCCCTCCCTCCCTTCCACCTCCCCTTTGGAGCTCAGCACCCCCAGGGTGACCCCAAACTTTCCTTCCCCAAACCCCTCCTTCCCTCCCTCCCACCTTCCTTTTGGATCCCAGCACCCCCGGGACAGCACCTGGGTGACCCCAAAACCCCTTCCCCAAACCCCTCCCTCCCTCCCACTTCCCCTTCGGAGCCCAGCACCCCCAGGGTGACCCCAAACCTCTTTTCCCCAAACCTCTCCTTCCCTCCCACCTTCCCTTTGGATCCCAGCACCCCCGGGACAGCACCTGGGTGACCCCAAATCTCCCTTCCCCAAACCCCTCCCTCTCTCCCCCCTCCCCTTTGCAGCTCAGCATCCCCGGGGTGGTCGGGGTGACCCCAAAACCCCTTCCCCAAACCCCTCCCTCCCCCCTTCCTTTCGGAGCTCAGCACCCCCAGGACAGCACCTGGGTGACCCCAAACTTTCCTTCTCCAAACCCCTTCCTCCCTCCCCACTTTCTCTTCCGAGCTCAGCACCCCCGGGGAGGCACCGGGGTGACGCCAAAACCCCTTCCCCAAACCCCTCCCTCCCTCCCTCCCTTCCCTTCGGAGCTCAGCACCCCCAAGGGTGACCCCAAACTTTCCTTCCCCAAACCCCTCCTTTCCTCCCTCCCACCTCCCCTTTGCAGCTCAGCACCCCAGGGTGACCCCAAACCTCTTTTCCCCAAACCTCTCCTTCCCTCCCACCTTCCCTTTGGAGCTCAGCATCCCCGGAGTGGTCGGGGTGACCCCAAAACCCCTTCCCCAAACCCCTCCCTCTCTCCCACCTCCCCTTCGGAGCCCAGCACCCCCGGGTGACCCCAAACCTCTTTTCCCCAAACCTCTCCTTCCCTCCCCCCTTCCTTTCAGAGCTCAGCACCCCCGGAACGGCCGGGGAGGCACCGGGGTGACCCCAAACCTCCCTTCCCCAAACTCCTCCCTCCCTCTCCACCTTCCCTTCCGAGCTCAGCACCCCCAGGGTGACCCCAAAACCCCTTCCCCAAACCCCTCCCTCCCTCCCACCTCCCTTTTGGGGCTCAGCACCCCCGGGACAGTCAGGGTGACCCCAAAACCCCTTCCCTAAATCCCTCCCTCCCTCCCACCTCCCTTTTGGAGCTCAGCACCCCCGGGGTGAATTTGGGGAGCCCAATTCCCAGACCCTGGAGCTCAGACAGGTCCCAGACCTTCCCTGCCCGGAACATCTGAGGCCGCAGGAGCCTCCCGGGTTCCCATCCAAGCCCAGGGAGGGGCTGATAAGGAACCTTCTCCCTTCCCACCTAAACCCCCTCAAAATGTCCCGTTGATCCCAAACCCCCCCGATCCTGCACCTTTTGTGCTGCTTCCCCCTTGGGCAGGACAATTCGGGCAGGCCATCCCGGGGGTGCTGAGCTCCAAAAGGAAGGTGGGAGAGAGGGAGGGGTTTGGGGAAGGGGTTTTGGGGTCACCCCGACCACCCCGGGAGCTGCAAAGGGGAGGGGGGAGAGAGGGGGGGGTTGGGGAAGGAAAGTTTGGGGTCACCCTGGGGGGTGCTGAGCTCGGAAGGGAAGGAGGGAGGAAGGGAGGAGTTTGGGGAAGGGAGGTTTGGGGTCACCCCGGTGCTGTCCCGGGGGTGCTGAGCTGCAAAAGGGAAGTGGGAGAGAGGGAAGGGTTTGGGGAAGGGGTTTTGGGGTCACCCAGGTGCTGTCCCGGGGGTGCTGGGATCCGAAAACAAGGGGAGAGAGAGGGAGGGGTTTGGGGAAGGGAGGTTTAGGGTCACCCTGGGGGTGCTGGGCTCGGAAGGGAAGGTGGAGAGGGAGGGAGGAGTTTGGGGAAGGGAGGTTTGGGGTCACCCCGGTGCCTCCCCGGCCGTTCCGGGGGTGCTGAGCTCCGAAAGGGAGGTGGGAGAGAGGGAGGGGGGGGTTTGGGGAGGGGGTTTTGGGGTCACCCTGGGGGTGCTGAGCTCGGAAGGGGAGGTGGGGAGGGAGGAGTTTGGGGAAGGGAGGTTTGGGGTCACCCCGGTGCCTCCCCGGCCATCTCCAGCTCCTTCCCCGAGGGCTCCTCCGCCCCTTTCCTTCATCCAGGGAGGGTTAAAATCCCGCTCTGTGTTCCGGGGGGGGGGCAGATCCCGAGGGAATTCTGCTGGAAACGCCCGAGCCCAGGCTTGGATTTGGTGGATGAGGAGTTTCTCCCCTGGAATTCCCAGCGGTTTTTTTGGGTTTTTTTTTTTTTTTTTTTCCTCCACCAGGTTGGGGAATTCCTTCCTCAGGAATTGTGCCCCAAAAAAAAAAAAACATCTGGAAAACCACCGGGGTGTCCAGGCAGCTGCGGGGCTGCCCCTTGGGGGAAACATTCCCGATGCCAAAAATAAAATTTTTAAAAAAAATAAATGAGGAAACGACCCCGCCGAGCTGAAAAAAAAATATTTTTTTCAAGGCCTAAAAAAACAAGTCTGACTTCTTTTTGGGAAGAAATCGTCCCAGAAAGGAAAAATTTATGGAGCAGAAGGAAGCAGCCCTAAATTCTGGCCAGAAATTTGCTGGAATGAATCCAATGGAATCTCGTGCCAGCCCTGGGGTTTGTGCTGGGACGGGGATTTGCCCTTTGCTGTTTATCCAGCTTTGGATTTTTTGGGAAACGCCAACATTTTGGGGTTTTTTGGTGGGTTTGTTTTTTTGGTTTTTTTGGTTTTTTTTTTGAGGAGGAGAGGTGGTTGTTGTGGTTGTTTTTTTTATTTTGTTTTCTTTCCGAAAGAGATCAGAAATTTCCAAAGGCTGAAACTCTTCCCAAAAGGAACCAGCTGGGATTGCTCAACCGGCCGTCCCTGCCCCCGCGCTCCCGATGAGTTGGGGAGGGTGTGACATCCATCCCAGAGAGGGTGTGACATCCCGGGCCAGGTGTGACATCCATCCCAGGCCAGGTGTGACATCCATCCCAGAGAGGGTGTGACATCCCGGGCCAGGTGTGACATCCATCCATCCCGGGCCGGGTGTGACATCCATCCATCCCAGGCCAGGTGTGACATCCATCCCGGGCCAGGTGTGACATCCATCCCAGGCCAGGTGTGACATCCCGGGCCGGGTGTGACATCCATCCATCCTGGGCCCGGTGTGACATCCATCCATCCCGGGCCAGGTGTGACATCCATCCCGGGCCAGGTGTGACATCCATCCCGGGCCAGATGTGACATCCATCCCGGGCCAGGTGTGACATCCATCCCGGGCCAGGTGTGACATCCCAGGCCAGGTGTGACATCCATCCCGGGGAGGGTGTGACATCCATCCATCCATCCCGGGCCAGGTGTGACATCCATCCATCCATCCCGGGCCAGGTGTGACATCCATCCATCCCGGGCCAGGTGTGACATCCATCCTGGGCCGGGTGTGACATCCATCCCAGGCCAGGTGTGACATCCCGGGCCGGGTGTGACATCCATCCATCCTGGGCCCGGTGTGACATCCATCCATCCCAGGCCAGGTGTGACATCCCGGGATCGCTGATCCCGGCGGCTCCAGCCCAGCGGGAACGTCCCAGCCTGCCCCCGGAGCCGCGGCCAGCAAATCCCCGCTGCCCCCGGCCCCTGGCTGCGGAACAGCCGGAATTCCAGAGGAACAGCAGAGGTTTTTTTTGGGAACACCAGCGTAGGACGTTTTTTGTGACGGGGTCTCTCCAGCAGCAGTGGCTGGAGAGGCCTTGGAATTGTCTCTGTCCATGGAAAAGCTTCAAGATCCCCTCATCCCGAGCCGTTCCATGTTTTCTGCAGCCTCGAGAAGCCTTTCCCCACCCACCCCCGGACAACAATCCGGGCCAGGCCGGGCCGGGCCGAGCCGGGCCACCCGGCAATTAGCGCGGCATCCCGGGGATGCCACCCCGGCCGCGTCCCTTTGATGTCGCAGCGTATCCAGGTGACCCCGCTCCAAGCAAAGGCCGGGCCGGGGCCGCTGTGGGCAGCGCAAACAGGAAACCGGGGCCGGAGCCCCGGAGCCGCCCCGCCCTGGCCCCCGGGGGAGCTTGGGCAGAGCCGGAGCCGCCTCTCCCGGAGCTGCTCCCCCGTCGCTGCCGTGACGCGGTGTTTGTGTTTGTTGTTGTTGTGGAGGAGAAATTCCAGGAGCGTGGATGTCCCTGGGATTCGGGGGCGGTGTCACCGAATCCATCAGACACCTTCCGGATCCACTGAACACCTTTTGGGGGTTTGGTCTGCACACGGGTGCTGAGCGGGGTTTGGGGACGGGGTTTGTCCTGCATGGGGCGCCGAAGGATGGGGATGGGCACCGGGGGTGATGGGAGGAGTGGGAATCCCAAATTGTGGGACAGGAACCGGCCCAGCCCATGGGACAGGAACAATTCCAAACTGTGGGACAAGAGCAATCCCAAATTGTGGGACAGGAACAATCCCAAATTGTGGGACAGGAGCAATCCCAACCCATGGGACAGGAACAATCCCAAATTGTGGGACAGGAGCAATCCCAACCCATGGGACAGGAACAATCCCAACCCATGGAACAGGAACAATCCCAAACCATGGAACAGGAACAATCCCAAACCAAGGCCAGGAACCATCCCAAACCATGGGACAGGAACAATTCCAGTCCATGGAACAGGAACAATCCCAAACCATGGAACAGGAACAATCCCAACCCATGGGACAGGAACAATCCCAACCCATGGGACAGGAACAATCCCAAATCAAGGACAGGAGCAATCCCAGTCCATGGAACAGGAACAATTCCAGTCCATGGAACAGGAACAATCCCAAACCATGGAACAGGAACAATCCCAGTCCATGGAACAGGAACAATCCCAGTCCATGGAACAGGAACAATCCCAAACCAAGGACAGGAGCAATCCCAGTCCATGGAACAGGAACAATCCCAACCCATGGGACAGGAACAATCCCAAACCAAGGCCAGGAACAATCCCAGTCCATGGAACAGGAACAATCCCAAACCAAGGACAGGAGCAATCCCAGTCCATGGAACAGGAACAATCCCAAACCATGGAACAGGAACAATCCCAAACCAAGGCCAGGAACAATCCCAGCCCACGGGAGAGCAGGAATCCCAGCCCAGGGCAGAGGAGCAGCAATCCCAAAGCCTGAGTCACCTGCCGGTGCTCCCAGCCCGTAGAGGGAGCTGCCGGAGCTCGGAATCCCGGGCTGTGCTCAACAAACCCGGCCCTGGCGTTACCTAAGAGCGGGAGGCTGGAATTCCCGCACGGAATGAGCTTCGGGAACCTCCCGGCCGGGCTCTGCTCCCTCCCCGGTTCCGGCAGCTCCCGCTGGTGTCACCGAGGTGACCGCAGATGTGGGACAGGTGACACTGGGTGTCCCTGCAGAGCGTTCCAGTGGGGCTCCCAGCTCTCTTTTGGGGGTTTCCTTCCCCAGCCAGGGGTGAATCCCTGGCCAAAGCCCTGGGATCCAGGCAGAGGAGATCCTTGGGGTCTCTGCAACCCAAATCCTTGGGATCTCAGCAACCCAGATCCTTGGGATCTGTGCAACCCAAATCCTTGGGATCCCTGCAACCCAAATCCTTGGGGTCTCTGCAACCCAAATCCCTTGGGATCTGTGCAACCCAAATCCTTGGGATCCCTGCAACCCAAATCCTTGGGGTCTCTGCAACCCAGATCCCTTGGGATGTCTGCAACCCAAATCCTCGGGATCTCTGCAACCCAGATCCTTGGGATCTCAGGAACCCAAATCTTTGGGGGTCTCTGCAACTCAAATCCTTGGGATCTCTGCCACCCAAATCCTTGGGATCTGTGCAACCCAAATCCTTGGGGATCTCAACAATCCAATCCCCAGGGGGATCCTGCTCTCCAACCCTTGGGATCTCTGCAACCCAAATCCCTGGGGATCTCAGGAACCCAAATCCCTGGGATCTCTGCAACCCAAATCCTTGGGGTCTCTGCAACCCAAATCCTTGGGATCTCAGGAACCCAAATCTTTGGGGGTCTCTGCAACTCAAATCCTTGGGATCTCTGCCACCCAAATCCTTGGGATCTGTGCAACCCAAATCCTTGGGGATCTCAACAATCCAATCCCCAGGGGGATCCTGCTCTCCAACCCTTGGGATCTCTGCCACCCAAATCCCTGGGAATCTCAGGAACCCAAATCCCTGGGCATCCTGCTCCCAAATCCTTTGGATCTCTGCTCCTCCAATCCTTGGGGATCTCAGCAACCCAAATCCTTGGGATTTTCCAGCCCAAGCTGAAGTTTTTCTGTCTTTTCCCAGGGTTTCTCCTGTTGGGACGAACGTTTGTAACCGAATTAAACCCGACCACAGCGAAAGGAGCCGACAGGAAACCCTCGGGCTCCTGTGACCCCAAATCCTTGGAGGATCTGGGGTTGCTTGGGAAAGCAGCTTTGGGCTGGGAGAAGGGACGGCAGGGACTGACTGCCACCGCGGGGGGTGACCGGAGTGCCTGCGGGCTTCCAGCCACATTCCTTCATCCCATTCCATGGGTTCATCCCGTCCCAAATCCCATCCCAAAGCCCATCCCATCCCATGGATCCCATCCCAAATCCCATCCCATCCCATCCTGTGGGTTCATCCTGTCCCAAATCACATCCCATCCCAAATCCCATGCCATGCCATGCCATCCCATCCCATGGGTTCATCCCATCCCATCCCATCCCATCCCATCCCATCCCAAATCCCGTCCCAAATCCCATCCCAAATCCCACCCCATCCCATATCCATCCCAAATCCCAAATCCCAAATCACATCCCATCCCAAATCCCATGCCATGCCATGCCATCCCATCCCATGGGTTCATCCCATCCCATCCCATCCCATCCCATCCCATCCCATCCCATCCCAAATCCCGTCCCAAATCCCATCCCAAATCCCACCCCATCCCATCTCATCCCAAATCCCATCCCAAATCCCATCCCAAATCCCATCCCAAATCCCATCCCATCCCAAATCCCATCCCATGGATTTATTCGCTCCCACGGGTTTTGCCCCATCCCTTGGGTTCGGTTTGGGACATCCGGGAATTTGGTTCGGGAATTCCCCCTGCCAGCCCCATCCCAGCCCCTTTCCCTCGGCCCCGGCAGCTCCGGGATCTGCTCCCGCCTCCCGTGTCCCCCCAGTCCCGGGGGATGGAACCCCCCCGGCCCCTCGGGTGCCCCTCTCCAGGAGCCTCTCCCCAGCCCCAGGAGGAGCTGAGGGACCTCGGCCCAGCCCTGCCTGGAGCTCCTCCCAAATCCCGGGGGGAACTTTTCCCCGGCACCATCCTTTCTTCTCGCCGGCTTTTCCTTTTTCTCTTTTAATTTTTTTTTTTTTTAAATTTTAATTAAACGAAATTAAATTTCTGCAGCATCCCCGGCTTTCATTATCCCAGCTCTCCACCGGAGGCGTCGCTCCGAGTCCCTCGGGACGAGTTGGACAACGCCGGGAACGCTCAGGCTCAGCCTCTTCCCACTTTTTCCTCCCCTCCCTTCCCTTCCTTTCCCTTCTCCCGGCTCCGCTCCGGCCCCGCAGCGGCTCCGGGGCTCCGGCGCTGCCCCAAGCCGCACTTCAAAGGCTCCGGGAGCTTCTCCTGCTGCTTCCCTGGCAGCTCCCGGAGTGAATCACCCGCAGCCGGCCTGGCCTCGCCAGCCCCGAATTGTCCCGGGTCTATCCCAGCACCAGGGATGGGACATTCCCGGTTTTTTTTTGGGAGGGGAGGGATGGTTCAGATCCCCAGACAGGGCTGGAGGTGACAAACAGGGACAGGGGAAGGTGGGGTTGGATGTGGAGCCGGGCTGGGAGAGCTGGGGATGTTCACCCGGAGAGGAGAAGGCTCCAGGGAGAGTTCCCAGCACATTCCGGGGCTCCAGGAGAGGGGCTGGGGACAAGGGATGGAGGGACAGGACCCAGGGAATGGCTTCCCAGTGCCCAGGGCAGGGCCGGGATGGGGATGGGGATGGGATGGGGATGGGGATGGGATGGGATGGGATGGGATGGGATGGGATGGGATGGGATGGGATGGGGATGGGGATGGGATGGGGACGGGGATGGGATGGGATGGGATGGGATGGGATGGGATGGGATGGGATGGGATGGGATGGGGATGGGATGGGATGGGATGGGATGGGATGGGATGGGATGGGATGGGATGGGATGGGATGGGATGGGATGGGATGGGGATGGGATGGGATGGGATGGGATGGGATGGGATGGGATGGGATGGGATGGGATGGGATGGGATAGGATGGGATGGGATGGGATGTGATGGGATGGGATGGGATGGGATGGGATGGGATGGGATGGGATGGGATGGGATGGGATGGGATGGGGATGGGGATGGGGATGGGGATGGGGATGGGGATGGGATGGGATGGGATGGCATGGGATGGGGATGGGATGGGGTGGGATGGGGTGGGATGGGGATGGGATGGGGATGGGATGGGATGGGGATGGGATGGGATGGGATGGGGATGGGATGGGGATGGGATGGGGATGGGGATGGGATGGGATGGGATGGGATGGGGTGGGATGGGGTGGGATGGGGATGGGATGGGGATGGGGATGGGGATGGGGATGAGGATGAGGATGGGGATGGGGATGGGATGGGATGGGATGGGGATGGGATGGGATGGGATGGGATGGGATGGGATGGGATGGGATGGGATGGGATGGGATTCCCAGAGCAGCTGGAGCTGCCCCTGGATCCCTGGCAGTGCCCAAAGCCGGGCTGGATTGGGTTTGGAGCAGCCTGGGACAGGGAGAGGTGTCCCTGCCAGGACAGGGGGGATCTGGATGGGATTTAAGTTCCCTCCCAACCCAACCCATTCCAGGATTCTCTGATTCCACCACCCCAGGAGGAGCCCCGGGCCAGCAGAGATCCTGCAGGACGCAGGGGAGGCTCCCGGCAGGTGATGACCCTGATGCCGAGCTCATTTCCAGCTCCAGAGATCCCAATCTCCTGCACTTCCCCTCTCTCTCTCTCTCTTTCCCTTGCGGGAGATAAAGATCCTGGGCGGGCAGGGCTGAGCTCCCGGGGAATTGCATCCTCTCCCACAGCCCAGCCCAGCCCGGCACGGCCCGGCCCGGCCCGGAGCGAGGCCTCTCCCGGGCTCCTGGGGAACGGGAGGGGACAGGGAAGGGGCAGGCGCCGCCCTCCTGTGGGTGTTCTCCAGGGAGAAACCGGGATGGGGCCCCGGCACCTGCCGGAGCAGGTGACTCGGGAGTCAGGAATGCGGGAGCCCGGGATGTGGGCTGGCAGCGGGGAGGAGTGAGATGGGAAAGCTCCCAAAAAAGGAGACCGGGGAAGGGTCGATCCCTTCGGATCCTGCTCCCTTCGGATCCCGCTCCCTTCGGATCCTGCTCCCTTCGGAGCGGGATCACCCCGGGGGAGGGGAGCAGGGACTCGGCCCCGCGGGCTCTGTAGGAAGAGCAAAGATTTTGGAATCTTTGGGAAGAGCGGGAATTCCCACTGGGAGGCTTTGGGATGGTGGGGAGCACGAGAATTCCCACTGGGAGGCTCTGGGATGGTGGGAAGAGCGGGAATTCCCACTGGGAGGCTTTGGGATGGTGGGGACGGCGGGAATTCCCGCTGGAAGGCCTTGGGATGGTGGGAATTCTGACTGGGAGGCTTTGGGATGGTGGGAAGAGTGGGAATTCCGACTGGGAGGCTTTGGGGTGGTGGGGACAGCGGGAATCACGACTGGGAGGCTTTGGGATGGTGGGAAGAGTGGGAATTCCGACTGGGAGGCTTTGGGATGGTGGGAATTCCAACTGGGAGGCTTTGGGATGGTGGGAATTCCAACTGGGAGGCTCTGGGATGGTGGAGACAGTGGGAATTCCCACTGGGAGGCCTTGGGATGGTGGGGACGGTGGGAATTCCGACTGGGAGGCTTTGGGATGGTGGGGACAGCGGGAATTCTGACTGGGAGGCTTTGGAATGGCGGGAATTCCGACCGGGAGGCTTTGGGATGGTGGAGACAGCGGGAATTCTGACTGGGAGGCTTTGGGATGGTGGGGACAGCGGGAATCATGACTGGGAGTCTTTGGGATGGTGGGAATTCCGACTGGGAGGCTTTGGGATGGTGGGAAGAGCGGGAATTCCGACTGGGAGGCCTTGGGATGGTGGGGACAGTGGGAATCATGACTGGGAGTCTTTGGGATGGTGGGAATTCCGACTGGGAGGCTTTGGGATGGTGGGAAGAGCGGGAATTCCGACTGGGAGGCCTTGGGATGGTGGGGACAGCGGGAATTCCCACTGGGAGGCTTTGGGATGGTGGGAATTTCCACTGGGAGGCTCTGGGATGGTGGGGACAGCGGGAATTCCGACTGGGAAGTGGGGAAAGGATAAAGGGGCTGAGCACACAGGGGGAATCCTCCCACCTGGCTGGGGATGGCAGCAAGGAAGGGCAGGCGGGAGTTGTTCCTAAAACCCCCAAACCACTTCCTGTAGGATCAGGGGCCGGGAGGAACCCCAGGCCACCCTGGGGTGGGGTTCCCCTCCTCCCCGAGGCTTTCCCGCGGTGGTGTCGGGTTTGCTCTCCCGGGCCAGGCCAGGATCCCTCCCTCTGTTTCTCCGGGATGAAATCCTGGGTCACCCCAAAGCACAATTCCCCCGGGGGGTCTGGGAAAGCCCCACAAACCGAGCGGATCCCGCAGGAATTGGTGTCTGGGATGGCTCCCAGCCCTGCCGGGTCCCCTCCCTGTGGAATGCTGTGTGCAGAGGGGGGAAAAAGGGCCGGGAGCGACCCCGCTCCTCCCCAGAGCGGGGTTTTTTGGAGCTGGGGATTTTCCTTTTGGGGCATCGGGCCAGGCCTGGTTTGGTTTTTGGTTTGGTTTGGGAGGAGACGGGGATGCGGGGCAGGATGCCGAGCGGGGCCCGCGGCGTTCCCGAGGCCGGTGGAACGGGGACAAAGCCCCACGTGAGCCGGGGCTCACACCTTCCCTGTCCCCATCTCCCTTTGATCTGCAGCGCTGGCAGCCATGTCCTGGCAGGAATCCGGCCCGTCAGGTCCCATCCCAGCCGGTGGCACTCGGTGACCAAGCCCTGGCAGCTGAGGTGGCCCCGGTCCCAAGCCAAGCTCCACCTTCTGCCCTCGGGGCTCCGGGCGAGGATCCTGCCCCGGCTCGGGGCTGCTCTGCCCGGGGCTTCGGGGGACGGCCTGGAGGGGCTGTCCCTGCTGTCCCTGCTGTCCCTGCTGTCCCTGCCATCCCTGGGGGGCCCTGACCCTGATCCTGGCTCCTTCGTGGCCTCTCAGTGCTGGAAAATAATAAAAAAAAAAAAAGAGATGGAGACGCTTTTCCATGGGCAGGCAGTGATGGAAAAAAAAAAAGAATCCTTCTTCTTCTTCTTCTTCTTCTTCTTCTTCTTCTCCTTCTTCTTCTTCTTCTTCTTCTTCTTCTTCTTCTTCTTCTTCTTCTTCTTCTTCTTCTTCTTCTTCTTCTTCTTCTTCTTCTCCTTCTTCTTCTTCTTCTTCTTCTTCTTCTTCTTCTTCTTCTTCTTCTTCTTCCTCTTCCTCTTCCTCTTCCTCTTCCTCTTCCTCTTCCTCTTCTTCTTTGTCTTCTTCTTCTTCACCCTCCTCCTCCTCCTCCTGCTGCTGCTGCCCAGGGTGGCCCCGGGTGGCCCCGGGTGGCCCCGGGTGGCCTCGGGTGGCCCCGGAGCCGCTGGCAGGGCCGGGAGCGGCCGCTCCCGATTACTCACGGGGAGAGGGGGGAGGAAAAAAGCGGAGGGAATGGAAAAGATGGAAAACGAATGGAAAAGATGGAAAGAGGGCAAGCGGGATCCTCCTCCCGCGGCCGCAGCTGGAGCTGAGCTCAGCCAGACGGGGACAGGGGACAGGGGACATCCCGCCCTGGGTGACCACACCACCAAGGAACCTTCTGGCACCTTTGTGGGGTCAAACCCGCTGTTCAAAAAACCCGACCCCAAAAACCCTTTCCGAACCCCACCCCCCCCTGGCCGGGCTGAGCCAAACCCACCGCGGGGTGGGAACAAAGCGGGGATGAAACGAGACCCCCGGAGAGCCCCGGCCGCCTCCAGGTGAGATTTCCCGAGGCGAAGGAGACAAAAAAAGCTCAGCCCGGGAACCATCAAAGGGAGCCGGGGGTCTCCCCCCACCCACCCCGGGGAGGAGCAGGGACCCCCAGCCCATCCCGGCTTTGTGCCCGGCGGGGTCGGGTTACGAGGGGGGATTAAAGAATTCCAGCCCCATTCAGCGCCCGCTGAACCACAAATAATCGGGAAGCTGTTCCATGGGCAAAGGGCACCTGCCCGAGCGGCTGGGATTTCGGGGGGGGGCGGCTGGAATTTCGGGGGGCGGCTGGAATTTCGGGGAAGGGGCGGATTTGCTTTCAAAGCAAATCCAATTTTTTTCGGCAGTGGTGGCACTGTGGCTCCGCGTGTCACCTGTGTCACGCTGCGGGGATGCTCCCGAAGCGGCGGGAGGAGCCGGGTGGATTTTTTTTTGGGGGTGGGGATTTGTCACCCCGCTCGGCAGGGACGGGGACAGGACGATCCTGATGGCTTCGGGGAGGGTGGCGTCCTGATGCTGCCCTGATGATGTCGCATCCCTTGGGGACAAGTCCGTCCCCGAGCCATCCCGGGGGCGGCGGGGGGGGCGGATTTTTGGCTGGGTCGGGGTGCCCGCCCCCTGGTCCCCGGGAGACTCCTGGCGCCTCTTAATGGCACCTTAATGACACGGTGACACAGTCAGGGCCGTTTGTCCCTGCCCGGCTGTCCTTCCCTCCTCCCGAGCCTGCCCCGGGATGGGAATGCCCGGCGCGTGCTGCCGGGATTGTCACCGCCACTAATGACAGCCCCCCCTTTGCCAGGCCGGGGGACACGGGAGGTGACACGGGAGGTGACACGGGAGGTGACACTGCCCCGACCGGCCCGGGCTGGTCCCCCCGGCCTCGGGGGAGCCTCCGGCTCTGCGGGGAAGCGCTGGGTGGCTCCCAGGGGCTTTGGGGACACGGTTGTCACCGGCTGTCACAGCGGGGGACAGCCGGGGATACAGGGGGGGTGTCGCTGTGCTGGCTGCCGAGCTCCGGGGGTCACCCTGACAGCCCTGGCGGTGTCACCTTGTTGGTGTCACCCTGACGGTGTCACTCTGCCAGCCCTGACGGTGTCACCCTGCCAGTGTCACCCTGCCAGTGTCACCCTGCCAGTGTCACCCTGCCAGCCCTGCCAGGGTCACTCTGCCAGTGTCACCCTGACGGTGTCACCCTGCCAGTGTCACCCTGCCAGCCCTGCCAGTGTCACCCTGACAGTGTCACCCTGACAGTGTCACCCTGCCAGCCCTGACGGTGTCACCCTGCCAGTGTCACCCTGCCAGTGTCACCCTGCCAGCCCTGCCGGTGTCACCCTGACGGTGTCACCCTGACAGTGCCAGCCTTGCCAGTGTCACCTTGTTGGTGTCACCCTGCCAGTGCCACCCTGCCAGCCCTGCCGGTGTCACCTTGTCGGTGTCACCCTGCCGGTGTCACCCTCTCGGTGTCACCCTGCCAGCCCTGCCAGGGTCACTCTGCCAGTGTCACCCTGACGGTGTCACCCTGACAGTGTCACCCTGCCAGCCCTGCCAGGGTCACCCTCTCGGTGTCACCCTGCCAGAGTCACCTGACAGTGTCACCCTCTTGGTGTCACCCTCTCGGTGTCACCCTGCCAGCCCTGCCAGTGTCACTGTGGGATTTTATCCAGGAAATCCCACTCAGGATTTTTATCCAGGAAATCCCATATAAGATTTTTATCTAGGGAAATCCCACACAGGATTTTTATCCAGGGAATCCCACGCAGGATTTTTATCCAGGGAAATCTCACTCGGGATTTTTATCCAGGAAATCCCACCCAGGATTTTTATCCAGGGAATCCCACCCAGGATTTTTATCCAGGGAAATCCCACTCGGGATTTTTATCCAGGAAATCCCACACAGGATTTTTATCCAGGAAATCCCACACAGGATTTTTATCCAGGGAATCCCACTCGGGATTTTTATCCAGGAAATCCCACCCAGGATTTTTATCCAGGGAATCCCACTCGGGATTTTTATCCAGGAAATCCCACCCAGGATTTTTATCCAGGGAAATCCCACTCGGGATTTTTATCCAGGAAATCCCACCCAGGATTTTTATCCAGGGAAATCTCACTCGGGATTTTTATCCAGGAAATCCCACACAGGATTTTTATCCAGGAAATCCCACACAGGATTTTTATCCAGGGAATCCCACTCGGGATTTTTATCCAGGAAATCCCACCCAGGATTTTTATCCAGGGAATCCCACTCGGGATTTTTATCCATAAAATCCCACCCTAGGTTTTTATCCATAAAATCCCACCCAGGATTTTTATCCAGGGAATCCCACACAGGATTTTTATCCAGGGAAATCTCACTCGGGATTTTTATCCAGGAAAGCTCATATAAAAATTTTATCCAGGGAATCCCACTCGGGATTTTTATCCAGAAAATCCCACTTGGGATTTTTATCCAGGGAATCCCATATAAGGTTTTTATCCAGGAAATCCCACACAGGATTTTTATCCAGGGAATCCCATACAAGATTTTTATCCAGGGAAATCCCACCCGGGGTTTTTATCCAGGAAATCTCACTTGGGATTTTTATCCAGGGAATCCCACCCAGGATTTTTATCCAGGGATTTCCACCTGGGATTTTTATCCAGGAAATCCCATATAAGATTTTTATCCAGGAAATCCCACTCGGGCTTTTTATCCAGGAAATCCCACTCGGGATTTTTATCCAGGAAATCTCACTCGAGATTTTTATCCAGGAAATCCCACCCAGGATTTTTATCCAGGGATTCCCACGCAGGATTTTTATCCAGGAAATCCCACCCAGGATTTTTATCCAGGAAATCCCACACAGGATTTTTATCCAGGGATTCCCACGCAGGATTTTTATCCAGGAAATCCCACCCAGGATTTTTATCCAGGAAATCCCACTCGGGATTTTTATCCAGGGAATCCCACTCAGGATTTTTATCCAGAAAATCCCACACAGGATTTTTATCCAGGGAATCCCACTCGGGATTTTTATCCAGGAAATCCCACACAGGATTTTTATCCAGGGAATCCCACTCAGGATTTTTATCCAGAAAATCCCACACAGGATTTTTATCCAGGGAATCCCACTCGGGATTTTTATCCAGGAAATCCCACACAGGATTTTTATCCAGGGAATCCCATATAAGATTTTTATCCAGGGAAATCCCACACAGGATTTTTATCCAGGGATTTCCACCTGGGATTTTTATCCAGGGAATCCCATATAAGATTTTTATCCAGGAAATCCCACTCGGGGTTTTTATCCAGGAAATCCCACCCAGGATTTTTATCCATAAAATCCCACCCAGGATTTTTATCCAGGAAATCCCACACAGGATTTTTATCCATAAAATCCCACCCAGGATTTTTATCCAGGAAATCCCACCCAGGATTTTTATCCAGGAAATCCCACCCAGGATTTTTATCCAGGAAATCCCACTCGGGATTTTTATCCAGGGAAATCCCACACGAAGAAATTTGCTGGAGCCCGGGAATTCGGCCCCAGAGGCTCCAAGAATTCCTCGTCCCTGGAACAAAATAAAACAAAAACAAAAACCAAAACAACCCAGCCAAAAAAACCAGCAAGGGCACGAGGAGAGGAACAATTTCCTCCACCGCTAATTGTCCCTCTGTTAATTAAGGAGAGTGTGGGGGAGCTGATTGGGATCTCCCCGAGCCGCAGGTCCCGGCTGGGGACAGCGGTGACCCCGCTGCTGACCCCGCACGGGCACCGGGGGGTCCCGGGTTTGGGGGGCGCTGTGGGGCTGGAGCTGGGATTTGGGAATTGGGGATTGGGGATTGGGATCTGGGAATTGGGATCTGGGGACTGGGAATTGGGATCTGGGATCTGGGAACTGGGGTTTGGGAATTGGGATCTGGGGATTGGGAATTGGGAATTGGGAACTGGGAACTGGGAATTGGGAATTGGGATCTGGGAATTGGGATCTGGGATCTGGGAATTGGGATCTGGGAATTGGGAATTGGGATCTGGGAACTGAGATTTAGGATCCGGGATCTGGGAATTGGGAACTGGGAATTGGAAATTGAGATCTGGGATTTGGGAACTGGGAACTGGGAAATGGGATTTGGGAACTGGGAATTGGGAATTGGGATCCGGGATTTGGGAATTGGAAACTGAGAACTGGGATCTGGGAACTGAGATTTGGGATCCAGGATGTGGGATTTGGGAATTGGGAACTGGGGTTTGGCAATTGTGACCTGGGATTTGGGATTTGGGATTTGGATCAATCAGGGACTCGGAGGCGTTTCCTGTGGCTGGGGCGTGGCTCAAGTGGCCACAGAAGGGTCCGGCTCCTTTCCAACCTCTCCAGCTCCTGGGAACGGGCCGGGAATGACCGGGAATGACCGGGAATGGGCCGGGAATGACCGGGAATGGGCCGGGAATGACCGGGAATGACCGGGAACGGGCCAGGAATGACCGGGAATGAGTGGGAATGACTGGGAATGGGCTGGGAATGTCCGGGAATGACCGGGAATGACCGGGAATGGGCCGGGAATGACCGGGAATGACTTGGGGGGCTTCTTCCGGCAGAAAACTTCAAATCCCGGAGCTTTTAAAATAAAAATAAAACTAAAAATAAAACTAAAACTAAAACTAAAACTAAAAATAAAAATAAAAATAAAAATAAAAATAAAAATAAAAATAAAAATAAAAATAAAAATAAAAGTAAAAATAAAAATAAAAATAAAAAAATAAAAATAAAAATAAAAATATAAAAATAAAAATAAAAATAAAAATAAAAATAAAAATATAAAAATAAAAATAAAAATAAAAATAAAAATTAAAAAAAAAAAAAAGGGGGATCCCGGGACTGGCTGGAGCTTTTAAAATAAAAGAGGAGGAGGACGAGGCGAGGGGGCTGGAGATGGGGGACGGGCGCTCCCGGTTCCACTTCCCAAACCCATCCAGGCTCCAGAACCTGGGAGGCTGGGCTGCTTTGGGGGGCTTCTTCCGGCAGAAAAACTTCAAATCCCGGAGCTTTAAAAAATAAAATAAAATAAAATAAAATAAAATAAAATAAAATAAAATAAAATAAAATAAAACAAAACAAAATAAAATAAAATAAAATAAAATAAAATAAAATAAAATAAAATAAAATAAAATAAAATAAAATAAAATAAAATAAAAAAATAAAATAAAGTAAAATAAAATAAAAATAAAGGATCCCGGGACTGGCTGGAGCTTTTAAAATAAAAGAGGAGGAGGAGGAGGGTGGGGGGAATAAACCAACGCGAGTTGTGTCCCTCTGCGACCCGCCCAGCCCCTGCTGTGACACCGCCACGCCCCTGGGTGTCCCCTGCGGCCACCACTGCGCCACCAGCTCACCTCCCCGACGTGACCCACCGCAGGCTCTGCTGGCTGCTCCGGGGGGTGTCTGGCACCGCCCCGGGGTGGGAAGGAGGGACGGACAAACCCCGCCAGGAGCAACCCTCGGAGCCGCGATTTTTCCCCTTCCCACCACCCCAAAGGATGCTCCCCACCATCCCCTCCCCACCTCCCTGCTCCCCCTGGCCCGGCTTTTCCCGGTACCAAAAAAAAAAAACCTGGAGGGGGGGGAAAGAGCCCCCAGCGTCTCCCCGGCTGCCCCGGGACCGTGCAGAGCTTGGAGATAGCTGGGCTTGGGGTGGCAGCTCGGGCGTGTGGGAGGGCAGACGCCAGCCTGTCTGCTTCCCACTCGGCCGGGCTTGTTATTAAACTTCTCCTTGGGCTGCCGTGGAAGCCAGAATTCCTGCTCCTGGCTCCAAGGCTTTTCCCCCCCTCCGCCGCCGCCGCCGCCGTTCTATCTCCAGCTTTAATTACAGCTGCTTGGGATCTCCCTTTATCTCTCGGGGGGATCTTTTTGGGGGGGTTGGGTTACCTGGCACACACACACGCGTGTGTGTTCACTCCCGCTCTCCATCGCTGATTTTTTTTCCCTCTTTTAATCCTTTGACGCTTTCATCAACCCCGGTGGACGGGAGGGAACGAAGCCCCGAATCACGGATCCGCATCCCGGGAGCATCCCCGGTCAGCCAGGCACCGTCCCCGTGTGTCCCGGGGGGGGGGGCTCGGCGTGTGCCGGCGCCTTCCACCGAGGCTGGGGCTTGGCACGGAAGGCGGCCGTGATTTATTTTTATTTTTTTTAATTTTTATTTTTTTTTAATTATTATTATTTTAATTGAACGCGGGTTGAGGCGAGGTGTTTGTCTTGGCAAGAGGGAGGGCCCCCCGCTGCCAACCCCAAACTCGGCTCCGGCGGCCCCGTCCTGGCCCTGTCCCTGCGCAGCGCCACCGCTGCCACCGACCGCGGCTGGCAGCCGAGCTGGTTGTGTCACTGTCCCTGTCCCTGTCCCTGTCACTGTCCCTGTCCCATCCCTGTCCCTGTCCCTGTCCCTGTCCCTGTCCCTGTCCCTGTCCCATCCCTATCCCTGTCCCTGTCCCTGTCCCATCCCTGTCCCTGTCCCATCCCTGTCCCTGTCCTGTCGCTATCCCTGTCCCTATCCCTGTCCCTGTCCCTGTCCCATCCCTGTCCCTGTCCCATCCCTGTCCCTGTCCCATCCCTATCCCTATCCCTGTCACTGTCCCTGTTCCCTGTCCCTGTCCCTGTCCCATCCCTGTCCCTGTCCCTGTCCCTGCCCCTGTCCCTGTCCCTGTCCCTGTCCTGTCACTGTCCCTGTCCCTGTCCCTATCCCTGTCCTGTCACTGTCCCTGTCCCTATCCCTGTCCTGTCCCTGTCCCTGTCCCATCCCTGTCCCTGTCCCTGTCCCTGTCCCTGTCCCCATCCCTGTCCCATCCGTGTCCCTGTCCCTGTCCCTGTTCCCTGTCCCTGTCCTGTCACTGTCCCTGTCCCTGTCCCTGTCCCATCCCTGTCCCTGTCCCCATCCCTGTCCCATCCGTGTCCCTGTCCCTGTCCCTGTTCCCTGTCCCTGTCCTGTCACTGTCCCTGTCCCTGTCCCTGTCCCTGTCTCTGTCCCTGTCCCCATCCCTGTACCCGTGTCCCCCCTTGGCACAGAACGAGGCTGCAGTTGGCACCTCCAGACCCCTGACCCAGAGGGCAGAGGATGAGGAGGATGAGGAGGATGAAGTGGATGAGGATGAAGATGAGGATGAGGATGAGGATGAGGATGATGAGGATGGTGTCACCCCTGTCCCGCTGCCCCCCACCCTGGGCTGTCCCTTCTCGTGGGTCCCCCCTCGAGATCCCTAAAGGGAGGGGACCCCTCCCCAGTGGCTGGGTGGGATGGGATCAATGGGATGGGATGGGATGGGATGGGATCAGTGGGATCCCACTGATGGGATGGGATCAATGGGATGGGATGGGATGGGATGGGATGGGATGGGATGGGATGGGATGGGATCAATGGGATGGGATGGGATGGGATGGGATGGGATCAGTGGGATCCCACTGATGGGATGGGATCAATGGGATGGGATGGGATGGGATGGGATCAATGGGATGGGATGGGATTTGAGTTGGGATGGGATTTGGGATGGGATGGGAATGGCTCCCATCCCTCCCTCCGCCCCTGACGGAACAGAGCTGTGCCCTGTCTGCCCCAGCAGGGAACTGAACCCTGGGTGTCCCCCCTGCTCCTGCCAGAGGGGACAAACACTGTCCCCAAACACCCCTGGGGACACCTGCAGCCCCACAGTGCCCGGCACAGGCCCCTCAGCTCCCCTGCTTTGGGGATGGGCATCTTTTATTAATTATTTTATTTATTTATTATTTTATTTCTTTAATTATTTATTAAGCTATTTTATTTTGCTTTCATTAATTACCTCCTAGAGGCTGGGAAAGCACCAAGGGCTGGATCCAGCTCTGGGGCACTCAGGGGGTCCCCCAGGAGGGGATGGCCCCGCTCTTTGTGCCCCCCCGGAGCCGGGTGAGGAGTCCGGGAGGGAGCGGAGCCGGCGGGAGCTGATCCCGGAAAAAGGCGGGAGCTGATCCCAGAAAAAGGAGGGAGCTGATCCCGGAAAAAGGCGGGAGCTGATCCCGGAAAAAGGCGGGAGCTGATCCCGGAAAAAGGCGGGAGCTGATCCCGGAAAAAGGCGGGAGCTGATCCCGACAAAAGGTGGGAGCTGATCCCGGAAAAAGGTGGGAGCTGATCCCGGCAGGGAGGGAGCTGATCCCTGCAAAAGGAGGGAGTTGATCCCGGAAAAAGGTGGGAGCTGATCCCAGCAAAAGGTGGGAGCTGATCCCGGCAAAAGGAGTGAGCTGATCCCGACAAGGCCGGAGCCGATCCCGACAAGGCCGGAGCCGATCCCGACAAGGCCGGAGCCGATCCCGACAAGGCCGGAGCCGATCCCGACAAGCCGGCACCCGCCCCGCAGCCGGTGGGGGCTGAGTCACGGCCGGGGAAAGTGAGGAGCGGGATAAAAGCGGATCAGCGCAGCTTTCCCTCCCTTCGCTCCTCGCCCTGGGTGCCCGGCTGGGCCGCCAACAGCTGCCAAAACAACATCTGGAATTCTCCAATTCTGCAAAAAAAACATCTGGAATTCTTCAATTCTGCAAAAAAAAAAATCTGGAATTCTCCAATTCTGCCAAAAAACCCCATCTGGAATTCTCCAATTCTGCCAAAAAACATCTGGAATTCTCCAATTCTGCCCAAAAAAACATCTGGAATTCTCCAATTCTGCAAAAAAAACACCTGGAATTCTTCAATTCTGCAAAAAAAAAACATCTGGAATTCTCCAATTCTGCCAAAAAACATCTGGAATTCTCCAATTCTGCAAAAAAAAAAAATCTGGAATTCTCCGATTCTGCAAAAAAAAAACATCTGGAATTCTTCAATTCTGCCCAAAAAAACATCTGGAATTCTCCAATTCTGCCAAAAAAACATCTGGATTTCTCCAATTCTGCAAAAAAACATCTGGAATTCTCCGATTCTGCCAAAAAAAAATCTGGAATTCTTCAATTCTGCCCAAAAAAACATCTGGAATTCTCCAAATCTGCCAAAAAAAATTCTGGATTTCTACAATTCTGCCAAAAAAACATCTGGATTTCTACAATTCTGCCAAAAAAAAATCTGGAATTCTCCGATTCTGCCAAAAAAACATCTGGAATTGTCCTCCGGCCGCTGCTTTCGGGCCCGGGTGGGGCTTGTGTCCCACAGCAGGACACTGTCCCCTCGTGTCCCAGGACCGGACACTGTCCCCTCCTGTCCCACAGCAGGACACTGTCCCCGTGTGTCCCACAGCAGGACACTGTCCCCTCCTGTCCCACAGCAGGACACTGTCACAGTGTGTCCCGGAGCAGGACACTGTCCCCATGTATCCCAGACCAGGACACTGTCCCCCTGTGTCCCAGACCAGGACACTGTCCCCACGTGTCCCAGACCAGGACACTGTCCCCATGCGTCCCACAGCAGGACACTGTCCCCACGTGTCCCAGACCAGGACACTGTCCCCTCGTGTCCCAGAGCAGGACACTGTCCCCATGTGTCCCAGACCAGGACACTGTCCCCATGTGTCCCGCAGCAGGACACTGTCCCCACGTGTCCCAGACCAGGACACTGTCCCCGTGTGCCCCAGACCAGGACACTGTCCCCATGTGTCCCACAGCAGGACACTGTCCCCATGTGTCCCAGACCAGGACACTGTCCCCGTGTGACCCAGACCAGGACACTGTCCCCTCGTGTCCCACAGCAGGACACTGTCCCCACGTGTCCCACAGCAGGACACTGTCCCCGCGTGTCCCAGACCAGGACACGCAGCTGGGACCCGGCCCAGTGCCAGGGTGGGGACCGGGGGCGGGACCTGCCAGCTCCCCGCTGTCCCCAAAGCCACCGCAGCCTCACCGACCCGCGCTGGCTGTCCCCAAAGGCGGTGACAACAGCTCCCGGCCCCACAAAGCTGGGGGGGGGGGGTTTGTGCCCTGAAATAAAATGGGAAACTGGGCTGGGACCCCCGGCCGGGGAGGGGGGTTGTCACCTGCCGGGGGGGGGGGGGTTGTCACCTGCCGGTGGTGGCTCGGGGGGTCCCAGCCCCATCTGGCACCCCGGGGGTGCCCCCAGCCCCCCCGGAGCTCGTGTCCGTGTCCCCCTGTCCCCTTGGGGTCACCATCCCCACCCCCCTTTAGCCCCCTGGAGGGGGGTCCCTGAGCAGGGGTCACCCCCGTGGAGAGTGGGGAGGGGTCGAGGTGTCCCCCCAACCCCAGGGAGGGGGGGGTTGGCCTGGAAGGGGGTCGCACCCACCAGGGGGAGGTGGGCACGAGGTGAAGGGGGTGCCCCGGGCGTGACGTCACTGCGGGGAGGGTGGGGGTGGGGCGGGGGGGGGGCGGGGCGGGGCGTCCGGGGCATCCCCGGGCTCGGGGCCGCGGCAGCCGGAGCCGTCGGGGGGCGGCGGGGGCTCGGCTCGGCTCGGCTCGGCTCGGCTCGGCTCGGCTCGGCTCTGCCTCGGGGGGGCTGCGGTCCCCCCCAGCCCGGCCGGACCATGACCATGAGCTCGGTGACCGAGACCCTGCTGGGTTCCGACCCCTCCAAAGCCGCTTTCCTGGAGCTCGGTCCCCCCCAGCACTACCCCCTGCACGACCCCCAACCCTTCCCCTCCTACGGCCGCCCCGGGCACTTTCCTTACACCGCCGGGCCCCCCCCGCCACCCCACGGGGGTCCCTACCTGCCCTACCCGCCCCCCGGCGCCCCGCACCTCCCGGTCCCCGGGGCCAGGCTGCAACACGCAGGTAAGGGGGGGCTCGGGGGTCGCGCACCTGCCCCGGGGACCCTCCGGGCCGGGAAAAGCCGGGATAGAGCCGGGATAGAGCCGGGATAGAGCCGGGATAGAGCCGGGATAGAGCCGGGAAAAGCCGGGACGGAGCCGTCGGAAGCGCTTCGGGGTGCGGGATCCTGCGGGGGGGAAGCCGGGTGGGGCACCCCGGGGGTCTCAGAGCCCCCCGACCCACAGGGGACAAGTGGGTGGAGGGTCCGGGGAGCATCAGCCCCGAGGAGCGCCCAAGCTGAGACCCCCCGGGTGCCCCCTGGGACCCCTCATTTGCCACATCCCACCCCCTGAGCCCCCCCACGCGGGCCGGGCAGACCCCCCAGCCCCGCTCCATCCCTCAGTTTCCCCAGAGGTTGAGGGCCGGGGGGCGGCGATCCCGGAGGGAACCGGGCCCGCGGTGGGGGGGGGGGGTCCCAGCGGGAGACCCCCAACCCTCCCCAGAGCCTCCCCCGGGGGCACGGGGGGGTCCCTCCCGGTGCCCCCCGGCCGGCCCAGGCCTGTGTCCCACGTGCTGCTGCTGCTGCTGCTGCACGGGGACGGTGACACCGGGGCCGCCGCTCCCCTCCTTCCTTCCCTTCCTTCTTCCTTCTCCTGGGCTTTGGCTTCACCCGAGGTTTGAACCCCACTGATCCCCCCCTCCCCTCCACAGACACCCCCGGGAGCCGCGGGGACCATCCGGGGTGGGTTTGGGGTGGGTTTGGGGTGGGTTTGGGGTGAGTTTGGGGTGGGTTTGGGGTGGATTTGGGGTGAGTTTGGGGTGGATTTGGGGTGGGTTTGGGGTGGGTTTGGGGTGGGTTTGGAGATGGGGTTCGGGGGTGGGTTTGGGGTGGGTTTGGGGTGGATTTGGGGTGGATTTGGGGTGGATTTGGGGTGGGTTTGGAGATGGGGTTCGGGGGTGGGTTTGGGGTGAGTTTGGGGTGGGTTTGGGGTGGGTTTGGGGTGAGTTTGGGGTGAGTTTGGGGTGGGTTTGGGGTGGGTTTGGAGATGGGGTTCGGGGGTGGGTTTGGGGTGGGTTTGGGGTGGATTTGGGGTGGATTTGGGGTGGGTTTGGGGTGGGTTTGGGGTGGATTTGGGGTGGATTTGGGGTGGATTTAGGGATGGGGTTCGGGGGGTGGTTTTGTTTTTTTTTTTTAACCTCCCGCTTCGTCTCCCGCAGAGGCCGAGAAGCCCCCGGCGGTGGCCGGCGCCGAGCTGCGGCTCTCCGGGAAGGGCAAGAAGCTGCGCAAACCCCGCACCATCTACTCCAGCCTGCAGCTGCAGGCGCTGAACCAGCGCTTCCAGCAGACGCAGTACCTGGCGCTGCCCGAGCGCGCCGAGCTGGCGGCGCAGCTGGGGCTCACCCAGACCCAGGTAAGGGCTGAGCCCCCCAACCCCGACCCCCCAAATCCCAGACACAGGTAGGGGCTGAACCCCAAACCCCCGAACCCCCAAATCCCAGACCCAGACCCAGGTAAGGGGTCTGAGACCCCCACCCTCGACTCCCCAAATCCCAGACCCAGGTAAGGGGTCTGAGACCCCCGCCCCCGAACCCCCAAATCCCAGAACCAGGTAAGGGATGAGCCTCCCACCCTCGACCCCCCAAATTTCTCACCCAGACCCAGGTAAGGCCTGAACCCCCCACCCCCGACTCCCCAAATCCCAGACCCAGGTAGGGGATGAGCCCCCTGACCCCCCAAATCCCACCCCCGAGGGCAGCAGAAGGGGAGTCAGAGCTGGGGCTCACCCAGACCCAGGTACGGCCCGAGCCCCCCACTCCCGACCCCCCAAATCCCTCACCCAGACCCAGGTAAGGGCTGAACTCCCGACCCCCCAAATCCCAGATCCAGGTAAGGGCTGAACCCCCCACCCTCGACCCCCAAATTCCTCACCCAGACCCAGGTAAGGGGTCTGAGCCCCCCACCCACGACCCCCCAAATCCCACCCACGAGGGCAGCAGAAGGGGAGCGTGAGCTGGGGCTCACCCAGACCGAGGTACAGCCCGAGACCCCCGCCCCCGATCCCCCAAATCCCAGACCCAGGTACGGCCCGAGACCCCCGCCCCCGACCCCCCAAATCCCAGACCCAGGTACGGCCCGAGCCCCCCATCCCCGACCCCCCCCAAATCCCAGACCCAGGTATGGGCTGAACCCCCCACCCCCGACCCCCCAAATCCCAGAGCCAGGTACGGCCCTAGCCCCCCATCCCCGACCCCCCAAATCCCAGACCCAGGTACGGCCCGAGCCCCCCATCCCCGACCCCTCCCAAATCCCAGACCCAAGTAGGGGATGAGCCCCCCGACCCCCCCAAATCCCAGTCCCAGGTACGGGCTGAACCCCCCACCCCCGACCCCCCCCAAATCCCAGACCCAGGTAGGGGATGAGCCCCCCGACCCCCCCAAATCCCAGTCCCAGGTACAGCCCCCGCGGTGCCACCCGGCGCTGATGCTCCCAAACCCGGCACCCTCTCTCGGGGCTCGGCTTGGAATGGAGCCGAGCCGAGCCGTGCCGCGGCGGGGGAAGCTGGCGCCGGTGGGCCCGCAGGGCTCGGCGTTTGGGGCGCCCCTGCCCGCACCTCCCAGCGGCAGCGGGACTTTCCCAGCCCCGGAGCCTGGCTGGCGGCCCGGCCGTGCCCGGCTCTGGGCGGCCCCGGGCCGCGGGACGGGGCGAGTGGGTTTTTGAAGGCGATGGGGAGAGACAGGCAGGCGGCAGCGGTGCAAGCCCCGGAGCCAGGGGCGAAGCGAGCTCATAAAAAAAAAAAAAAAAAAAAAAAAAGGAGCCGGGGAAAAAAAAAAAAAAAAAAAAAAAAAAAAAAGAAGGAGAACAAGTGAGAACCTGCCGGCAGAGCGGGGAGGAATGAGCGGGGGCCACCGCCACCCCGGAGAGGCGAGGCTCAGCTCCGGCACCCGGCACCCGGCACCCGGCACCCGGCACCCGGCACCCGGCACCCGGCACCCGGCTCCCGGCACCCGGCACCCGGCACCGGCCTGGGGGAGCCGGGGATGCTCCTCCTGGAGACTCTGCCTCGTTCTCCAGGCTCCCGGTGCCTCTCCCCACATTTCCCCCCACCCCAGACCCGTGTGAAGGGTTGGGCTCCCAGCCCGCTTGAATCCCCAGGAATTGGGTCAAGGAGGGCACGGAGGGGGGGGGGGGTCTCTAGGTGTTAAATATGGGGGTTCAGGGGGTGCTGGCCTCACCCCCCCACCTCTGTCTGTGCCCCCCCACCCCCAGGTGAAGATCTGGTTCCAGAACAAGCGCTCCAAGTACAAGAAGATCCTGAAGCAGGGCGGCCCCGAGGGGGAGCAGCAGCCCCCGCACGGCTGCGGCACCACCGCCGCCCCCTCCCCCGGGCTGGCCCCGCTCTGGGAGCTCCCCGGGCCCCCCGGTAAGGGACCCCCGCTGCTCCCCGGGGCTTTCCTCGACAGCCTGGGAGGAGCCTGGTACCAGCCGCACCCGCAGGACACCGTGCCCAGGGCTCCCGTCGTGTGACAGTGGCACCGCGGCGCCGCCCGAGCCGGGGGGGACACCGGGGGACACCGGGGGACAGTGAGAGACACTGAGAGACTCTGAGAGAGTTTGAGAGACACTGAGGGACACCGAGGGACACTGAGGGGACATCGAGGGACCGTGAGAGACACTGAGAGACTCTGAGAGAGTTTGAGAGACACTGAGGGACACCGAGGGACACTGAGGGGACATCGAGGGACCGTGAGAGACACTGAGAGACTCTGAGGGACACCGAGGGACATCGAGGGACACCAAGGGACACTGAGAGACACTGAAAGATTCTGAGAGACTCTGAGAGAGGGACACCGAGGGACACCGAGGGACATTGAGAGACACTGAGAGACACCGGGAGACACCAAGGGACACCGAGGGACACTGAGGGACACCGAGGGACAGTGAGAGACACCGAGGGACACCGAGGGACTCTGAGAGACTCTGAGAGACACCGAGGGACAGTGAGAGACACAGAGACACCGAGGGACACCGAGGGACAGTGAGGGACACCGAGGGACACTGAGAGACACAGAGGGGGACGCTCTGCCACTGCCCCTCAGGAGCCCAGTGAAGCCACCAAGGGCAACGCAGAGAATGGAGGAGGAGGAGGAGGAGGAGGAGGAGGAGGAGGAGGAGGAGGAGGAGGAGGAGGAAGGTGACAGCCACCTGCAGGGCCCCGCGGGTGCCCACGCTCCTCAGTGACCCAGCAGGACAGGACTCAGCCCTGGGTTGAGTGGACAGGGGGGGCAGGGGGACCCCGAGAGGGGCTGGGGGGTCTCTGTCCCCCCTCCTCACCCCCCAGCCCGGCTTTATTTATGAATTCTGTGGGGTTTTGGGGTTGTGAACAGGCTGAGCAGGGTTCTGCTCCCCCCTGCACTCTTGGGGTGCCCCTGGTTTGGGGGGAGACGCTCCCACCCAGAACCTCAGGGTGTCCCAGTTCCTCCCAGAGGGGCTGGGGGTGCAGCACCAGGGGCTGTGTCCCCCCAAAATCTGCCCCAAAACCACAGGAACTGCGGGGCCGGGGGCTCCCCAGGGGCACTGGGGGCACTTTGGAGATGTCACCCAGGGAGAGGTGGCAGCAGGGGGACAGGATGGGGACAGGGACACCCTGCCCTGGGAGCCAGGAGGGTGCTCTGGGAGCAGCTCTGTGCTGGGAAATACAATCCTTTGGCATTTCCCTCGCTCTCCGTGGAGTTCTTTCCCGATTTTCCACCCCCCACCCCCTCCCGGGTCCTGCTGGGTGTTTGGGGGGCGCGGGACCCCCCTGGGGCTGCCCCGAAGAGGGGCACAGACACCCCGTGCCCCACCCCGGCACGAACTGGGATTTGGGATTTGGGATTTGGGATTTGGGATTTGGGAATTGGGAACTGGGGTTTGGGAACTGGGAATTGGGGTTTGGGAATTGGGAATTGGGATCTGGGAATTGAGATTTGGGATCTGGGATTTGGGAATTGGGATCTGGGAATTGAGATTTGGGATCTAGGAATTGGGAATTGGGAACTGGAAACTGGGAACTGGGATTTGGGAATTGGGAATAGGGATTTGGGATTTGGGATCTGGGAATTGGGAATTGGGAACTGGGAATTGGGATATTGGAAATTGGGAATTGGGATTTGGGATCTGGGAATTGGGAATTGGGATTTGGGATCTGGGAATTGGGAATTGGGAACTGGGATATTGGAAATTGGGATATTGGAAATTGGGATCTGGGATCTGGGAACTGGGAATTGGGATTTGGGAATTGGGAATAGGGATTTGGGATTTGGGATCTGGGAATTGGGAATTGGGAACTGGGAATTGGGAATTGGGAACTGGGAATTGGGATATTGGAAATTGGGAATTGGGATTTGGGATCTGGGAATTGGGAATTGGGAATTGGGATCTGGGATTTGGGATCTGGGAGTTGGGATCTGGGAATTGGGATTTGGGAATTGGGAACTGGGAACTGGGAACTGGGATTTGGGATTTGGGATTTGGGATTTGGGAATTGGGAACTGGGATTTGGGATTTGGGATCTGGGATTTGGGAATTGGCAATTGGGAATTGGGAATTGAGATTTGGGATCTGGGATTTGGGAACTCGGAATTGGGAATTGGGAATTGGGATCTGGGTGGGTTTGCTTCACACCAGACCGCAAAGGGGGAGGATTTCCCATCCCGATGCTGGGAATCGGGGCCGCGGTGTCACCTCCCTGTCCCCAGCAGGGCAGCCCCGGGGTGACGGGGACAGAGCCACCCCAGGGGAGCGGGGCCGTGACTCGGGCTGAGCCCAGGGCCGGGCCGGGCTGGGCTGGGCCGGGCCGGGCCGGGCCGTGGGCGGGCGCTGCCCCCGCTCCCGGGGCTGGCACCGGGTGACGCAAAGGCTGCGGGTGTCGCAACGGGGCGGGCGGGAGCGCTGGGAGGGCTCTGCCGGGCCCGGGGTGACAGCGGCGGGACACGGGGACTGTCACCCCCTGAGCTGTCACCCCCGGAACTGCCACCCCTGGCACTGTCACCCCTGGCACTGCCACCCCCGAAACTGTCACCCCTGGCACTGTCACCCCTGGCACTGCCACCCCCGAAACTGTCACCCCTGGCACTGTCACCCCCGGCACTGTCACCCCCGAAACTGTCACCCCCGGAACTGTCACCCCTGGCACTGTCACCCCCGGCACTGTCACCCCCGGAACTGTCACCCCCGGCACTGCCACCCCCGGCACTGCCACCCCCGGCACTGTCACCCCCGGAACTGCCACCCCTGGCACTGCCACCCCTGGCACTGTCACCCCCGGAACTGCCAGCCTTTGGCACTGCCACCTCCCCTGACACTGCCACCCCTAAAACTGTCACCCCCAGAACTGGCACTGCCACCTCCCCTGGCACTGCCACCACAGAACTGTCACCCTCAGCACTGCCACCTCCCCTGGCACTGTCACCTCCCCTGGCACTGCCACCCCCACGCCGGGACCCACTGAACCCCGGCCCTGCTGCCGTCAGGGGTAACTGGGATGACACTGGGATAACTGGGATAACTGGGATGATGAGGGAAGGTCGCTCTGTGCCTGTGCCAGGACAGGACAGGGATGCTGGGGACGATGGGGGGATGTCCCCAGCCCTGTGGGGACAGTGCCCTTGGCTCCCATCCCCATCCCCATCCCCATCCCCATCCCAATCCCATTCCCATCCCATCCCCATCCCCATCCCCATTCCCATCCCATCCCATCCCCATCCCATCCCCATCCCCATCCCCATCCCCATCCCCATTCCCATTCCCATCCCCATCCCATCCCCATCCCCATCCCCATCCCCATCCCCATTCCCATCCCATCCCATCCCCATCCCCATCCCCATCCCATCCCCATCCCCATTCCCATCCCCATCCCCATCCCCATCCCATCCCCATCCCCATTCCCATCCCCATCCCCATCCCCATCCCAATCCCATTCCCATTCCCATTCCCAATCCCATTCCCGTTCCCATCCCACTTCTTGGGGACCCCGGGGAGGGACCTCGGGGCTCTTTTTGGGGGAATTCCGGGCCTTTCCCGGCCACTCGGGGACAAAAGGGACCCGGGGGGACCCTTGGGGGGATGGGGCAGGGGGGGGGCCGGGGGAGCTCCAGGATCCCAAAGCTTTTCCCCAAAAAACCCCCCAAAAACCCCCAAAAAACCCCAAAAAACCAAACCCCAGACCGAAAACCACTTCGGTTTTGGAACGACTTTATACAAACGAACTTTATTTTATTTTTTTTTCTTTTTTTTTTAATTTTTTTTTCTCTCCCCAAAAAACCAAAACCACCCCCAAAACACCCCAAAAAATTCCCCAAAAAACCCCCAAAACCCCAAAAAAACCCCAAAAAACAAACCCCAGACCGAAAACCACTTCGGTTTTGGAACGACTTTATACAAACGAACTTTATTTTATTATTATTTTTTTTTTAATTTTTTTCCTCCCCCCCAAAAAACAAAACCACCCAAAAAACACCCCAAAAAAACGCCAAAAAAACCCCCCAAAAACCAAAAAAAATCCAAAAAAAACCCCAAAAAACCAAACCCCAGACCGAAAACCACTTCAGGTTTGGAATGACTTTATACAAACGAACTTTATTTTATTTTTTTTTTTTTTAATTTTTTTTCTCCCCCCAAAAAAACAAAACCACTCCAAAACCACCCCAAAAAATCCCAAAAAATCCCAAAAAAAACCCAAAAAAACCCAAAAAAACCAAACCCCAGACCGAAAACCACTTCGATTTTGGAACGACTTTATACAAACGAACTTTATTTTATTTATTTTTTTCTTTTAAATTTTTTTTTCTACCCCCCCCAAAAAAAAACCCCAAAACCACCCTTATTTATAGAAGGCGACATAAATAATTCCCTGTACAACAACGCTATCAACGCTCCTCGGAAACGCCGCTTTCTGCTTTAAAAAAATAGCATTCTCTGAAAAAAAAAAATAGGAAAGAGCTCGGTTTTTTATATTTATATATATATATATTTTTTTTTTCTCCCTTTTAAAATAAGTCGTCGGTTTCCTTTTTTTTTTTTTAATTAAAAAAAAAAAGGCATTTTCGCCGTTTTTTTATCCACAGCGCAGCCAGAAAAGGGAATTTTTTGGGGTTTTTTTTTTCTCTTTAAACAATAAATTAAATCCCTTCCTGAAGCGCTTAAATATTCAAATTATTTCCCCCTCCCTCCTTTCTCCACCCCCTCTCCGTCCATCTAATTTTTAAAATTTCATCATTTTGAAATTTCATTTTGAAATTTCATTTTGAAATCGTTTCATTTGGAAATTTAATAATTTTTAAATTCAATTTTGAAATTCCAATTTTCCAATTCGATTTTTGCAATTTCGTTTCGAAATTGCGTTTTTAAACTCGATTTTTAAATTTCATTTCGTTTTGGAATTTCATCATTTTGAAATTTAATCGTTTTGAAATTTCGTTTTGAAATTCAATTTTTAAATGGTATTTCATTTTGAAATTTCGTTTTGAAATTTCCTTTTGAAATTACATAATTTTGAAATTCCATTTTTAAATTCAATTTTTAAATTATTTCATTTTTAAATTTCATTTTTAAATTTAATTTCATTTTGAAATTTCGTTTTGTAATTTAATAATTTTGAAATTCCATTTTGAAATTTAATAATTTTTAAATTTCATTTTGAAACTTCGCTTTTAAATTCCATTTTGAAACGATTCCGTTTCGAAATTTCATTTGGAAATTCAATTTTTAAGTGATTTCATTTTGAAATTTCGCTTTTAGATTTCGTTTTGAAATTCCATTTTTAAATTCAATTTTGAAATTTAATTTCCTTTTGAAATTTCATTTTGAAATTCAATTTCATTTTTAAATTTAATTTCATTTTGAAATTTCATTTTGAAATTCAATTTCATTTTTAAATTTAATTTCCTTTTGAAATTTCATTTTGAAATTTAATTTCATTTTGAAATTTCATTTTTAAATTCAATTTCATTTTGAAATTTAATTTCCTTTTGAAATTTCATTTTGAAATTTAATTTCATTTTTAAATTTAATTTCCTTTCGAAATTTAATTTTTAAATAAAATTTCATTTTGAAATTTAATTTTTAAATTTAATTTCCTTTTGAATTCCGCCGCCTCCCGGTCTGAGCGTGGTCCCGCGGGGGTTTCCATGAGACCCCCCCCCCAAAAAAAAACCCCAAAATCCGCTGCTGCTCCGTGCATTTCCGAGCTCCGCTGGCGACAGTCGCCCTCCTCCTGTCGCGATAGTGACCCCCCTCCCCCTCCCCCTCCTCCTCCTCCTCCTCCTCAAAGCTCCGGGCGAGGGGATCGAGGGAATGACCCCGAATTGATCTCGGGGGTGGGAAAAAAATGGAAAAAAAAACCAAAATAAAACCAAAAAAACCTTGAAAAATTCCAAATTAAAAGGAGGATTTTTGGTTCCTGAGATGAGCGGGGCGAGAGGAGAGGAGAGGGGGCTGGTCCTTTTCCCTTTTTCCTTTTCCCTTTTTCCTTTTTCCTTTTCTTTTTCCTTTTTCCTTTTTCCTTTTTCCTTTTCTTTTTCCTTTTCTTTTTCCTTTTCTTTTTCCTTTTTCCTTTTTCTTTCCTTTTTCCTTTTTTCCTTTTTCCTTTCCTTTTTTTTTTCCTTTTTCCTTTGTCGCCGGCCTTTCCCGTCTCGTTTCTTTTTCAATTTTGGGTTTTTTTTAGCTTTTTTGGAGTCCTCTGCTTCCTGAGATGAGCGGGGCGAGCGGAGAGGGGGCTGGTCCTTTTTTGTCCTTTTTCCTTTTTCCCTTTTTCCTTTTTTTCCTTTTTTCCTTTCCTTTTTTTTTCCTCTTTCCTTTCCTTTCCTTTCCTTTGTCGCCGTCCTTTCCCGCCTCCTTTCTTTTTCTCTTCTTTTTTTTTTTTTTCAGCCAAAAACAAGGAGACAAAACCAAACAAACAAAAAAAAAATCCCAAACCCAAAAAAACAAACAAAAAAACCCAAAAAACAAACAAAAAAACTCCAAAAAATCCCCAAAAAAACCCACCCAAAAAACCCCAAAATCCCAAAAAACAAAAAAAAACCCCAAAAAAACCCCAAAAAACCCCCCCAAAACCCCCCCAAAAAACCCTAAAAAAAACCCAAAAAACCCCCAAAAAATCCCAAAAAACCCCCCAAAAAACCCCAAAAAAATCCTAAAAAAACCCCCAAAAAATCAAAAAACCCCCAAAAAACCCAAAAAAAACCCCAAAAAAACCCCCCAAAAAAACCCCAAAAAAACCCCCAAAAAACCCCCCCAAAAAACAAAAAAATCCCAAAAAAATCCTAAAAAAAACCCCCCAAAAAAAAAAAAAAATAAAAAACCCCCCAAAAATCCCCCCCAAAAATCCCCCCAAAAATCCCCCAAAAAATAATTAAAAAAAAACCCAAAAAACCCAAAAAACCACAAAAAAAACCCACAAAAAACCCAAAAAAACCCCCCAAAAACCCCAAAAAATCACAAAAAAAATCACCAAAAAACCCCAAAACAAAACAAAAATAAAACCCAAACCGGAGTGTGGGATTTCTTTTTTTTTTTGGGGGTCGGTGGGAAAAAAAAAAAAAGGATGATGATGAGGAGGAGGAGGATGATGATGAAGACGAAGAAGTGGCGCAGCGTCTCTGATGAGCCCCCCAAACCCCAACCTCACTTCCCCCCCCGGTTCTCAGTACACGGCGCCCGTGCTGGGGGGCCCGGGGGACGGCTGGTGATGCATCCCGGGCGGGCCCGCCTGGTGGGGTCCGTGGGGTCCGCCGAGGTTCTGCGGGTGGTACCAGGGGTTGTGCTCCTCCAGGAAGGCCGGCGAGGAGCTGTAGGGCAGCGGTTGTGGTAGCGGAGTGCGGGAGTTGGTGCCACCACCGGAGCCGCCACCAGCACCGGAGCCACCGGGACTGTCCCAGAGCGGCGAGGGAGGGGAGTTACAGGCCATGGAGTCGCTGTTGTTGGGGCTGTGCTCCAAGGGAACCTCGCCGTTCTTGTAGAGCTTCTTGAACTTGGAGCGCCGGTTCTGGAACCAGATCTTCACCTGGAGGGGTGGAGGGATGGATGGGTGAAGAGGTGGGGGTGGTGGGAAAAAAAATAAAAAAGGGTCAGAGAGGTGGGAAGGGGAATGGGGAGGATGGGATGGGGTGAGGGGAAAAGGGTCAGAGAGGTGGGAAGGGGATGGGGATGGGATGGGATGGGATGGGATGGGATGGGATGGGATGGGATGGGATGGGATGGGATGGGATGGGATGGGATGGGATGGGATGGGGTGGGGTGGGGTGGGGTGCAGGGAAAAAGGGTCAGGAGCTGGCAGGGGATGGGAATGGGATGGGGTGAAGGGAAAAGGGTCAGAGAGGCGGGAAGGGGAATGGGGATGGGGTGGTTTGGGTTGTAGGGTCACGGGCAGCCCAGAAACACGGGAAGAGATGTGGGGGTGACAGGGGACTTCCCTGGATGCTGGAATGAGCCTGGGACATGGGGGTGGCCCCAGAGACAGGGGACATGGGGGGTCACAGGGACCCCAGAGAGAGAGGACACAGGGGTCACAGGGACCCCAGAGACACAGGAAGGGACAGGGGGTCACAGAGACCCCAGAGACACAGGAATGAGCCTGGGACATTGGGGTGATCCCAGAGACATGGGAAGGGACAGGGGACACGGGGGTCACAGGAACCCCAGAGACACTGGAATGTCTCTGGGACATGGGGGTGATCCCAGAGACATGGGAAGGGACAGGGGACATGGGGGTCACAGGGACCCCAGAGACACGGGAATGGACAAGGGACACACGGGTGACACATGAGGCGCCACGGGAGGGGACATCACGAGGACCCCACACGGTGCGTGGCAGGAAACTCCTCGGGACAGGGGTGACGTGGGACACGTGGGAAGTCACCCTCGGTGTGAGTGCCACGGACAGCACGGACACCCCACGGACACACCACGGACACGGACACTCCATGGACACACCATGGACATGGACACTCCATGGACAATCCATGGACACACCACGGACGCACCACGGACACGCCACGGACACACCACGGACACGGACACTCCATGGACAATCCATGGACACACCAGGGACACCCCACGGACACACCATGGACACGGACACACCATGGACAATCCATGGACATGGACACTCCATGGACACCCCACGGACACACACCACGGACAGGGACACTCCATGGACACCCCACGGACAGCACGGACACCCCACGGACACACACCATGGACACAGACACTCCATGGACACACCATGGACATGGACACTCCATGGACACTCCATGGACACACCGCGGACACTCATGGACACCCCACGGATACCCCACGGACACACACCACGGACACGGACACTCCATGGACACTCCATGGACACTCCACAGACATGGACACTCCACAGACACTCCACAGACACTCCACGGACACTCCACGGACACACCACGGACACGGACACTCCACAGACACTCCACGGACACTCCACGGACAGGGACACTCCACGGACACCCCACGGACACACACCACGGACACGGACACTCCATGGACAATCCATGGACATGGACACTCCACGGACACTCCACGGACACTCCACGGACAGGGACTCTCCATGGACAATCCATGGACACACCACGGACACCCCATGGACACTCCACGGACACTCCACGGACACCCCACGGACACACACCACGGACACAGACACTCCATGGATACCCCATGGACACTCCATGGATACTCCATGGACAGGGACACCCCAGGGACACGGACACCCCGTGCCCTGTGCCCAGCCACCCACATGCCAGGCACCATGACCCCCAGAGACCCCCCGTGGGGACACAGGACATCCCCCGGAGCCCGTCACGCCACGGGCTGGGCACTGTGACCCCCAGAGACCCCCCTGTGGGGACACGGGGCGTCCCCCGGAGCCCGTCACGCCACGGGCCCGGGCACTGTGACCCCCAGAGACCCCCCGTGGGGACACGGGGCGTCCCCCGGAGCCCGTCACGCCACGGGCCCGGGCACTGTGACCCCCAGAGACCCCCCTGTGGGGACACGGGGCGTCCCCCGGAGCCCGTCACGCCACGGGCCCGGGCACTGTGACCCCCAGAGACCCCCCTGTGGGGACACAGGACATCCCCCGGAGCCCGTCACGCCACGGGCTGGGCACTGTGACCCCCAGAGACCCCCCTGTGGGGACACGGGGCGTCCCCCGGAGCCCGTCACGCCACGGGCCCGGGCACTGTGACCCCCAGAGACCCCCTGTGGGGACACGGGGCGTCCCCTGGAGCCCGTCACGCCACGGGGCCGGGCACCGTGACCCCCCAGAGACCCCCCTGTGGGGACACAGGACATCCCCCTGAGACCGTCACGCCACGGCCTGGGCACTGTGACCCCCAGAGACCCCCCGTGGGGACACAGGACATCCCCCTGAGCCCATCACGCCACGGGCCGGGCACTGTGATCCCCAGAGACCCCCCGTGGGGACACGGGGCGTCCCCCTGAGCCCGTCACGCCATGGGCCCGGACACCGTGACCCCCAGAGACCCCCCGTGGGGACACCCAGGAGCCCGTCACGCCACGGGCCGGGCGCTGTGACCCCCAGAGACCCCCCGTGGGGACACAGGACATCCCCCGGAGCCCATCACGCCACGGGCTGGGCACTGTGACCCCCCCAGAGACCCCCCTGTGGGGACACCCAGGAGCCCGTCACGCCACGGGCCGGGCGCTGTGACCCCCAGAGACCCCCCGTGGGGACACCCAGGAGCCCGTCACGCCACGGGCCGGGCACTGTGACCCCCAGAGACCCCCCGTGGGGACACCCAGGAGCCCGTCACGCCACGGGCTGGGCACTGTGACCCCCAGAGACCCCCCGTGGGGACACGGGGCGTCCCCCGGAGCCCGTCACGCCACGGTGCCGGGCGTCGGGAGCGTCCCCGCGCTGGGGCGAGGCGGCGCTGGACGCCCTTGGGCTCAGGGCGGGGGTGGCGGCGCCGCTTGTCACCCAAACAGGATGTCCCTCTGGGAGCGGGTGACGCGCTCCGTCAGCCCTTTGCCGAAGTGTCCCCGATTGCTTCATCGCCCAAGGGAGGAGGAGGAGGAGGGAGGAGGAGGAGGAGGAGGAGGAGGAAGGCCAAGGGCGGCACAAGGGCGCCGGCGCCGGCCCCCGAGGCAGGGAGGGCACCGCGCTGGGGCGCGGGGGAGTTCACGGGATGCGGGGACAGCGGGGACAGCGGGGACAGCGGGGACAGCCAGCTCCTCTCCCACCCCCAAGGGGCCGGTTTGTCCCCCTGCGCCAGGCGGGACCCCCACAAAAGCGAGGGTTAAGCCCCCCGAATCTGGGCGGCTGGCGAGGAAGAGGAGGAGGAGGAGGAGGAGAAGCCCCAATCCCGCACGTCCCGGCTCTTCCAGTCCAGCCTGCAGGGCCACCCCGGCGCCGGGGACAGCGGGTGTGGAACCGGTCCCCAAATCCCTGCCCGAACCAAGGCGGATGAGCCAAAGGGGAAAAAAAAAAAAAAAAAAAAAAAAAACCTCGGGAAGCCCGGGCGGCAGGAGCGGGTTCTGGCCTGGGCTCGCTGTGTTCCGGCAGGATTTGGGGTTTTAGGAGCTGCTGTGGGGATGGGGGCGTCCCCAGCGCTCACGCTCATGCCGAACAACTCATCCCAAACCACTCATCCCGAGCGTCCCCGGGACTTGGTGCCCCACATTCCTGGGACGCCGGGTGTGCCCTGAGCCAGCATCCAACCCCGGAGCCTGTGGGATGGCGCCGGCTCCAGAGGGAGCTTTGGGATAAACCCCAAACTGCCGAGCGGGGCTCCGTCCCCCTCTCCACCTCTCCCTCTGCTCCCAGATCTGCTCCAAAAGGGGGAAAACCTCACCCCGGGGGAACTCCAGACCCCCTCCTGGCTCCCGGGAACCTTCCCAAAGCCGGGGATTCGCAGCTGCGGCTCCAATTCTGCTGCCCGCCCGTGGGGTCTGGGGATTTGGGGAGGGGTCGAGGGTGGGGGGGTCATCCCCTACCTGGGTCTGGGATTTGGGGGGATCGGGGGGCTCATCCCCTACCTGGGTCTGGGATTTGGGGGGTCGGGGGTGGAGGGCTCAGCCCTTACCTGGGTCTGGGATTTGGGGGGGCGGGGGTGGGGGGCTCAGCCCTTACCTGGGTCTGGGATTTGGGGGGATCGGGGGGCTCAGCCCTTACCTGGGTCTGGGATTTGGGGGGATCGGGGGGCTCATCCCCTACCTGGGTCTGGGATTTGGGGGGTCGGGGGGCTCATCCCCTGCCTGGGTCTGGGATTTGGGGGGGTCGAGGGTGGGGGGCTCATCCCCTACCTGTGTCTGGGATTTGGGGGGTCGGGGGTGGGGTGCTCATCCCCTACCTGGGTCTGGGATTTGGGGGGGTCGGGGGGCTCATCCCCTACCTGTGTCTGGGATTTGGGGGTTCGGGGTTGGGGTGCTCATCCCCTACCTGTGTCTGGGATTTGGGGGGATCGGGGGCCTCATCCCCTACCTGTGTCTGGGATTTGGGGGTTCGGGGTTGGGGTGCTCATCCCCTACCTGGGTCTGGGATTTGGGGGTTCGGGGTTGGGGGGCTCAGCCCTTACCTGGGTCTGGGTCAGCCCCAGCTGCGCGGCCAGCTCGGCGCGCTCGGGCAGCGCCAGGTACTGCGCCTTCTGGAAGCGGCGCTGCAGGGCGGCCAGCTGGTAGCTGGAGTAGATGGTGCGGGGCTTGCGGATCTTCTTGGGCTTCCCGTTGACCATCCGCACCTCGGGCTCCGGCTCTTCCTTCACGGACACTGCGGGGAGAGCGCGGGGGTGAGCAGGGCAGGGCTCCCCCGGGGGTCCCCGGGTCGGTGGCGGTGTCCCCCCGCCTCTCCCTGTGTCGTTCTTGGACAGTTTTTGGGACAGCCCTGGGATGTGTCCCGGGCTCTGAGTCCGGCACGGATCGCACGGGAGCAGCGGGGGTGGCTGAGCCCCAGCAGGGGAAACCCTGTCCTCAACCTGGGGATACCCGGAGGGGAAAAACCCCACAGATATCGGGGATACCCAGATAAAACCCCACAAATATGGGGGATAGCCAGGCAGGTAAAACCCCACAGATATCGGGGTCACCCGAAGAGGTAAAACCCCACAGATATCGGGGATACCCAGAGGGGTAAAACCCCATGAAGTCCGGGAACACCCGGATAAAACCCCACAAATATGGGGGATACCCAGAGAGGTAAAACCCCACAAAGTCCGGGAATACCCAGAGGGGTAAACCCCCACAAAGACTGGGTACACCCTGACAGGTAAAACCCTACAAAGTCCAGGGAAACCCGGATAAAACCCCAGAAATATCGAGGATACCCGGAGAGGTAAAACCCCACAAAGTCCGGGGATACTCGGACAGGTGAAACCCCACAAAGATCGGGAATACCCGGAGGGGTAAATCCCCACAAAGTCCGGGAATACCCGGATAAAACCCCACAAATATTGGAGACACCCGGAGAGTTAAAACCCCACAAAGACCTGGTACACCCAGTGGGGTAAAACCTCCCAAAGACCGGGAATACCCGGAGAAGTAAAACCCCAAAAAGTCCAGGGACACCCGGAGAGGTAAAACCCCACAAAGTCCAGGGAACACCCAGACAACTAAAACCCCATAAACTCCGGGAACACCCGGATAAAACCCCACAAATATTGGGGTCACCCAGACAGGTAAAACCCCACAGATATCGGGGATACCCGGAGGAGTAAAACCCCTCAAATATCAGAGACACCCGGACCGGTAAAACCCCACAAAGTCTGGAATCACCCAGACAGGTGAAACACCACAAAGTCCGGGGATACCCAGTGGGATAAAACCCCACAAAGTCCGGGGAACACCCGGAGAGGTAAAACCCCACAAAGTCCGGGAACACCTGGATAAAACCCCACAAAGTCCAGGGACACCCAGAGGGGTAAAACCCCACAAAGTCCGGGAACACCCGGATAAAACCCCACAAATATTGGGGTCACCCAGAGGGGCAAAACCCCACAAAGTCCGGGAACACCTGGATAAAACCCCACAAAGTCCAGGGGCACCCGGACAGGTGAAACCCCACAAAGTCCGGGGATACCCAGTGGGATAAAACCCCACAAAGTCCGGGAACACCCGGAGGAGTAAAACCCCACAAATATCGGAGACACCCAGACAACTAAAACCCCCCAAAGTCCGGGAACATCTGGATAAAACCCCACAAATATCGGGGACACCCAGACAGGTAAAACCCCACAAAGTCCGGGAACACCCGGACAACTAAAACCCCACAAACATCGGGATCACCCAAAGAGTTAAAAACCCCACAAAAACCTGCTACACCCAAACACCTAAAACCCCACAAAATCCGACTACACCCAGACAACCAAACCCCCCCAAACCCCCCAACGACCCCAACCCCTCTCCATCCCCTTCCCCTTACCCGCTTCCTGCGCCGGCAGCTGCTGCTCCCTGAAGTGGCCGTACTGGCCGCGGTAGCCCGGGCTGTAGGGATACTCGGCTTTGGGCGAGTAAGTGCCTCCGGTGGCTCCTCCGAGGCCGTTGAGGTTGAACTGAGGGTAAGGATAGTGACCCACGGGTTGCCCGTATGGTTGACCCGGGTAATATTCGTGCTGGCCCGTGTAGTAGCCCAGGTCAGTGACCGAAGATTCCGGCAGAGTGGGCGAGTCCTTGGAGGCTGCATGGCAGCTCAGCGAGCCCGAGAGGTCGGTCAGGATGCTGGAGAGCTTCTTCTCGAAAGAGCCGCTCATGGTTGAGGGGGAAAAAAATAAAAAACCCCCCCTTCCCCTGCTCCGGGGGTTTGGGGATAAATCCCCCCCCCCCTCCCCGACCCACCCCCCCCTTCAAAAGGTGGCCTGGAGTGGCCTTGAGTTGAGGGAGCCGGCGCTGCTGCTGCTGCTGCTGCTGCTGCTGCTGATTCCAGAGGAGTCACCCGAGAGACTGAGCCCAAACCTCCGGCCCCGGTCGACTGCTCCAAGCCTTTAATTAGGGAGCAGGGCAGGGTGGGTGCGCATTCCGATTGGCTCCAGAAATATTGCCTGGGAGGCAAAATAGGCTCCTGCCTCCTCCTGTGTGGGTTTTTTTTTTTTTTTTTCTCCCTTCTTTTTTTTTTTTTTTTTTTTTTTTCTCTCTCTTCTCTTCTTTTTTTTTTTTTTTCTCTCTCTCCTTTTTTTTTTCCTTTTTTTTCTTTCTCTCTCTTTTTTTTTTCTTTCTCTCTCTTTTTTTCTTTTTTTTTCTTTCTTTTTTTCTTTTTTTTTCTTTCTTTTTTCTTTTTTTTTCTCTTTTTTTCTTTTTTTTCCTTTCTTTTTTTCTTTCTTTTTTTTTCTTTCTTTTTCTTTCTTTTTTTTTCTTTTTTTTTCTTTTTTTTTCTTTTTTTTTCTTTTTTTTCTTTTTTCCTTTTTTATTTTTTCCTTATTTTTTTCCCCCCCTCTCCTTCTTTTCCTCTCAAGAAACAACAAAGAGTGGGTGAAGGAGGGTGAGGGAAGAAATAAATCAAGCGTGGCAGGGTCCCCCGTCCGCAGGGACACGGGGGGACGCTGTGGGGAGGGGCTTGGGGGGCTGCGGGGGGGATTTTTTTTGGGGGGAGGAGCGTTTGGGAGGGGGGGGGGTTCGGACTGGGGCTGGGGGGCTTCAGGGGGGTTGTTTATGCCCCCCCCTCCCCTGCTCCCAGCGTCCCCCCTCCCAAGCCCTGATTTTTTTTTGGGGGGGGGACACCCCTCGTGGGTCCTCTCCCACCCCCACTCACGGCCGTGACCCCCCCTCCGCTGTCCCAAGGACCCCCCCCCCCCAGCAATGTGACCCAGCCGGGGGTCCCCCCCCCCGGGCCACCCGCAGAGCTGTCCCCAACCGCCCCAGCACCCGGGGAGGGGGCGCTTTGCAAGGGGGGGGGCTCTTCTTTTTTTGAGTGGGGGTCTCTGCTTCTGCGGGGGGGCTGGGCCCGTGAGCCGGGTGGGGTTTGTCCCCTCCTGTCCCCTCCTGTCCCCTCCTGTCCCCTCCTGTCCTCTCCTGTCCCCTGTGTGCCCCCCCCCCCCCATTGTCCCCGAGGTGTCCCCCGGGCGCCCCCCCCCGCGTCCTTTCGGCAGCGCGGGGCAACGGCTCCGCCTGGCGGACACAGAGGGAACTGCACCGCGCCCCCGGGGCCGCCGGTTCGAGTCCCGGCACAGCCGGTACCGCTGGGCCCGAGGGTTCGAGTCCCGGTACCGCTGGGCCCGACGGTTCGAGTCCCGGTATCACCGGTACCACCGGGACTGAGGGTTCGAGTCGCGGTACCGCCGGTACCGCTGGGCCCGAGGGTTCGAGTCCCGGTACCGCCGGTACCACCGGGACCCTGGGGAAAGAGGGAGAAAAATGGGGAATGGGAAAGGAAGGGGAATGGGAAGAGGGGACCAGGAGTAGGAGTAGGAATAGGAATAAATAGGAATAAATAAGGAATAAATAGGAATAAACAGGAATAAATAGGAATAAACAGGAATAAATAGAAATAAATAGGAATAAATTGGAATAAATAAGGAATAAATTGGAATAAATTAGGAATAAATAGGAATAAACGGGAATAAATAGGAGTAGGGAAAAGAATAGGAACAGGGATAAATAGGAATAGGAAGGCATAGGAAGAGGAATGAGGATGCGTAGGAAGAGCAGGAGTACGAGTAGGAATAGGATTAGCAATAGGAATAGGATTTGAAATAGGAATAGGATTAGCAGTAGGAATACGAATAAATAGGAATAAAAGCAAGAAACAGGAACAGGACGAACAGAAACAGAAACAACAGAAACAGAAAGAAATGGAAATAATAAAAACAGAGGCTCAGAAAGGAACGGAGCCGGGCTGAGTCCCCCCGGGGGGCAGCGGGAGGCTCAGCCCGACCCCCGCAGCCCCGGGGCCCCGGCCTCACTGCCGGCCTGGGAACCGCAGCTGGAGATTCCAGGGAAACTCATTCCAAAGGCACAGGAGCGTCTGGGAGCAGCCCAGGGATTCCCTGCCAGGGTTTCCCAGGGTCCCCAAGAGCCACGGGGACATCCGCAGGTCCCCAGCCGGGCTGTCGCCAGGGCTGGCCCCCGCCGGGAGCGGCGCGGGGCGGCAGGAAAAGCCGGTTGTGCGGAGCTGGAGGCCGGGGAGGGCAAAAAAAAGAGGGGAGAGAGAGGAGCGGGGAGCGGGTCCGGCCAGTCCCCAACCAGGCTGGGACCGGGGAGCTCGGGAGCTGCCGGGGGGAGCCGGGCCCTGGGGCTGCGGGGGTCGGGCTCTGCCTCCCGCTGCCCCCCGGGGGGACTCAGCCCGGCTCCGTTTCTTTCGGAGCCTCCGTTTTTATTATTTCCATTTCTTTCTAGTTCTGTTGTTTCTGTTTCTGTTCGTCCTGTTCCTGTTTCTTGCTTTTATTCCTGTTTATTCGTATTCCTACTGCTAATCCTATTCCTATTTCGAATCCTATTCCTATTTCTAATCCTATTCCTATTTCGAATCCTATTCCTATTGCTAATCCTATTCCTATTTCGAATCCTATTCCTACTCGTACTCCTGCTCTTCCTACGCGTTCTCGTTCCTCTTCCTATGCCTTCCTATTCCTATTTATCCCTGTTCCTATTCTTTTCCCTACTCCAATTTATTCCTATTTATTCCTGTTTATTCCTATTTATTTCTTATTTATTTCTATTTATTCTTATTTCTTTCTATTTATTCTTATTTATTCCCATTTATTTCTATTAATTCCTGTTTATTCCTGTTTATTCCTATTTATATTTCTATTTATTTCTATTTATTCCTATTTATTCCTGTTTATTTCTATTTATTCCTATTTATTCCTGTTTATTCCTATTTATTCCTATCTATTTCTATTTATTCCTATTTATTCCTGTTTATTCCTATTTATTCGTATCTATTCCTATTTATACCTGTTTATTCCTATTTATTCCTGTTTATTTCTATTTATTTCTATTTCTTCCTCTTTATTCCTCTTTATTCCTCTTTATTCCTCTTTATTTCTATTTCTTCCTATTTCTTCCTGTTTATTCCTATCTATTTCTATTTATTCCTATTTATTCCTGCTTATTCCTATTTATTTCTTGTGTCCCCCCCGAGGCTGAAGGGACACCGCGTCCCCCAAAAAGGCTGGAGGGGCTTCCCCCACCCCGTGACCTCCCGAGTGTCCCCTGTGTCCCCCCAGCCCTGTGACAGCCGCGGGGGTTGGGGTCACGGGGGGGGGGGGTCCCCGAAGCGCCCCCCGCCCCCCAAAGCGGAGCATCTTTGGGTCAATGGCGGCACCTGGTGGCCGTTAGGGGCAATGACACGGCGGGGGTGACGTCACTGGTGTCACCAAGGGCAGGGGGGGGCGGGGACAGGGATGGGGACAGGGGATGGGGTCAGGGATGGGGACAGGGGACAGGGGATGGGGATGGGGATGGGGATGGGGATGGGGATGGGGATGGGGATGGGGATGGGGATGGGGACAGGGATGGGGACAGGGGACAGGGGATGGGGATGGGGATGGGGATGGGGATGGGGATGGGGATGGGGATGGGGATGGGGACAGGGATGGGGACAGAGATGGGGACAGGGATGGGGATGGGGATGGGGATGGGGATAGGGATGGGGACAGGGATGGGGACAGAGATGGGGACAGGGATGGGGATGGGGATGGGGATGGGGATAGGGATGGGGACAGGGATGGGGACAAGGGACAGGGGACAGGGGACGGGGATGGGGACAAGGGATGGGGACAGGGGATGGGGACAAGTGACAGGGGACAGGGATGGGGACAGGGATGGGGATGGGGACAAGGGACAGGGATGGGGACAGGGATGGGGACAAGGGATGGGGGCAGGGGACAGGGATGGGGACAGGGATGGGGACAAGGGATGGGGACAGGGGACAGGGATAGGGACAGGGGACAGGGGACAGGGGACGGGGATGGGGACAAGAGACAGGGGACAGGGATGGGGACAGAGATGGGGACAGGGGACAGGGGATGGGGATGGGGGACAGTAATGGGGACAAGGGATGGGGACAGGGGATGGGGACAGGGGACAGGGATGGGACAGGGGACAGGGGATGGGGACAAGGGACAGAGATGGGGACAGGGGACAGGGGATGGGGATGGGGACAGGGGACAGGGATGGGGACACGGGACAGGGGACAGGGACGGGGACAAAGGACAGGGGATGGGGACAGGGGATGGGGACAGGGATGGGGACAAGGGATTGGGACAAGGGACAGGGGACAGCGATGTCCCTGCGCCAGGCCCGGGTGCCGCTGTCCCTGACGCCGTCACTCTTTCCAGAGCCGCGGCACGGGGACATCGGGAGGGGACACCGGACATCCTGCAGCCCCCCAGCCCAACCCAGCCCAGCCCAGCCCCGGATTTCCCGGCGCGGTGGCAGCGCTGCGGTGGCTCCCGGTGACCTTTGCCGGGCTCGGGACGGTGACAGCCGCGGGGGCGGGGCTGTCCCACCGCCCGGTGTCGCTTCGGGGTGACCCGAATGTGACCTCGTGTCAGAAAGGGGGGGGGCGGGGGGCATCCCATGGGGGGGGTCATCCTATCTGGGACCCTGATCTGGGGGTCCCATCGCTCCTGGGGGGGGGTCTCATCCCATGGGGGGGTCTCATCCTATCTGGGCCCCTAATCCGGGGGTCCCATAGCTCCTGGGGGGTGGGGTCCCATCGCTCCTGGGGGGGTCTCATCCCATGGGAGGGTCTCATCCTATTAGGGACCCTAACTTGGGGGTCCCATCGCTCCTGGGTGGGGGTCCCATCGCTCCTGGGGGGTCTCATCCCATGGGGGGGTCTCATCCTATTAGGGACCCTGACTTGGGGGTCCCATCGCTCCTGGGTGGGGGTCCCATCCCTCCTGGGAGGGTCTCATCCTATCAGAGGCCCTAATCTGGGGGTCCCACCCCTCCTGGGGGGGGGGTCCCATCCCAAAGCGGTGCCAGGTAGGGGGGTGGGGGGGGTCCTACCCCGGGGGGCATTAGGGCGGGAAGAAGAGGGGGAATTATCCCCTCAGAGGGTGTGTGGGGAGGGGGCTGCGGGGCCGGGGCCGGGCTCTGAGGGGGGACGCGGCTGCCCCCAGGTGCGCACGCAGGTAACCCAACCCGCGCAATTACCGCGCGGCGGCTCCTTTAAGGGGGCGTGTCCGGAAGCGCCTCGACCACGCCCCTTTAACCCCGCCCGGCCCCGCCTTCTCCCCGCGCGCACCGGTCCCGGTGGGGCAGGCAGGGCTGGGTACGGCGGCCGGTGCGGGACATGGCGCGGCACCGGCGTTCGCTGCTGCTGCTGCTGCCGCTGCCGCCGCCCTTACCGGGGTTGCTGCTGGGGCTCGGCCCGGTGCTGCTCGGAGCCGCCGCCGCTTTTAACCTGGATCGCACCTTCCCCGTGCTCAAGGAGGGCCCCGCCGGAGCCTTGTTCGGTTTCTCGGTTGCGCTGCACCGGGAGACGGAGGAGCGGCGGGAGCGCAGCCTGTGAGCGCGGGCGGGGAGCGGCGGGGCGGGGGGGGGGGGGGGTCACCTGTTGGGTTTGGGTTGGGGGGGGGGGGTCCCCCGGAGGATCGGGGGGGTCTCCCGGTGGTTGGGACCCCCGGTGAGGCGGAGGAGAGTGAGACAGCGCTTTACCTGCGAGAGGGGGGGGGGGGGGTCCCCGTTAGGGTGGGAGTCACCCGTGGGGTGCGGACCCCCCCACCCATCCCGTGGGGGGGTGAGGGTCCCACGTGGGGTGAGGGTCCCACGTGGGGTGGAGGATCGGAGAGGGGGGGGAGGGTCCTTTTTTGGGGGGGGGGGGTCCCTGATTTGTGTCGGGGGCTGCGGGGGAGGGGGCGCACCCGGGGGGGGTGGGGGGGGGGGCCAGGAGAGGGGGTCGGGCTGCTGGGGTGGGCACGGGGGGCGCAGCCGAGGAGGGGGTTGGGGGGGGTCTCCCCTGCTCAACGGGACCCCCGGCAATTGGTGTGGGGGAGTCTCACCCTGACCCCCCCCCCTCCTCATTCCCCACGCGGTCCCGGTGACACGGGGCGGGGGGGTCTCCCCGTGAGCTCCCCGGTGGGCTGGGAGCCCCTCCGGGAGGGTGGGGTGGGGGGTCCCTAAGGGGTCGCGGAGCCCCTGGGGGGGGTGGGGGGGGTCTCCCCTGCTCATTCCCAGCAATGGGACCCCCGGTAATTGAGGAGGGGGGGTCAGGGTTCCCCGCGGGGTCCCGGTGACACGGGGCGGGGGCTGGGAGCGCCACAGCCCCTCGGGGAGGGTGGTCGGGGATGGGGGGGTCCCTGAGGGGTCGCCAAGCCCCTCGTGCCCCCCCCCTCGTGCCCCCCCCCCCTCACCGAGCTGCCGCCGGTGCCGGTGCCCGCCGAACCTACCGGGCTGTGCTTCCTGCCCGCCACGGCGGCCGAGCCCCGACAAAAGCCCCTTTCAACCGGGGCAGCCCCCCGTGCCAACCCACCCCGTGTGCCCCCCGGACCCCCCCCCTCCCTCCACGGCTGGCCGTGCCGAGCCGTGCCGTGCCGGGAAAAACCTCCGCCGCAGGGGCTGGGCTGAGCTGGGTGGGTTTTTTTTCCCGCTGGATCACCTTCCCGCCGCTCTCCCCGGGGGGATTGGGGGGTCTCTCTCTCTCAGGAGGATGGGGAGGGGGTCTTTGGGAGACCCCCCCAAGGACGCCGATCTTTCCCCGGGGCGGGGGGGGGGGTCTCCGGCAGCAGCTGCCCGGTGCAGGCGGGTGCCGCTCCGCATTCCAGGGATGCATTTCGTGGGATGAGGAGCCGGAGCTGTTGTTGTTGTTGTTGTTGTTGCTCCCGTGTGGGACCCCCCCGCGCCCCCCCGGGACCCCCGGGACCACCCCTCACCCCAGGCACGGTTGGGTTTTAGCCGCTCCGGGGGTCCCGGTTGGGAACGGCACGGATCGGTTCGTGTCGGTCCCGCGGAGAGGGGGGGGTTTGGGGGGGGAGCCGCCACCCCCTCAGCGTGTCCCCGCGTGTCCCCGCGTGTCCCGGGGGCGCGGAGGCTCCGCCGGTTGTGGGGCGGGGGAGGTTTCGGAGACAGAATCGCGCCCCCCGGGGCGGGAACAGCGCGGGGGTCTCTCCGTTCCCGATTTGGGGTGTCCGGGGTTTGGGGTCTCCCGGTTTGGGATATCCGCGTTTTGGGGTGCCCCCGCAATTTGGGGTGTCCCCGCTTTGGGGTGTCCCCATTTTGGGATATCCGCGTTTTGGGGTGTCCCCATTTTGGGGTGTCCGCGTTTTGGGGTGTCTCCGGTTTGGGGTGTCCGCAGTTTGGGGTGTCCCGGTTTGGGGTGTCTCTGGTTTGGGATATCCGCGTTTTGGGGTGTCCCCGCAATTTGGGATGTCCTGGTTTGGGGTGTCCCCACAGTTTGGGTTGTCCCGGTTTGGGATATCCCCGCTTTGGGGTGTCCCCGCATTTTGGGTTGTCCGCGTTTTGGGATATCCGTGTTTTGGGGTGTCCGCGTTTTTGGGATATCTGCATTTTGGGGTATCCCCGTTTTGGGGTATCCCCGTTTTGGGGTGTCTGCGGTTTGGGGTGTCCGCATTATGGGGTCCCCGCATTTTGGGGTGTCCGCATTTTGGGGTGTCCCGGTTTGGGATGTCCTGGTTTGGGGTGTCCCCGCAGTTTGGGGTGTCCGCATTTTGGGGTGTCCGCGTTTTGGGATATCCCCGTTTTGGGGTGTCCGTGTTTTGAGGTGTCCCTGCTTTGGGATATCCGCATTTTGGGGTGCCCCCGCATTTTTGGGGTGCCGGTGCAGGGTGACCCCCCCCTCCCCCCCGGGGGGTCGCGCCCCGGTGCCGGATGAAGGCTGCGGTGCCCTCTGCTCGCAGGTGCAGGGTGGGGACAGGAAAGGGACACTTCCTGCTGCCGCCACCCCGCGCGGGACGGGGGGGTCCCCGTGCTCTTTGTTTTTTGGGCGGGGGGAGGTGGGCGGGCTGCCCCCTACCCCGTGGGATACTCCGGGACCGGCATTCCCAAATTCCCGGTGGGGTATCCCGGTGGGTTGGGGGGGTCACGGGGTGATACCGAAGCCCCCCACCCCCACCCGCGGAGCTGTGCCCAGGTGTTGTTTGCTCGCCCCTCCCCGGCCAGGTGAGCGCGGGCTGGGACTCTTATCAGCCCCGCCGAGATAAGAGAGCTCCGGCCGCTCCCACCGGATTGGGTTTGGAGGTCCCTGCGTGAGCGGAGAGGGGGGAAACTGAGGCACAAGAAGCTCAAGACTCCCCCCCCCCCCCCCTCTCACACACACACGCACTCCCCCACCTCTAAAATCTGCCAGCTGGGGCTGTGCCCGGGGGTCTCAGCTGCCGGCTGAGGAGGGAGAGCGCTCTCCTGGCCGCTTTCCCGGCCTTCCCTCCCTCCCTCCCTCCCTCCTTGGGCTGGGATTTTTATTTTTTTTTTTGCGGATTGCTGGAGCTGCCTGAGCCCCCCCAACCCCCGCCGCCCCCCTCCCCGCCTTGGCCCGAATCCGCCGGGGTCTTGCGGGGCTGCTTGGCAGGAGGAGGGGAAGGGATGCGGGACTGTCCGTCCGTCCGTCCGTCCGTCCATCCCTCCAGGAGCCGTCGCTCCCTCTCTCGGCTCCGTCCCAGGTGGTTTATTTTTATTTTTATTTTTTATTTTTATTTTTAGTTTTTAGTTTTTTTTTATTTTTATTTTTATTTTTATTTTTATTTTTATTTTTATTTTTATTTTTATTTTTATTTTTTAGTTTTAGTTTTAGTTTTATTTTTTATTTTTATTTTTAGTTTTAGTTTTTATTTTTATTTTTATTTTTAGTTTTTATTTTTATTTTTATTTTTTATTTTTAGTTTTAGTTTTTAGTTTTATTTTTTATTTTTATTTTTAGTTTTAGTTTTTAGTTTTATTTTTTATTTTTAGTTTTAGTTTTTAGTTTTATTTTTTATTTTTATTTTCATTTTTATTTTCATTTTTATTTTTATTTTCATTTTTATTTTTATTTTCGGTTCAGGGCCCCCCCCCCCCCAGGGCAAAGGCAGCCGGAGCATCCCCCCCCCCCCCCCCCCCCGCCCCGTGCCGGCCCCATCACCCCCGGAGCTCCCCGGGGCCGGAGCATCCCCCCCACCCCCGCGTCACCCCCGGAGCTCCCCGGGACCGGAGCATCCCCCCCACCCCCGCTGCCCCCCGGAGCTCCCCGGGGCCGGAGCATCCCCCCCACCCCCGCGTCACCCCCGGAGCTCCCCTGACTGCCCTGGGGGGGCGGGATGCACCCCCAGTTCCAGACCTCGCTGAGGTGCCCGGGTGGGATTCTCTGCCATCCTCACCTCTCCCACCCTCGGGAAAACGGGGGGAGGGGGTCGCACTTTGGGGTCTTTGGTGCCCGAGCCCTCCCACACCACAGCCCCCCCTCCCTATCCCAGCTCAGCCAGCGCCCCCCCCCCGCGTTTGCCGGGGCGGATTAGGTCGGAGCACGGCCTCACATTCCTGCCTCCCTCCCGGCCTCCCTTGCCGGCCTCCCTCCCCCTCGTGCCGCTCTTTGACCATCTCCAGCCTCATCCCAGCTCCCCCCAACCCCAGCGGGACCAGCGCCACAAACCGGCCCCGAGCCCCCCCCTCCCTCCCCAACCCCGGGACCCCAACTCCGCTTCCCCCGGGCACGCAGCCCCCTTGGGTGTCCCCGGTGGGACCGGGAAAGCCCCGCACTCCCCCTGCTCCCAGGAGCCGAGCTGCGGGTGGGCTGCCGTGCCGTGCCGTGCCGTGCCGTGCCGGGAATCTTGGCCGCAGGCAGCAGCGGGATGCCGGAGCTGCTTGGCTTGGGTGGGCTCCCACCCCCCCCACCCCCCCCCCCCCCCCGGGGTGGGAGCAACGGCGGGGCCCGGCTGAGCCGAGACCACCGGGGGAGCCTGAGGGGACCCCTGGGGGCTGCAGGTCCCGGTGGGGTTCGGGGTGTGGGGTGGGGGGTTCGGGGTGTGGGGCGGGACCCCCCGGTGGGATTCGGGGTGTGGGGTGGGGGGTTCGGGGTGTGGGGCAGGACCCCCGGTTGGGTTCGGGGTGTGGGGTGGGGGGCTCGGGGTGTGGGGCAGGACCCCCGGTGGGGTTCGGGGTGTGGGGTGGGGGGTTTGGGGTGTAGGGTGGGACCCCCCGGTGGGGTTTGGGGTGTGGGGCAGGACCCCCCGGTGGGGTTCGGGGGTGGGACTCCCCGGTGGGGTTTGGGGTTCGGGGTGTGGGGCGGGACCCCTCGGTGGGGTTCGGGGGGTGGGGTGCGACCCCCCCGAGTGGGACCCCCCCTCCCGGAGCTCTGACTCACAGCAGCTGCCCTGAGTCACTTCCCCCCCCGCCCCCCGCCCCAGGTAAGGGGGGGACAGCGGTGCCCCGTGTGCCCCCCCCCCCTCCCGGAGCTGGCATTCCTTTGTGCCGAGCTGGCAGAAGCCGGGGGGGGCATCACCCCCCCTGCTTCCCTTCCCAGCGCCCCCCCCAGCATTCCAGAGCCCCCCCTTTGAGACCAGAGGTGCCAACCCCCCCACCCCAAACCTGCAGCCCCGGGCTGACTCAGCCGCCCCCGGGGTTGGGGAGGGGGGGTCCCGGCGTGCCGGGGCGGGGGTTGCCCCGGGGCCCCGCATTCCTGCTGCGCCTGGGCTTTGAGTCAGCTCTGCCGGGCCCGCCCGGACGTGCCCGTGCCCGCTCCGCCGGGCCCCGCGTTGTTCGGTTTCCCGGCGCTCCCCGCCCCGCCGGAGCTGCCGCGGGCAACAGCGGAGCTCGGCTTGGCCCCGGTGGCCCGGGCTGGGCAGCGGCCAGCTCGGTACGGCGGTGCCCCGTGATGGGCTCCGGGCGCCCGGGTGTCCCGGGTGCGGTGTCACCTCTGTGTCCTGGGTGCCACATCCTGGGGGCTATGACCCCCCCCGTGTCCTGGGTGCAGTGTCCCCCCTGTGTCCCCTCTGTGTCCCCTCTGTGTCCTGGGTGCCACATCCTGGGGGCTATGAACCCCCCATGTCCTGGGTGCCGTGTCCCCTCTGTGTCCCCTCTGTGTCCTGGATGCCATGGGGGCTGTGTCCTCCCCGTGTCCCAGGTGCTGTGTCCCCTCTGTGTCCCCTCTGTGTCCCCTCTGTGTCCCAGGTGCCATGTGGGCTGTGTCCTCCCCGTGTCCCCTCTGTGTCCCCTCTGTGTCCCAGGTGCCATGTGGGCTGTGTCCCCCCCCGTGTCCCCTCCGTGTCCCGGGTGCCACATCCTGGGTGCCGTGTCCCCTCTGTGTCCCCTCTGTGTCCCAGGTGCCATGTGGGCTGTGTCCTCCCCGTGTCCCCTCTGTGTCCCGGGTGCTGGGAGTGACTCCCCCAGGCAGGGCAGGGCAGGGCTGGCCCGGCTGAGTCACGGCAGTGCCACACGGCGGGGGGAGTTGGGGACATCGGCACTCCGGGCTGGATGTGCCCCCCAGCTCCTTCAGGGGACCCCCCAGGGAAGGGGTCGGGGAGCCCAAGCGAGGCCCTGGCACGGCCGGAGGGTTCCGGAAGGGCCGGCCTTTCCGCCGGGAGCGCCGGGACAATGGCCTGGAGGTGGCCGAGCGGCGGGAGGAAGTGCCTGGCTCTGGCAGGAGGGACACGGGGGGGGGACATGGAGGGGACACTGCACCCAGGATGTGGCATCCAGGACATGGGGGGGACACTGCACCCAGGACACAGAGGGGACACTGCACCCAGGATGTGACACCCAGGACATGGGGGGGACACTGCACCCAGGACACAGAGGGGACACTGCACCCAGGATGTGGCACCCAGGACATGGGGGGGACACTGCACCCAGGACACAGAGGGGACACTGCACCCAGGATGTGGCACCCAGGACATGGGGGGGACACTGCACCCAGGATGTAGCACCCAGGTCACAGAGGGGACACTGCACCCAGGATGTAGCACCCAGGTCACAGAGGGGACACTGCACCCAGGACACAGGGGGGGACACTGCACCCAGGATGTAGCACCCAGGTCACAGAGGGGACACTGCACCCAGGACACAGGGGGGGACACTGCACCCAGGATGTAGCACCCAGGACATGGCACTCAGGACACGGAGGGGACACTGCACCCAGGACATGACACTCAGGACATGGGGGGGACATGGCACCCAGGATGTGGCACCCAGGACACAGAGGGGACACGGGGGGGACATGGCACCCAGGATGTGGCATCCAGGACATGGGGGGGACACAGCCCCCAGGCTGCCCAAGCCCCTCTGGGGTCTGGGGTGTCTGTCCCAGATGCCAGGTGTCCGTCCGTCCGGGGTGCGGGGTGTCCGTCTGTCCGGGGTGCCGCGTGTCCATTTGTCCGGGATGCCGGGTGTCCATCTGTCCGGGTGCTGGGTGTCCGTCTGTCCGGGATGTAAGATGTCAGTTTGTCCGGGGTGCGGGGTGTCCCTCCCAGCTCCCCTCCCCGCCGTGTCCCCCGTCCCCCCCGTTCTGTGTCCGGCACCGGACCCTGCCTGCCGGACAGGCCGCAGCTGTGCCGGGGTCAAAGGTCAAAGGTCGGCCGGCAGGGCCGGGGCTGTTTGCACGGACAGCGACCCCGGACTGGGCTGGGCTGGGCTGGGCTGGGGGGGCTGCACAGCCCCTCCCCCCTGTTTCCCCCGCTGGTTTGGGGGGGGGGGGTCACTGCGACCCCTCTTCCCACCCCACACTCATGGGGGCGGCCTCTGGGAAGGAGTGGGGCTGCAGTGAGTCTGTCTGTCCGTCTGTCTTTCTGTCCGTTCGGGGTCCCCGTGCCCCCCACAGATGGGACTGACCCCATTATTTGGGGGTGTCAGTCTGTCTGTCTGTCAGTCTGTCCATTTGGGGTCTCTGTGCCCCCCCCCCAGACAGGACTGACCCCATTATTTGGAGGTGTCGGGGTGTGACTGACAAACTCTGGGGAAGCACCTCCAGGTGTCCCCCAGGTGTCCCCACCCCCAAAACGAGCTGGAGGGGTTTGGTGTCCCCCTCCCCAGGGGGGGCTCTGCACCCCAAAACGAGCTGGAGGGCTTTGGTGTCCCCCTCCCCAGGGGGGCTCTGCACCCCAAAACGAGCTGGAGGGGTTTGGGGGGGGGGCTGCTGCTGCCCCCCCCATCACCCACCCCCCTGCCCCCCCTTTCCTGCCCCCCCCAGGCTGCTGGTGGGGGCCCCCCAGGACACGGAGCCGCTGAACGGGACGCGGACGGGCGCCGTCTACGCCTGTCCCCTGAGTGCCACCACCCGCGACTGCCAGCGCCTGGCCATCGAGCTCAAGGGTTGGTGACCCCCCCCTGGGGTGTGTGACGCCCCCCCTGGGGTGTGTGACCCCCCTCGGGGTGTGTGACCCCCCCGGACCCCCCCTCAGGCCGGTTGTTCCCCCCCCCAGATGAGCCGGACAAGGCCATCATCGAGGACATGTGGCTGGGGGTGACGGTGGCCAGCCAGCGGCAGCCGCCGGGCAGGGTGCTGGTGAGTCCAGGGGGCTTTGCACGCCTGGATCCTTGCACGCCTGGATCCTTGCACGCCCAGATCCCAGCTCCTTGCACGCCCAGATCCCAGCTCTTTGCACACCCAGATCCCAGCTCCTTGCACGCCCAGCTCCTTGCACACCCAGGTCCTTGCACGCCCAGATCCTTGCAGCCCAGATCCCAGCTCTTTGCACACCCAGCTCTTTGCACACCCAGCTCCTTGCATGCCCAGATCCTGCTTCCTTGCACACCCAGCTCCTTGCACACCCAGCTCCCAGCTCCTCGCACGCCCAGCTCCTTGCACGCCCAGCTCCTTGCACACCCAGCTCCCAGCTCCTCGCACACCCAGCTCCTCGCACACCCAACTCCTTGCACGCCCATCTCCTTGCACACACAGATCCTTGCACTGATCCAGGCCTGCGCCCACCGCTACACGCGGGTGCTGTGGTCACTCCCTGAGCTGTCCCTGTCCCCTGTCTGTCCCTGTCCCTGTCCCCTGTCTGTCCCTGTCTGTCCCCAGGCCTGCGCCCACCGCTACACGCGGGTGCTGTGGTCGGGCCCCGAGGCTCAGCGCCGCATGGTGGGCCGCTGCTACGTGCGGGGCAGCGACCTGCGCCTGGACCTGGGCGACGAGTGGCAGACGTACCACAACGAGCTGTGCAACGCCAACACCGACACCGACGAGACCGGCATGTGCCAGATGGGCGCCAGCGCCGGCTTCGGCCCCAACCTCGTCTACTTCGGGGCGCCCGGAGCCTACAACTGGCAGGGTGAGGCTGCCGGGGGGGGGGACACGGCACCCCTGGGGGGGACACAGCAGCCCTGGGGTCACCATGCCAGCCCTGGGGGGACACGGCACCCCTGGGGGGGACACGGCACCCCTGGGGTCACCATGCCATCCTTGGGGGGACACGGCACCCCTGGGGGGGACACAGCAGCCCTGGGGTCACCATGCCATCCCTGGGGGGGACACGGCATCCCTGGGGGGACACGGCACCCCTGGGGGGGTCTGGGGGGGACACGGCACCCCTGGGGTCACCATGCCATCCCTGGGGGGGGACATGGCACCCCTGGGGTCACCATGCCATCCCTGGGGGGGCACGGCACCCCTGGGGGGGACACGGCAGCCCTGGCGGGGACACGGCACCCCTGGGGTCACCATGCCATCCCTGGGGGGGCACGGCACCCCTGGGGGGGACACGGCAGCCCTGGCGGGGACATGGCACCCCTGGGGTCACCATGCCATCCCTGGGGGGGCACGGCACCCCTGGGGGGGACACGGCAGCCCTGGGGGGGACACGGCAGCCCTGGGGGGGACATGGCACCCCTGGGGTCACCATGCCACCCCTGGGGGGGACACAGCATCCCTGGGGGGGTCTGGGGGGGACAGGCCACCCCTGGGGGGGACACGGCAGCCCTGGGGGGGACACGGCACCCCTGGGGTCACCCCTTTTTCTGGGGGGTCTGGGGGGGATATGGCACTCCTGGGGGTGTCTGGGGGGGACAGGCCACCCCTGGGGTCACCCCTTTTCCTGGGGGGGGGAACACGCCACCCCTGGGGGGATCTGGAGGGGACACACCACCCCTGGGGTCTGGGGTCACCCCTTTTCCTGGGGAGGGTCCAGGGGGGGTCACGCCACCCCTGGGGTCACAACAGCGCTGGCAAAAGGAGTTTTAGAGAAATCAAAAACCAATCAAAACATCAAACCAGTACAGACCAGGACTGCAGGGGGGGGGATCTGTGCCCCCCCGACCTCTGTGGGGCTGAGCCCCCCATCTCACGGCCTCATTTCCCTATCAAATCTCAGTCTCGTGCCTCATATCCCCAAAAAAACCCAAAAAAACCCCAAAAAAACACCAAAAAACCCCAAAAAACCACCAAACAAACCCGCAAAAAAAAAACAAAAAAAACCCCAAAAAAACCCCAAACCACCAAACAAACCCGCAAAAAAAACCCCAAAACCACCAAACAAACCCGCAAAAAAAAACCCAAAAAAACCCCAAAACCCGCAAAAAAAACCCCCAAAAAAAACCCCAAAACCACCAAACAAACCCACAAAAAAACCCCCAAAAAAACCCCAAAAAAACCCCAAAAAAACCCCAAAACCACCAAACAAACCCGCAAAAAAAAAAAAAAACCCAAAAAAACCCCAAAAAAACCCCAAAAAAACCCCAAAAAACCCCAAAAACAACCAAACAAACCCCCCCAAAAAAACCCAAAAAACCCCAAAAAAAAACCCAAAAAAACCCAAAAAAAACCCAAAACAACCAAACAAACCCACAAAAAAAAACCCAAAAAAACCCCAAAACCACCAAACAAACCCGCAAAAAACCGCAAAAAAAACCCCCAAAAACCCAAAAAACCCCAAAAAACCCCAAAAAAACCCCAAAAACCCACGGGGCTGTCCCCGTGTCACCGCGCTGTCCCCGTGTCACCGAGCTGTCCCCTTCCAGGCACGGATTACGTGCTGCAGAGGGACAGCTGGGACCTGCACGACTTCTCCTACCCCAACAAGAGGAACGGCAACACCTACATAGGTGGGGGGGATTAAATAGGTGGGGGGATTTTTTGGGGGGGATTTTTTGGGGGGGGATTTAGGGGGAGGTGGGTTTAGGGGGGGGATGTTGTTAAGGGGGTGAGGGGGCTCCAAGAACCCCCCCCCTGGGATGGTGAGAGTGGGGGGCGGCGGTGACACGCTGGGGTGACATCGGGGTGTCCAGGGAGGGAGAATATGAATTTTGAATATGGGACTCTTTTTTTGGGGGGTTTTGTTTTGTTTTTTTGTTGTTTTGTTTGTTTGTGGGTTTTTGTTTGTTTTTCTTTTTTTTGTTTTTGTTTGGTTTCGTTTGTTTTTTTGTTTGGTTTTGTTCTTTTTTTGTTTGTTTCTTTGGGGTTTTTTGTTGGGTTTTTTGGGGGGGTTTTTCTGTGTTTTTGTTTGGTTTTGTGTTTGTTTCGTTTGGTTTCGTTTGGTTTTTTGTTTGTTTCGTTTGGTTTCGTTTTTCTTTGTTTGGTTTTTGTTTGGTTTCGTTCGTTTTTTGTTTGTTTCTTTGGGGTTTTTTGTTGGGTTTTTTGGGGTTTTTTTTCTGTGTTTTTGTTTGGTTTTGTGTTTGTTTCGTTTGGTTTCGTTTGGTTTTTTGTTTGTTTCGTTTGGTTTCTTGTGGTTTTTTTTGTTTGGTTTTTGTTTGGTTTCGTTCGTTTATTGTTTGTTTCTTTGGGGTTTTTTGTTGGGTTTTTTGGTTTTGTGGTTTTTTGTGTGTGTTTTTGTTTGGTTTTTTGTTTGTTTTGTTTGGTTTTGTTCTTTTTTTGTTTGGTTTTTGTTTGGTTTCGTTCGTTTATTGTTTGTTTCTTTGGGGTTTTTTGTTGGGTTTTTTGGGGGTTTTTTTTGTGTGTTTTTGTTTGGTTTTTTGTTTGTTTCGTTTGGTTTCATTTGTTTTTTTTGTTTGTTTCGTTTCGTTTTGTTCGTTTATTCTTTGTTTCTTTGGGGTTTTTTGTTGGGTTTTTGGGGTTTTTTTTTTGTCTGTTTTTGTTTGGTTTTTTGTTTGTTTCGTTTGTTTTTGTTGGTTTTTGTTTGGTTTTTGTTTGGTTTCGTTCGTTTAATTTTTGTTTCTTTGGGGTTTTTTGTTGGGTTTTTTGTTTTTGTTTTTTTTTGTGTGTGTTTTTGTTTGGTTTTTTGTTTGTTTCATTTGGTTTTGTTCTTTTTTTGTTTGTTTTTGTTTGGTTTCGTTCATTTATTGTTTGTTTCTTTGGGGTTTTTTTTTTGGTTTTTTTGGTTTTTTTTGTGTTTTTGTTTTGGTTTTTTTGTTCTGTTTTTAATATGAGACACCAGGCTGAGATTGGATACGGAAAGGAGAACATGAGATGGGGGGTGAGGTGGAGCCCCGGGGGCTGTGGGGTTTTGGGCGTGGAGGGACACTCGGGGACACTTGGGGACACTTGGAAACACTTAGGAACACTTAGGAACACTTAGGGACATTTCGGGACACTCAGGGACACTCAGGGACACTTGGAAACACTTAGGGACACTTGGGGACATTTCGGGACACTCGGAAACACTTCAGGGCACTTCGGGGACACTTTGGAAAGACTTTGGGACACTTAGGGGCACTCGGGGACACTCAGGGACACTCAGGGACACTTGGGGACACTTGGGGACACTTGGGGACACTTGGAAACACTTAGGGACACTCGGGGACACTTGGGGACACTCAGGGACACTTAGGGACACTTGGGGACATTTCGGGACACTCGGAAACACTTCGGGGCACTTCGGGGACACTTCGGAAAGACTTTGGGACACTTAGGGACACTTCAGGACACTTAGGGACATTTCGGGACACTTGGGGACACTCGGAAACACTTCGGGACACTCAGGGACACTTCGGGACATTTCGGGAGACACTTGGGGACACTCGGAAACACTTAGGAATACTTAGGGACACTCAGGGACACTTCGGGGCATTTCGGGACACTCGGAAACACTTCGGGACACTTCGGGACACTTCGGGAGGGCCCAGCGCTCCCTCGGGGGCTGGAGGAGCCCGGGGTGGGGTTGGGGGTCTCAGGGAGGACACGATGCAATCTCGGGGTTGGGGGTCTCAGGGAGGACACGATGCGATCTCAGGGGTTTGGGGGTCCCGGGGTGTGGGGGTCTCAGGAAGGACACGATGCGATCTCAGGGGTTTGGGGGTCTCAGGAAGGACACGATGCAATCTCAGGGGTTTGGGGGTCTCAGGAAGGACACGATGCAATCTCAGGGGTTCGGGGGTCTCAGGAAGGACACGATGCAATCTCAGGGGTTCGGGGGTCTCAGGGAGGACACGATGCGATCTCAGGGGTTCGGGGGTCCCATGGAGGACACAATGCGATCTCAGGGGTTCGGGGGTCTCAGGAAGGACACGATGCAATCTCAGGGGTTCGGGGGTCTCAGGAAGGACACGATGCAATCTCAGGGGTCCCGGGGGGGACACGATGCGATCTCGGGATTTGGGGGTCTCAAGGAGGACACGATGCGATCTCGGGGGTGCGGGAGTCCCGTGGAGGACACGATGCAATCTCAGGGGTTCGGGGGTCTCCCCCCCCCCTCTCGGTGTGCCCCCGCAGGGTACTCGGCGGCGGTGGGCAGCGCGGTGCTGCAGCGGGAGGCGGTGACGGTGGTGACGGGCGCTCCCCGGTACCGGCACAGCGGCGCCGTGCTGCTACTGAGCCGCGGCGCCCGGCAGGAGCTGCAGCGCAGCCGCCTCCTGCCCGGCCCGCAGGTCGGCTCCTACTTCGGCAGCGCCCTGGCCCTGGCCGACCTCGACAACGACGAGTGAGGAGGGGCTGCGACCACCCACCCCTGCCCCCGGCTCACCTGGGGCTGGGGGGGCTTACCTGGGGCTCACCTGGGGCTGAGGGGGACTCACCTGGGGCTGAGGGGGACTCACCTGGGGCTCACCTGGGGCTCACCTGGGGCTGGGGGGGCTCACCTGGGGCTGGGAGGGGCTCACCTGGGGCTGGGGGGGCTCACCTGGGGCTCACCTGGGGCTGGGGGGGCTCACCTGAGGCTGGGGGGGGCTCACCTGGGGCTGGGAGGGCTCACCTGGGGCTCACCTGGGGCTGAGGGGGGCTCACCTGGGGCTCACCTGGGGCTCACCTGGGGCTGGGGGAGCTCACCTGGGGCTCACCTGGGGCTGAGGGGGGCTCACCTGGGGCTCACCTGGGGCTCACCTGGGGCTCACCTGGGGCTGGGGGGGCTCACCTGGGGCTGGGAGGGGCTCACCTGGGGCTGGGGGGGCTCACCTGGGGCTCACCTGGGGCTGGGAGGGGCTCACCTGGGGCTCACCTGGGGCTCACCACCCTATCCCCATGCCACCGCCCTGGCCCCGTGGTGTCACCAAGCTGTCCCTGTGCCACCAAGCTGTCCCCATGCCACCAAGCTGTCCCTGTGCCACCGCTCTGTCCCTGTGTCACCACGCTGACCCCATGTCACCAAGTGTCCTTGTGTCACCGAGCTGTCCCCATGTCACCAAGCTGTCCCCGTGCCACCAAGCTGTCCCTGTGCCACCGCCCTGTCCCCGTGTCACCACGCTGTCCCCATGTCACTGCCCTGTCCCCATGCCACCGAGCTGTTCCCATGCCACCAAGCTGTCCCCGTGGTGTCACCAAGCTGTCCCTGTGCCACCAAGCTGTCCCTGTGCCACTGCCCTGTCCCCGTGGTGTCACTGAGCTGTCCCCATGTCACCACGCTGTCCCTGTGTCATCGCCCTGTCCCCATGCCACCAAGCTGTCCCCATGTCACCAAGCTTCCCCGTGGTGTCACTGAGCTGTCCCCCTATCACTGCCCTGTCCCCATGCCACCACCCTGTCCCCTTGGTGTCACCAAGTCTCCCCCTGTCACCTCCTTGTCCCCATGCCACCAAGCTGTCCCTGTGCCACCACGCTGTCCCCGTGTCACCGTGCTGTCCCCCTGTCACCGCCCTGGCCCCGCGGTGTCACCGCGCTGTCCCCATGTCACTGCCCTGTCCCCATGCCACCAAGCTGTCCCCATGCCACCAAGCCCCCCCCCGTGGTGTCACCGAGCTGTCCCAGTGCCACTGAGCTGTCCCCGTGCCACCAAGCTGTCCCCATGGTGTCACCGAGCTGTCCCCGTGGTGTCACTGAGCTGTCCCCCTGTCACCTCCCTGTCCCCGCAGGTGGCAGGACCTGCTGGTGGGGGCCCCCTACTACTTCCAGCGGAAGCAGGAGGTGGGGGGCGCCGTCTTTGTCTACATGAACGAGGCGGGGGGCTTCGGGCAGCGGCCCAGCCTGGTGCTGAGCGGGCCCAGCCACTCGGGCTTCGGCCTGGCCCTGGCCAGCCTCGGGGACATCAACCAGGACGGCTTCCAGGGTGAGCAGCTGCTTTTTGGGGGGGGGGGGGGGGGGCTTTGAGGGGGTCTCTGGAGAGGTTTGGGGTGAAGAGGAGGAGATGGGGGCACAGCTCGGAGGTGCTGGTGGTCCCCGTTAGTCCTTCTTTGCTGTGTTAGAAGAAAGGCAAACTTCTTGGACCACGTTGGTCAAGTCAGAGGGACATCAAGAGAAGTCCCTCCTAGGGAAAGGAATGTGAACATGGGTTGGGGTTGGGTTTGGTGGCTTTGGTGGGTTGGGGTTTTTGGATTTTGTTGGGTTACATTGAGGGTTTGAGTTTTTTGAGATGGATTTTTGGTTTGATTTGGGGTTTTTTGGGGTTGGGTTTGCTGTGTTAGAAGATAAACTTCTTGGACCACGTTGGTCAAGTCAGATGGACATCAAGAGAAGTTCCTTCTAGGGAATGTGAACATAGGTTGGGGTTGGGTTATGGGGAGGTTTGGGTTGGGTGGGTTGGGGTTTTTGGATTTGTTGGGTTGAGTTCTTTGGGTTGGGTTTTTGGTTGGATTTTGGGTTTTTTGGGGTTGGGTTTGCTGGGTTAGAGGAAAGACAAACTTCTTGGACCACGTTGGTCAAGTCAGAGGGACATCAAGAGAAGTTCCTCCTAGGGAAAGGAATGTGAACATGGGTTAGGGTTGGGTTATGGGGTTGAGGTTAGGTTGGGGTTGGGTTTGGTGGCTTTGGTGGGTTGGGGTTTTTGGATTTTGTTGGGTTACATTGAGGGTTTGAGTTTTTTGAGATGGATTTTTGGTTTGATTTGGGGTTTTTTGGGGTTGGGTTTGCTGTGTTAGAAGATAAACTTCTTGGACCACGTTGGTCAAGTCAGATGGACATCAAGAGAAGTTCCTTCTAGGGAATGTGAACATAGGTTGGGGTTGGGTTATGGGGAGGTTTGGGTTGGGTGGGTTGGGGTTTTTGGATTTGTTGGGTTGAGTTCTTTGGGTTGGGTTTTTGGTTGGATTTTGGGTTTTTTGGGGTTGGGTTTGCTGGGTTAGAGGAAAGACAAACTTCTTGGACCACATTGGTCAAGTCAGAGGGACATCAAGAAGTCCCTCATTTGGGAAAGGAATGTGAACATAGGTCAGGGCTAGGTTATGGGGTTGGGGTTAGGTTAGGGTTGGGTGGCTTTGGTGGTTGGAGTTTTTGAATTTGTTGGGTTACGTTGAGAGTTGAGTTCTTTGGGTTGGGTTTTTGGTTGGATTTTGGGTTTTTTGGGGTTGGGTTTGCTGGGTTAGAAGAAAGGCAAACTTCTTGGACTACATTGGTCAAGTCAGAGGAAGGGGGAACCCCAGAGGTGGTTGGGGGCTGCCTGGCTCTGGGGATTTGGGGTGGTGGGGAGGGTCCTGGGTGGGGGGGCTGACCCTGCTCTTGTGTCCCCCCACCCCAGACATCGCCGTGGGGGCTCCTTTCGAGGGGCCTGGCAAGGTTTACATCTACCACAGCAGCGCCCAGGGGCTGCAGGACCGGCCCCGGCAGGTAACGGGGCAGGGCGGGACCCCCCAGGGTCAGGGGGCTTTGGGACCCCCCCAGGGTCAGGGGGCTTTGGGACCCTCCCCAGGGTCAGGGGGCTTTGGGACCCCCCCAGGGTCAGGGAGCTTCGGGACCCCCCAGGGCAGGGCTGGATCCCCCCAGGGTCAGGGGGCTTGGGGACCCCCCAGGGTCAGGGGGCTCTGGGATCCCCCCAGGGTCAGGGGGCTTCGGGACCCCCAGGGTCAGGGGGCTTTGGGACCCCCCCAGGGTCAGGGGGCTCTGGACCCCCCCAGGCTCAGGGGGCTTCGGGACCCCCCAGGGCAGGGCTGAATCCCCCCAGGGTCAGGGGGCTCCGGACCCCCCCAGGTTCAGGGGGCTCTGGGACCCCCCCAGGGTCAGGGGGCTTCAGGACCCCCCCAGGGTCAGGGGGCTTCAGGATCCCCCCAGGGTCAGGGGGCTTTGGGACCCCCCAGGGCAGGGCTGGATCCCCCCAGGGTCAGGGGGCTTTGGGACCCCTGCAGGGTCAGGGGGTTTTGGGAACCCCCAGGGTCAGGGGGCTTTGGGACCCCCGCAGGGTCAGGGGGCTTCGGGCCCCCACAGGGTCAGGGGGCTTCAGGACTCCCCAGGGTCAGGGGGCTCTGGATCCCCCCAGGGTCAGGGGGCTTCGGGACCCTCCCCAGGGTCATGGAGCTTCGGGACCCCCCAGGGCAGGGCTGAATCCCCCCAGGGTCAGGGGGCTTTGGGCCCCCACAGGGTCAGGGGGCTTCAGGACTCCCCAGGGTCAAGGGGCTTTGGGACCCCTGCAGGGTCAGGGGGCTTTGGGACCCCCCAGGGCAGGGCTGGATCCCCCCAGGGTCAGGGGGCTCTGGGAACCCCCAGGGCAGGGCAGGACCCCCCAGGGTCAGGGGGCTTCGAGACCCTCCCCAGGGTCAGGGAGCTTTGGGATCCCCCCAGGGTCAGGGCACTTGGGACCCCCCAGGGCAGGGCAGGACCCCCCAGGGTCAGGGGGCTTCAGGATCCCCCCAGGCTCAGGGGGCTTCGGGACCCCCCCAGCACCCCCACACCGGGGGGGGGATGCAGGGGGCATCAAGCACTGGATGAGCACCGGTGTGGGAGTGCTGGGGGGGTCCCAAAGCCCCCTGACCCTGGGAGTTGGGGGGATGCAGGGGGGTGGGGGGGGTTCATCCCCACATCGAGCGCTGGCTGAGACCCCCACCCCCCAAAATCCAGGTGATCAGCGGGGCCGAGCTGGGCCCCACCCCGATCCAAACCTTCGGCTACTCCCTGAGCGGGGGGCTGGACATGGACGGGAACTCCTACCCCGACCTGCTGGTGGGCAGCCTGAGCGAGCGCGTCGTCCTGCTCAGGTACAGGGGACAGGGGACAGGTGACAGCTGTGTCCCTGGGGTGGGCACACGGCAGGGTGGGGGGCTCATCCAACCACCCCTCCCCATCCCTGCCCCAGAGCCCGGCCCGTCATCAACATCCTGGACAAGAGCTTCACCGTGACCCCCAGCAAGGTGGACCCTGCCCAGTGCACGCCCAAGTCCTGGTGAGTCCCTGCTGTCCCCAGTGTCCCTGGTGTCCCCAGTGTCCCCAGTGTCCCTGCTGTCCCCAGTGTCCCTGCTGTCCCCGGTGTCCCTGCTGTCCCCAGTGTCCCTGGTGTCCCCAGTGTCTTTGCTGTCCCCGGTGTCCCTGCTGGTCCCGGTGTCTCTGCTGGTCCCGGTGTCTCTGGTGTCCCCAGTGTCCCTGGTGTCCCCAGTGTCCCTGGTGACCCTGCTGTCCCTGGTGTCCCTGCTGTCCCTGCTGTCCCCGGTGTCCCTGCTGTCCTCGGTGTCCCTGCTGTCCCCGGTGTCTCTGCTGTCCCCGGTGTCCCTGGTGTCCTTGCTGTCCCTGGTGTCCCTGCTGTCCCCAGTGTCCCTGCTGTCCCTGGTGAGTCCCTGCTGTCCCCGGTGTCTCTGCTGTCCCTGGTGTCCCTGCTGTCCCCAGTGTCCCTGCTGTCCCCGGTGTCCCTGCTGTCCTTGGGGTGTCCCTGCTGTCCCCAGTGTCCCTGCTGTCCTCGGTGTCCCTGCTGTCCCCAGTGTCCTTGCTGTCCCCGGTGTCCCTGCTGTCCTTGGGGTGTCCCTGCTGTCCCCGGTGTCCCTGCTGTCCCCGGTGTCTCTGCTGGTCCCGGTGTCCCTGGTGTCCCCAGTGTCCCTGCTGTCCCTGCTGTCCCCGGTGTCCCTGCTGGTCCCGGTGTCCCTGGTGTCCCCAGTGTCCCTGGTGTCCCTGCTGTCCCCAGTGTCTCTGCTGTCCCCGGTGTCCCTGGTGTCCCCAGTGTCCCTGCTGTCCCTGCTGTCCCCGGTGTCCCTGCTGTCCCCGGTGTCCCTGCTGTCCCCAGTGTCTCTGCTGTCCCTGCTGTCCCCGGTGTCCCTGCTGTCCCCAGTGTCCCTGCTGTCCCTGCTGTCCCCGGTGTCCCTGCTGTCCCCAGTGTCTCTGCTGTCCCCGGTGTCCCTGCTCTCCTCGGTGTCCTTGCTCTCCTCGGTGTCCCTGCTGTCCCCGGTGTCCCTGCTGTCCCTGCTGTCCCCAGTGTCTCTGCTGTCCCTGCTGTCCCCGGTGTCCCTGCTGTCCCCAGTGTCCCTGCTGTCCCTGCTGTCCCCAGTGTCTCTGCTGTCCCTGCTGTCCCCGGTGTCCCTGCTGTCCCCGGGGTGTCCCTGTGGGACACAATCAATGGAGACAGGGACTGGTGGTTTCTCACAAAGCTGCAATGGACCCCTCATCAGGAGGAGCCACCGGTTTATTTTCCAGGCTTCTTTTATGCTTTTTACCAACGTGCCCACCCTAGAGGTGGCACCTTTGGGGACCATTGGTCACCCTCAGAGACCCCCACACCAAGTCCCTCCTCTGGGAACAAACGTGCCAAACAAGAACGCCACCTCGTTTAGCAGTAAAAGCGCCTGGGAACAGAATTCCCTAAAACCAAAATACGGCAGGCACCAAGCCTGGCAGCACCGGGGTGTCCCCGTGGCTGCTGGTGGCACCCTTGGGTGGCTCTGCTGATGTTCCTCTTTGTCCCCTCCCCGTGTCCCCAGCATGACGGTGACGCTGTGCTTCTCCTACAACCAGAGCGCGGGGGACCCCAACTACAGCCAGAGGATCAGTGAGTGGGGGGCGCTGGGTGTGGGGGGACAGGGGAGATGTCCTGGGGGGTGTTGGACAGCTGGTGATGTCCCCCCCAGCATGGGGAGATGTCCTGGGGGGTGTTGGACAGCTGGTGATGTCCTGGGGGGTGTTGGACAGCTGGTGATGTCCCCCCAGCCCTGAGGTACACGCTGGAGGCCGATAAGGACCGGCACCCGCCCAGGGTCAGGTTCTGGGGGTCGCAATCGGCCACCTACACCGGGGACTTCTCCATGCCTGACACACGCTGCCAGTCCCAGGAGCTGCTGCTGGTGGTGAGGATCCTTCCATCCCTCCATGGATCCCTCCATGGATCCCTCTGTCCATCCATCCATGGATCCATCTGTCCATCCATCCATGGATCCATCTGTCCATACATCCGTGGATCCATCTCTCCATCCCTCCGTCCCTCCATCCATCCCTCCATCCATCCCTCCATCCATCCATCCCTCCATCCACCCATCCATCCCTCCATCCATCCATCCCTCCCTCCATCCATTCCTCCATCCCTCCATCCCTCCATCCATCCATCCATCCCTCCATCCATCCCTCCATCCATCCCTCCCTCCATCCATCCATCCCTCCATCCATCCATCCCTCCATCCATCCATCCCTCCATCCCTCCATCCATCCCTCCATCCATCCCTCCCTCCATCCATCCATCCCTCCATCCATCCATCCATCCATCCATCCATCCATCATCCATCCATCCCTCCATCCCTCCATCCATCCATCCCTCCATCCATCCCTCCCTCCATCCCTCCATCCATCCATCCATCATCCATCCATCATCCATCCATCCATCCATCCCTCCCTCCATCCATCCCTCCCTCCATCCATCCATCCCTCCATCCATCCATCCATCCATCCATCCATCCATCCATCCATCCCTCCATCCATCCCTCCATCCCTCCCTCCATCCATCCCTCCCTCCATCCCTGGGGGTCTCTGGGTGGGATCCACGTGTCCCCCACCCCTCCCTGCAGGACAATGTCCGGGACAAGCTGCACCCCATCGTGCTCTCCATGAATTACTCTCTGCTGGAGAAGCCCAGAACCTTCCAGCTGGGCCCCCACTCCCTGGACGCCTTCCCTGTCCTCAACCAGGACCAGAGCCACCACAACGAGACCAAGGTGTGCCGGCCTGGGGACACGCTGGGGGACACAGGGGACACGCTGGGGGACACAGGGGACACGCTGGGGGTCACAGGGGACATGCTGGGGCATCCTGGGGGACATGCTGGGGGTCACAGGGGACACGCTGGGGGACACAGGGGACACGCTGGGGGTCACAGGGGACATGCTGGGGCATCCTGGGGGACATGCTGGGGGTCACAGGGGACACGCTGGGGGACACAGGGGACATGCTGGGGGACACAGGGGACATGATGGGGCATCCTGGGGGTCACAAGGGACACGCTGGGGCATCCTGGGGGACACGCTGGGGGTCACAGGGGTCACAGGGGACATGCTGGGGGTCACAGGGGACACACTGGGTGTCACAGGGGACACGCTGGGGGTCACAGGGGTCACAGGGGACACGCTGGGTGTCACAGGGGACACGCTGGGGGTCACAGGGGTCACAGGGGACACGCTGGGTGTCACAGGGGACACGCTGGGGGTCACAGGGGTCACAGGGGACACGCTGGGGGTCACAGGGGACATGCTGGGGTGTCCTTGGGTCACAGGGGACACGCTGGGGGTCACAGGGGTCACAGGGGACACGCTGGGGGTCACAGGGGACATGCTGGGGTGTCCTTGGGTCACAGGGGACACACTGGGGGTCACAGGGGTCACAGGGGACACACTGGGGGTCACAGGGGTCACAAGGGACATGGTGGAGGTGTCCTGGGGGGTCACAGGGGACACTCCAGAGTGTCCTTAGGTCACAGGGGACATGACGGGGTGACCTGGGGGTCACAGGGGACATGCTGGGGTGTCCTGGGGGTCACAGGGGACACTCCAGAGTGTCCTTAGGTCACAGGGGACATGACGGGGTGTCCTGATGGACACACTGGGGGACACAGGGGACACGCTGGGGTGTCTTGGGGGACATGCTGGGGGTCACAGGGGTCACAGTGGACACTCTGGAGTGCCCCAGGGGTCACAGGGGACACGCTGGGGTGTCCTGGGGGTCACAAGGGACACACTGGGGTGTCACAGGGGACACACTGGGGCATCCTGGGGGACATACCAGGGTGTCCTGGGGGTCACAGGGACTCAGGGGACACTCTGGGGTGCCCTGGGGGTCACAGGGGACACTCTGGGGCGTCCTGGGGGGACACGCTGGGGGTCACAGGGGACACTCTGGGGCGTCCTGGGGGACACGCTGGGGATCACAGGGGACACGCTGGGGGTCCCAGGGGACGCACTGGGGGTCCCAGGGGTGACAGGGACGCCCCTGTCCCCCCAGATCGAGTTCCAGAAGGAGTGTGGCTCGGACAACCAGTGCTACAGCAACCTGCAGCTGCAGAGCAGCTTCGTCACCGAGCAGAACCTGCCCCTGCCCAGGTGCTGTCCCCTCGTCCCCCTGGGAGTGTCCCCTTGTCCCCCCCGGGGGTGTCCCCTTGTCCCCCTGGGAGTGTCCCCTTGTCCCCCCCGGGGGTGTCCCCTCGTCCCCCTGGGAGTGTCCCCTTGTCCCCCCCTGGGAGTGTCCCCTTGTCCCTATGGGAGTGTCCCCTTGTCCCCCCCTGGGAGTGTCCCCTTGTCCCCCCCGGGGGTGTCCCCTTGTCCCTACGGGGGTGTCCCCTCTTCTCCCCTCGGGATGTCCCCATGCCTGTCCCCACCGCCCCCTCGGGGGTGTCCCCCTGTCTTGGGGGTGTCATCCCCCTGAGAGTGTCCCCATGCCCTGGGGATGTCCCCTTGTTCCCCCGGGGGTGTCCCCCTGCCTTGGGAGTGTCCCCTCATCCCCCTGGGGGTGTCCCCTTGTCCTCCCAGGGGTGTCCCCTCTTCTCCCCTCGGGATGTCCCCATTCCCCAAGGGTGTCCCTCTGCCCTGGGACTGTCCCTCCGCCCCCTCGAGGCTGTCCCCTCATCCCCCCAGGGCTGTCCCCTCGTTCCCTGGGCGTGTCCCCTCTTCTCCCCGGAGGTTCCCCCCGTCCCCCCGGGGGTGTCCCCTCATCCCCCCAGGAGTGTCCCCGTGCCCTGGGGGTGTCCCCTCGTCCCCCCCAGGGCTGTCCCTGTCCCCCCAGGCTGTCCCCTCATCCCCCCAGGGCTGTCCCCATAGCCTGGGGCTGTCCCCCCACCCCCCCAGGGCTGTCCCTTCATCCTCTGACGAGTGTCCCCCTGCCCCAGGGCTGTGTCCCTGTCCCCCCGGGGGTGTCCCCCCATCCCCCTGGGGTGTCCCCCTGCCCCAGGGCTGTGTCCTCGTCCCCCCAGGGCTGTCCCCTGTCCCCCCGGGGGTGTCCCCCTGCCCCAGGGCTGTGTCCTCGTCCCCCCAGGGCTGTCCCCTGTCCCCCCAGGAGTGTCCCCCTGTCCCAGGGCTGTGTCCTCGTCCCCCCAGGGCTGTGTCCCTGTCCCCCCAGGGCTGTCCCCTGTCCCCCCAGGAGTGTCCCCCTGCCCCAGGGCTGTGTCCCTGTCCCCCCAGGGCTGTCCCCTGTCCCGCCAGGAGTGTCCCCCTGTCCCAGGGCTGTGTCCTCGTCCCCCCAGGGCTGTCCCCTGTCCCCCCGGGGGTGTCCCCCTGCCCCAGGGCTGTGTCCTCGTCCCCCCAGGGCTGTGTCCTTGTCCCCCCAGGGCTGTCCCCTTTTCCCCCAGGAGTGTCCCCGTGCCCTGGGGGAGTCCCCCTGCCCCAGGGCTGTCCCCCCGTCCCCCCGGGGCTGTCCCCTGTCCCCCCAGGAGTGTCCCCCTGCCCCAGGGCTGTGTCCTCATCCCCCCAGGGCTGTCCCCTGTCCCCCCGGGGGTGTCCCCCTGCCCCAGGGCTGTGTCCTCCTCCCCCCAGGGCTGTCCCCTCATCCCCCCAGGGCTGTCCCCCCACCCCCCCAGGGCTGTCCCCATAGCCTGGGGGTGTCCCCCCGCCCCCCCAGGGCTGTCCCCTGTCCCCCCAGGAGTGTCCCCCTGCCCCAGGGCTGTGTCCTCGTCCCCCCAGGGCTGTCCCCTGTCCCCCCGGGGGTGTCCCCCTGCCCCAGGGCTGTCCCCCCAGGAGTGTCCCCCTGCCCCAGGGCTGTGTCCTCGTCCCCCCAGGGCTGTGTCCTTGTCCCCCCAGGGCTGTCCCTGTCCCCCCGGGGGTGTCCCCTCATCCCCCCAGGGCTGTCCCCTGTCCCCCCAGGGCTGTCCCCCTGCCCCCCCAGGGCTGTCCCCTGTCCCCCCAGGAGTGTCCCCCTGCCCCAGGGCTGTGTCCTCGTCCCCCCAGGGCTGTCCCCATAGCCCGGGAGTGTCCCCCCACCCCTCCAGGGCTGTCCCTATCCCCCCAGGGCTGTCCCCCTGCCCCCCCAGGGCTGTCCCCTCATCCCCCCAGGGCTGTCCCCTGTCCCCCCCGGTGCCAGCTGACCCCCCCGGTGCAGGGTGAAGGGCAGCCAGGTGCTGCAGTACAGCCGGGACGTGCGCAAGCTGCACCTGAGCGTCAACGTCACCAACGTCCCCAGCGCCGCCTGGGACGGCGAGGACGCGCACGAGGCGCTGCTGAACGTCACCGCGCCCCCCAGCCTGCTGCCCTCCTCCGTGCGCCCGGTGCGGGGACGGGGGGGACACCCTGGGACCCCCCCACGACTGCTGGGGGGTGGGGGAGGCTCTGGGACCCCCCGAGTGCCAGAGGGGCTCGGCCAGGGTGGTGGGGGTGGGACACCGTGGGACCCCCGAGTGCCAGCGGGGCTCAGGCAGGGGGAAGGGGGGGGTCACCCTGGGACCACCCCCCAAGTGCTGGGGCTGGTCCAGGGGGGCTGGGGTGGGGTGGGGGGGATGCTCTGGGACCCCCTCCCGAGTGCCAGGGGGGGTGGGGGATGCCCTGGGACCCCCCCCCGAGTGCCAGTGGGTCTGGAGTGAGGGGGGGGATGCCCTGGGGACCCCCCCCCCAGAGTGCTGGGGAGGGGTGGGGGGGATGCTCTGGGACCCCCCCCCCCAGAGTGCCAGTGGGTCTGGAGTGAGGGGGGGATGCCCTGGGACCCCCCCCCCCAGAGTGCCAGGGGGGCTGGGGTGGGGGGGGGGATGGCCTGGGACCCCCCCAGAGTGCCAGGGGGGCTGGGGTGGGGGGGGATGCCCTGGGACCCCCACCCCCGAGTGCTGGGGGTGGGTGGGGGGGGATGGCCTGGGACCCCCCCCCAGAGTGCCAGGGGGGCTGGGGTGGGTGGGGGGGGATGGGCTGGGACCCCCCCCCCGAGTGCCGGTGGGGCTTGGCTGGGGGAGGGGGGGGACACCCTGGGACCCCCCCCGAGTGCCAGCGGGGTGGGGGATGCCCTGGGACCACCCCCCGAGTGCTGGGGGTGGGTGGGGGGGGATGCCCTGGGACCCCCCCCAAGTGCCAGTGGGGTGGGGGATGCCCTGGGACCCTCCCCCGAGTGCCAGGGAGGGGTGGGGGGGATGTCCTGGGACCCCCCCCGAGTGCCAGGAGGGGTGGGGGATGCCCTGGGACCACCCCCCGAGTGCTGGGGGTGGGTGGGGGGGGATGCCCTGGGACCCCCCCCAAGTGCCAGTGGGGTGGGGGATGCCCTGGGACCCTCCCCCGAGTGCTGGGGGTGGGTGTGGAGGATGCCCTGGGACCCCCACTGAGTGCCGGGGGGGGTGGGGGGGGGATGGCCTGGGACCCCCCCCGAGTGCCAGAGGGTCTGGAGTGAGGGGAGGATGCCCTGGGACCCCCCCCTCCGAGTGCCAGCAGGGTGGGCAATGCCCTGGGACCCCCCCCCGAGTGCCAGGGGGGCTCAGCCAGGGCAGGGGGGGGGTCCCTGACCCTCTCGCCCCCCCCAGAGCGGTGCCTGCACCTTTGGGGAGACGGTGCTGTGCGAGCTGGGGAACCCCTTCAAGAGGAACCAAAGGGTGAGAGAGGCGCTGCCCCCAGCCCTGCCTGCCCCCCAGCCCTGCCTGTGCCCCCCAGCCCTGCCTGTGCCCCCCCAGCCCTGCCTGCCCCCCCCCCCAGCCCTGCCTGCGCCCCCCCAGCCCTGCCTGCCCCCCCCCAGCCCTGCCTGTGCCCCCCAGCCCTGCCTGTGCCCCCCCAGCCCTGCCTGCCCCCCCCCAGCCCTGCCTGCCCCCCCCAGCCCTGCCTGCGCCCCCCAGCCCTGCCTGTGCCCCCCAGCCCTGCCTGCCCCCCAGCCCTGCCTGTGCCCCCCAGCCCTGCCTGTGCCCCCCAGCCCTGCCTGTGCCCCCCAGCCCTGCCTGCCCCCCAGCCCTGCCTGTGCCCCCCAGCCCTGCCTGTGCCCCCCAGCCCTGCCTGCCCCCCCAGCCCTGCCTGCGCCCCCCCCCAGCCCTGCCTGCCCCCCCCCAGCCCTGCCTGCCCCCCCAGCCCTGCCTGCGCCCCCAGCCCTGCCTGCCCCCCCAGCCCTGCCTGCGCCCCCCAGCCCTGCCTGTGCCCCCCAGCCCTGCCTGCGCCCCCCCAGCCCTGCCTGCGCCCCCCCCAGCCCTGCCTGCCCCCCCCCAGCCCTGCCTGCGCCCCCCCCAGCCCTGCCTGCCCCCCCCCAGCCCCCCCCGGGGGGCTCAGAGGGTGGGGGGGGGGTCTGGCTGAGCTGCTCCCCTGTCCATCCCCCCACCCCGTGTGCAGGCCGAGCTGACCATCACCTTCGAGGCCATCGGGATCACGCTGGACACGCGGGAGGTGGAGGTGTGGCTGGACCTGTCCACGTGAGTGGGGCATGGGGGACAGGGGGGACATGGGGGACAGGGGGGATGTGGGGGACACGGGGGACATGGGGGGACACGGGGGACACAGGGACATGGGGGATGTGGGGGACACGGGGCACACGGGGGGCATGGGGACACGGGGGAAATGGGGGACACGGGGGACACGGGGGACATGGGGGACATGGGGGACATGGGGGACACAGGGACATGAGGGACACGGGGGACATGAGGGACATGGGGGACATGGGGGACACAGGGACATGAGGGACACAAGGGACATGGGGACACGGGGGACACGGGGGCATGGGGGACACGAGGGACACGGGGGACACGAGGGACACAAGGGACACGGGGGACACGGGGACACAGGGGACAGTCCCGGTGCCCCCCGGCAGGCAGAGCACGCAGGAGGATCTGCAGCCCGTGCTGGCCAAGCTGCTGGTGGATTACAGCATCCAGTCCTCGCTGAGCATGTGAGTGTCCCCCCACCCCCTCTGTGTCCCCCCCAGCCCTCAGTGTCCCCCCCACCCCCTCTGTGTCCCCCCCAGCCCTCAGTGTCCCCCCACCCCTCAGTGTCCCCCCACCCCTTCTGTGTCCCCCCCCAGCCCCTCAGTGTGTCCCCAGCCCCTCTGTGTCCCCCCAGCCCCTCTGTGTCCCCCCAGCCCTCAGTGTCCCCCCAGCCCCTCTGTGTCCCCCCCCACCCCCTCAGTGTCCCCCAGCCCCACTGTGTCCCCCCCACCCCCTCTGTGTCCCCCCCAGACCTTCTGTGTCCCCTCCACCCCCTCTGTGTCCCCCCAACCCTCAGTGTCCCCCCCACCCCTGTGTCCCTCCACCCCCTCAGTGTCCCCTCCACCCCTCTGTGTCCCCCCCACCCCATTTGTGTCCCCCCAATCTCTCTCTGTCCCACCATCCCCTCTCTGTCCCCCCACTTTGTCCCCCCCACCCTCTCTCTGTCCCCCCCACCCCCTCTCTGTCCCCCCATCCCATTTGTGTCTCCCCCACCCCCTCTGTGTCCCCCCCATCCCATTTGTGTCCCCTCCACCCCCTCCATGTCCCCTCCACCCCGTCTCTGTCCCCCCCACCCCTCAGTGTCCCCCCACCCCCTTTCTGTCCCCCCCCACCCCTTCTATGTCCCCCCACCCCCTCTCTGTCCCCCCCAGCCCCCCCCGTGTCCCAGCAATGGGATTTTTGCCATGGGATGATTTTTGCAATGGGATTTTTGTCGTCCCCCCCCCCCCCCCGTGTCCCCCCCCATCCCGCCCCGTTCCCAGAGCCTCCTCCCACATCCAGTCCCACTTCAGCGGGGCCGTGGTGGGCGAGTCGGCCATGGAGCAGGAGCAGGACGTGGGCAGCGCCCTCAGCTTCAACTTCCAGGTGAGCTGGGCAGCGGGGAGAGGATTTGGGAATGTGGGAGGGAGGATTTGGGAATGTGGGAGGAGGAGGATTTGGGAAGGCCGGAGGGAGGAGGATTTGGAGGGAGAAGGAGGATTTGGGAATATGGGAGAAGGAGGATTTGGGAAGGCCGGAGGGAGGAGGATTTGGAGGGAGAAGGAGGATTTGGGAATATGGGAGAAGGAGGATTTGGGAAGGCCGGAGGGAGGAGGATTTGGGGATGTGGGAGTGAGGATTTGGGAATATGGGAGGTAGGAGGAGGATTTGGGGATGCAGGAAGGAGAAGGATTTGGGAACGCGGGAGGGAGGAGGATTTGGGAAGGTGAGAGGGAGAAGGAAGATCTGGGAATGCGGGAAGAGGAGGATTTGGAGGGAGAAGGAGGATTTGGGAATGTGGGAGGAAGATGGATTTGGGAATGTGAGAGGGAGAAAGATTTGGGAAGGGAGGAGGGAGAAGGATTTGGGAATATGGGAGGAGGAGGATTTGGGAAGGCGGGAAGAGGAGGATTTGAAGGGAGAAGGAAGATTTGGGAAGGCGAGAGGAAGGAGGAGGACGGATTTGGGAAGGCAGGAGGGAGAAGGATTTGGGAATGTGAGAGGGAGAAGGAGGATTTGGGAAGGCAGGAGAAGGAGGATTTGGAAATGCGGGAAGGAGGTGGATTTGGAGGGAGAAGGAGGATTTGGGAAGGCAGGAGGAGGATGGATTTGAGAAGGTGGGAGAAGGACGATTTGGGAATGCGGGAAGGAGGAAGATTTGGAGGGAGGAGGAAGATTTGGGAATGCGGGAAGGAAGAGGATTTGGGAATGTGGAAAGGAAGAGGATTTGAGAAGGCGGGAGGGAGGAAGATTTGGAAGGAGAAGGAGAATTTGGGAAGGCGGGAGGAGGATGGATTTGAGAAGGTGGGAGAAGGACGATTTGGGAATGCGGGAAGGAGCCGGATTCATGGGGGTTTCTCCACCTCCCACCCCTCTCCCCGCAGGTGACCACCAAAGGCGAGTCCCTGGGCTCGCTGGGCACCATCCTGCTGGGCTTGGAGTGGCCCTACGAGCTGCCCAACGGCAAATGGCTCCTCTACCCCACGGCCATCCTGGTCAACGGCAACGGCTCCTGCCGCCCCCCGGGGGGGCTCCTCAACCCCCTCAACCTCACCGTGAGTCACCCTGGGGGGGCTCAGGTTGTCCCTTTTCCTGATGGGGGGGAATGGGGCAGCCCAGAGGAATTTTTTTTTAAAAAAATTTCCATTCCGTCGTTGTTGGACACGAGGGAGGAGATGCGAGTCTGGTTCAAAAGGATTTGGGAATTCTGATGCTCCCAAAAATGGTTTATTCTCAAAACATGTTTTTATACTTTTTTTTAGTCTGGCTCAGAAGGATTCGGGAATTCTGATGCTCCAAAAAAATGGGGTGGTTTATTTTCTCAGCACTTGTTTTTATACTTTTTTTTAGTCTGGCTCAGAAGGATTTGGGAATTCTGATACTCCAAAAAATGGACTGATTTATTCTCAGAAGCTGTTTTTATACCTTTTTTAGTCTGGCTCGGAAGGATTTGGGAATTCTGGTGCTCCAAAAAATGGTTTATTCTATTGTTTTTATACTTTTTTTAGTCTGGCTCAGAAGGATTTGGGAATTCTGATTTTCCAAAAAAATGGGGTGGTTTATTTTCTCAGCACTTGTTTTTATACTTTTTTTAGTCTGGCTCAGAAGGATTTGGGAATTCTGATGCTCCAAAAAATGGTTTATTCTCAGCACCTGTTTTTATACTTTTTTTAGTCTGGTTCAGAAGGATTTGGGAATTCTGGTGCTCCAAAAAAATGGTTTATTCTCAGCACTTGTTTTTATACTTTTTTTAGTCTGGCTCGGAAGGATTTGGGAATTCTGGTGCTCCAAAAAAATGGTTTATTCTCAAAACCTGTTTTTATACTTTTTTTAGTCTGGCTCGGAAGGATTTGGGAATTCTGATGCTCCAAAAAATGGTTTATTCTCAAAAGTTGTTTTTATACTTTTTTTAGTCTGGCTCGGAAGGATTTGGGAATTCTGATGCTCCAAAAAAATGGGGGTGGTTTATTCTCAAAACCTGTTTTTATACTTTTTTTTGGTCTGGCTCGGAAGGATTTGGGAATTCTGATGCTCCAAAAAAATGGTTTATTCTCAAAACCTGTTTTTATACTTTTTTTTAGTCTGGCTTGGAAGGATTTGGGAATTCTGATGCTCCAAAAAAATGGGGGTGATTTGTTCTCAGCAGTTGTTTTTATACTTTTTTTAGTCTGGCTCGGAAGGATTTGGGAATTCTGATGCTCCAAAAAATGGGCTGATTTATTCTCAGAACCTGTTTTTATACCTTTTTTAGTCTGGCTCAGAAGGATTTGGGAATTCTGATGCTCCAAAAAAATGGGGGTGGTTTATTCTCAGAACCTGTTTTTATACCTTTTTACAACCTGCCCACCTAAGAGGTGGGATCCTTTTGAACCCGTTGGTCACCCCCAAGGTGACCAAGGTTGGTTGACCCCCAAGGGTCAACAAGCAAAGCCCCTCCTTAGGAGAGAAATGTGAAAAACAAGTAACACACATTGTAAAAAAGGTATAAAAACAGCTTCTGAGAATTAACCAGCCCCTTTTTTTGGAGCATCAGCCTTCTGAAATCACGAGTCCGTGGCTCATTCATTGTGTCCAACAGCGACACTGCCCCCCACCCCAGCACAGCCCAGGCTCACCCAGTGCCCCCTCCCCACCGAGGGGCTCCTCCAGCCCCCCACACCCCATCCCAGCACATCCCAGGCTCTGACAGCGCTCTGGTGTCCCCCCTCAGCTCCTGCAGGACCCAGCTCCATCATCCCGGCGGAGACGGGAGCTGGAGGCCGCCGAGCCCGGAGAGCCCGCGGTCACTTTGGCCACCGGCCGGCGGCCGAGGTCCGAGACGGTGCTGGTGAGTTTTGGGGGGGTGAAGTGTTCCCCTTCCCCTCTGCCCCCCACCCCCATCGAGGCCAGCAGCTGCTAGCTCAGGATTTCGGGAGGTTTGGGTGAGGGGTGTGCTGGTTTGAAAGCAAAAGCAGTGAGACTCGCAGTCAGATACGATTTAAGAGGAGAAAAGAGGAGAAAAAAGGTAAAATAAAATAAATGGAACGATACAACCTGACACCCTGTGGGTCAGGGGGTTGGGAGCAGTCCCAAAAGTGAGTCCTCCTGGAGTGGCAGAGGTGGTTCTGGTGGGGCAGAGATGATCCTGTAGAACAAGGGTCCAGGGATGGTGAGAAGGGCCCAGGGATGGTGAGGAGGGTCCAGGGGTGGTGAGAAGGGCCCAGAGATGGTGAGAAGGGTCCAGGGATGGTGAGAAGGATCCAGTGGTGGTGAGGAGGGTCCAGGGATGGTGAGAAGGGTCCAGGGGTGGTGAGAAGGGGACCAGGGATGGTGAGAAGGGTCCAGGGATGGTGAGAGGGGTCCAGGGATGGTGAGAAGGATCCAGGGGTGGTGAGAAGGGTTCAGGGATGGTGAGAAGGGTCCAGGGGTGGTGAGAAGGGCCCAGGGATGGTGAGAAGGGTCCAGGGATGGTGAGAAGGGCACAGGGATGGTGAGAAGGGTCCAGGGATGGTGAGAAGGGTCCAGGGGTGGTGAGAAGGGTCCAGGGGTGGTGAGAAGGGCCCAGGGGTGGTGAGAAGGGTTTCAGAGGGGGTTTCAGAGGGGGTTTCAAGGGGGTCTCAGAGGGGGTCTCAGAGGGGTCTCAGAGGGGGTTTCAGAGGGGGTTTCAGAGGTGGTTTCAAGGGGGGTCTCAGGGTTTCAAGGGGGTCTCAGAGGGGGTTTCAGAGGGGGAAACCAACGCCAGGGGGATACAACAGGGGGGCTCGGTGGGGGGGGAGTGGGCAGCCCCTCCGTGGCTGTCCCCTCGCTGTCCCCTTTGTGCCCACCCTGAGCCCCCCCCCCCCCCCGGTGTGTCCCGCAGAGCTGCTCGGCGGGCACGGCGCGCTGCGTCTGGCTGGAGTGTCCCCTGCGGCACACGGAGCTGCCCTCCAGCTTCAGCCTGCGCGCCCGCGTCTGGAACAGCACCTTCATCGAGGTCAGCGCCCCGCTGTTGTCCCCGTTGTCACCTGTGTGTCCCTGCCTGTCCCTGTCCCTGACCCGTGTCCTCCCTGTCCCTCATCCCTGTGGTGTCACCCGTGTGTCCCTGCCTGTCCCTGTCCCCCTGTCCCTCATCCATGGTGTCACCCGTGTGTCCCTGCCTGTCCCTGTCTCTCACTCGTGTCCCCCCCGTCCCTCATCTCTATGGTGTCACCTGTGGTCCCTGTCCCTGTCCCTGACCCGTGTCCCCCCTGTCCCTCACCCATGTGTTGTCACCTGTGTGTCCCTGCCTGTCACTCGTGTGTCCCTGCCTGTCCCCATCCCTGTCCGTCACCCGTGTCCCCCCTGTCCCTCATCCATGTGTTGTCACCTGTGTGTCCCTGCCTGTCCCTGTCCCTGACCCGTGTCCCCCCTGTCCCTCATCCCTGTGTTGTCACCTGTGTATCCCTCCCTGTCCCCCCATCCCTCATCCGTGTCCCACCCCATCCGTGTGGTGTCACCTGTGTGTCCCTGCCTGTCCCCATCCCTGTCCGTCACCTGTGTCCTCCCTGTCCCTCATCCGTGTGTTGTCACCTGTGTGTCCCTGCCTGTCCCTGTCCCTGACCCGTGTCCCTCACCCTGCCAGGGCTGCCTGAGCCCCCCGGGGAGCTGCTCCTCGGGAGGTGGCAGCCACCCCGCTGTTGTCCCCGTTGTCACCTGTGTGTCCCTGCCTGTCCCTGTCCCTGACCCGTGTCCTCCCTGTCCCTCATCCGTGTGGTGTCACCTGTGTGTCCCTGCCTGTCCCTGTCCCCCTGTCCCTCATCCATGGTGTCACCCGTGTGTCCCTGCCTGTCCCTGTCCCTGACCCGTGTCCCCCTGTCCCTGATCCCTGTGGTGTCACCTGCCTGTCCCTGTCCCTCACTCATGTCCTCCCCCATCCTTCACCCATGTGTTGTCACCCGTGTGTCCCTGCCTGTCCCTGTCCCCATCATCACCTGTGTCCCCCTTGTCCGTCATTTGTGTGGTGTCACCCGTGTGTCCCTGCCTGTCCCCCCATCCCTGTCCCTCACCCCTGTCCCCCTGTCCCTCATCCCTGTGTTGTTGTCACCTGTGTATCCCTCCCTGTCCCCCCATCCCTCATCCGTGTCCCACCCCATCCCTGTGATGTCACCTGTGTGTCCCTGCCTGTCCCTGTCCCTCACTCATGTCCTCCCCCATCCCTCACCCGTGTGTTGTCACCTGTGTGTCCCTGCTTGTCCCTGTCCCCCCGTCCCTCATCCGTGTCCCACCCCATCCCTGTGATGTCACCCGTGTGTCCCTGCCTGTCCCTGTCCCTGTCCGTCACCTGTGTCCCCCCTGTCCCTCATCTGTGGTGTCACCCGTGTGTCCCTGCCTGTCCCTGTCCCTGACCCGTGTCCCCCTGTCCCTGATCCCTGTGGTGTCACCTGCCTGTCCCTGTCCCTCACTCATGTCCTCCCCCATCCTTCACCCATGTGTTGTCACCCGTGTGTCCCTGCCTGTCCCTGTCCCCATCATCACCTGTGTCCCCCTTGTCCGTCATTTGTGTGGTGTCACCCGTGTGTCCCTGCTTGTCCCCCCATCCCTGTCCCTCACCCCTGTCCCCCTGTCCCTCATCCCTGTGTTGTTGTCACCTGTGTATCCCTCCCTGTCCCCCCATCCCTCATCTGTGTCCCACCCCATCCCTGTGTTGTCACCCGTGTGTCCCTGCCTGTCCCCATCCCTGTCCCTGACCCGTGTCCCCCTGTTCCTCATCCATGTGGTGTCACCTGTGTGTCCCTCCCTGTCCCCCCATCCCTCATCCATGTCCCACCCCATCCATGTGGTGTCACCTGTGTGTCCCTGCCTGTCCCTGTCCCTGACCCGTGTCCTCCCTGTCCCTCATCCATGTGTTGTCACCTGTGTGTCCCTGCCTGTCCCTGTCCCCCTGTCCCTCATCCATGGTGTCACTTGTGTGTCCCTGCCTGTCCCTGTCCCTCACCCGTGTCCCCCTCGTCCCTCATCTCTATGGTGTCACCTGTGGTCCCTGTCCCTGTCCCTGACCCGTGTCCCCCCTGTCCCTCATCCATGTGTTGTCACCTGTGTGTCCCTGTCTGTCACTCGTGTGTCCCTGCCTGTCTCCATCCCTGTCCCTCACCCGTGTCCCCCTGTCCCTCATCCCTGTGGTGTCTGTCACCCGTGTGTCCCTGCCTGTCCCTGTCCCTGACCCGTGTCCCCCCTGTCCCTCATCCGTGTGGTGTCACCCGTGTGTCCCTGCCTGTCCCTGTCCCTCACCCGTGTCCCCCTCGTCCCTCATCTCTGTGGTGTCACCTGTGTGTCCCTGTCCCTTTCCCTCACCCGTGTCCCCCCTGCCCCTCATCTCTGTGGTGTCACCTGTGTTTCCCTGCCTGTCCCTGTCCCTCACCCGTGTGTTGTCACCTGTGTGTCCCTGCCTGTCACTCGTGTGTCCCTACCTGTCCCCATCCCTGTCCCTCACCCATGTCCCCCTGTCCCTCATCCCTGTGGTGTCACCTGTGTGTCCCTCCCTGTCCCCCCATCCCTCATCCATGTCCCACCCCATCCATGTGGTGTCTCCCGTGTGTCCCTGCCTGTCCCTGTCCCTGACCCGTGTCCTCCCTGTCCCTCATCCATGGTGTCACCCGTGTGTCCCTGCCTGTCTCCTGTGTGTCCCTGCCTGTCCCTGTCCCTGTCCCTGACCCGTGTCCCCTCTCTGTCCCCAGGAGTTCCGTGACTTTGACCGTGTGAAGGTGACGGGCACGGCCACGCTGTTCCTGCGCTCGCAGGTGCCCACCGTCACCATGAGGAACCACACGGTGCGGGTGAGCCAGACTGGGAGGGACTGGGGCAGACTGGGAGGGACTGGGGCCAATGCTGGAGCCCCCTGCCCCCCAAAACCGGGCCCTTCCCACCTCCCCAACCCTTCCCAGCCCCCCAACCGGGCCCTTCCCACCCCCACCCCCCCAACCGGGCCCTTCCCACCCCTCCAACCCTTCCCACCCCCCCAACCGGGCCCTTCCCACCCCCACCCCCCCAACCGGGCCCTTCCCACCCCCCCAACCCTTCCCAGCCCCCCAACTGGCCCCCAGGGACACACGGGTGACAGGCAGGGACACACAGGTGACACCACGGATGAGGGACAGGGGGGACACGGGTGAGGGACAGGGATGGGGACAGGGACAGCCCCCCAACCAGACCCTTCCCACCCCCCAACCGGGCCCTTCCCCACCCCCCCAGCCAGACCTTTCCCACCCCCACCCCCCCCCCAAACCGGGCCCTTCCCAGCCCCCCAACCCTTCCCACCCCCCAAACCGAGCCTTTCCCACCCCCACCCCCCCAACCGGACCCTTCCCACCCCCCCAACCAGACCCTTCCCACCCCCCCCAAACCGAGCCTTTCCCACCCCCACCCCCCCAAACCGGGCCATTCCCATCCCCCCAAATCGGGCCCTTCCCACCCCCCAACCCTTCCCACCCCCCCAAACCGAGTCTTTCCCACCCCCACCCCCCCTAACCAGACCCTTCCCACCCCCCCAACCAGACCCTTCCCACCCCCCCCAAACCGAGCCTTTCCCACCCCCACCCCCCCCCCAACCAGACCCTTCCCACCCCCCCAACCAGACCCTTCCTTCCCACCCCCACCCCTCCAAACCGGACCCTTCTCACCCCCCCAACCGAGCCTTTCCCACCCCCCCAAATCGGGCCCTCCCCTCCCACCCCCCAACCAGACCCTTCCCACCCCCCCAAACCGAGCCTTTCCCACCCCCACCCCCCCCCCAACCAGACCCTTCCTTCCCACCCCCACCCCTCCAAACCGGACCCTTCTCACCCCCCCAACCGGACCCTTCCCACCCCCACCCCCCCAACTGGACCCTTCCCACCCCCCCAACCCGGTCCCCCCCCCGCCACCCCCCGCAGTTCTCGGTGGACGTGGACTCGGAGCTGCAGGAGGAGCAGCCGGCCGAGATCGCGCTCTGGCTGGTGCTGGTGTCGGTGGCAGCCGGGCTGCTGCTGCTGGGCCTCATCATCCTCCTCCTCTGGAAGGTGAGCAGGGGGGGGACAGGGTGGGGGGGGTCCTCCCCAAAATCCCCTTCTTCCCCAGGAGAGCCCTGCTGAGAGCTGAGGGGGCTCCTGTCCCCTCCCTGCCTGGAAGATTGTCCCCCACCCCCGAGGGAGGGTGGCAGGTGTCCCCCCAGGTGGGAGGAAGATTCCCGGCTGGAGAGGGAATGAGGATGAGGAAGAGGAGCAGAGACGTTCTCAACGCGCCTCGGGGTGCAAAACGTTTCGGGATGGGCACCCCGAGTGGGGCTGGGCTTTCCTTCCCTGCGGCTGCCCTGGGGCACACCCCCAGCTCCTTGAAGCCCCCCTTTTTACCCAGGAGGGGGTCACTGGCTCCTTGAAGCCCCCCTTTTTACCCAGGAGGAGGTCTCTGGCTTTGCAGGACCCCCCTTTTCCCCAGGAGGGGGTCACTGGCTCTGCAGGACCCCCTTTCACCCAGAAGGGGGTCTCTGGCTCTGCAGGACCCCCCTTTTTACCCAGGAGGGGGTCACTGGCTCCTTGAAGCCCCCCATTTATTAAGGAGGGGGTCTCTGTCTCTGCAGGACCCCCCTTTTCCCCAGGAGGGGGTCACTGGCTCCTTGAAGCCCCCCATTTATTAAGGAGGGGGTCTCTGGCTCCTTGAAGCCCCCCTTTTCCCCAGGAGGGGGTCTCTGGCTCCTTGAAGCCCCCCCATTTACTAAGGAGGGGGTCACTGGCTCTGCAGGACCCCCCTTTTCCCCAGAAGGGGGTCTCTGGCTCCTTGAAGCCCCCCTTTTCCCCAGGAGGGGGTCACTGGCTCTGCAGGACCCTCCTTTTATCCAGGAGGGGATTACTGGCTCCTTGAAGCCCCCCTTTCACCCAGGAGGGGGTCACTGGCTCTGCAGGACGCCCCCCCTTACCCATTTGGGGGTCTCTGTCTCTTCAGGACCCCTTTTCCCATTTGGGGGTCTCTGGCTCTGCAGGACCCCCCACCCCACATCATCCCCGGAGCTGCCCTATGGGGGCATCACCCTGCCCCACTCCCCCCACCCTCCGGGGGGGGTGGGGGTCCCCAAGCCCACCCCCCCCGGCCCCGCTGAGCCTGTCCCCTGTCCCCTTCCCTGCAGTGCGGGTTCTTCCGGCGGGCCAACACCCGCGCCATGTACGAGGCCAAGGGGCAGAAGGCGGAGATGAGGATCCAGCCGTCGGAAACCGAGCGGCTGACGGACGACTACTAAAAAAAACGGGGGGGTACACACACCCCCTCGGTGCCCCCCCGGGCGCCGCGGGCCCCCGCTCGGTAATGCCCCGTGAGGGCCGGGCTTGCGGCGGCAGCATCTTCCTCCTCCTCTTCTTCTTCTTCTTCTTCAGCCTCCTCTTCTTCTTCAGCTCTTCAGCTTCTGGCTCTGCAGGACCCCCCTTTTCCCCAGGAGGGGGTCCTTGAAGCCCCCCATTCACTAAGGAGGGGGTCTCTGGCTCTGCAGGACCCCCCTTTTCCCCAGGAGGGGGTCTCTGGCTCTGCAGGACCCCCCTTTTCCCCAGGAGGGGGTCCCTGGCTCCTTGAAGCCCCCCATTCACTAAGGAGGGGGTCTCTGACTCTTCAGGACCCCCCTTTTCCCTAGGAGGGGGTCCCTGGCTCCTTGAAGCCCCCCATTCACTAAGGAGGGGGTCTCTGGCTCTGCAGGACCCCCCCTTTTCCCCAGGAGGGGGTCCCTGGCTCCTTGAAGCCCCCCATTCACTAAGGAGGGGGTCTCTGGCTCTGCAGGACCCCCCTTTTCCCCAGGAGGGGGTCCCTGGCTCCTTGAAGCCCCCCATTCACTAAGGAGGGGGTCTCTGACTCTTCAGGACCCCCCTTTTCCCTAGGAGGGGGTCCCTGGCTCCTTGAAGCCCCCCATTCACTAAGGAGGGGGTCTCTGGCTCTGCAGGACCCCCCCTTTTCCCCAGGAGGGGGTCCCTGGCTCCTTGAAGCCCCCCATTCACTAAGGAGGGGGTCCCTGGCTCTGCAGGACCCCCCTTTTCCCCAGGAGGGGGTCCCTGGCTCTTTGAAGCCCCCCATTCACTAAGGAGGGGGTCTCTGGCTCTTCAGGACCCCCCCTTTTCCCCAGGAGGGGGTCTCTGGCTCTTCAGGACCCCCCCTTTTCCCCAGGAGGGGGTCCCTGGCTCCTTGAAGCCCCCCATTCACTAAGGAGGGGGTCCCTGGCTCCTTGAAGCCCCCCATTCACTAAGGAGGGGGTCTCTGGCTCTTCAGGACCCCCCCTTTTCCCCTGGCTCTGCGCGGGGGTCTCTCTCTCTCTCTCTCTCTCCAGGACGGCTGCTCCCTTCTGCTCTTCGCCGCCTCCTCGGGGGTCTCTCTCTGCCTCACCCCCTCACTGACCCCTTTTTCCTCTCTTTTTCTCCCCATTTTTCCCATTTTTCCCCCCATTCCCAGTTCGATTTTTTCCAGCGGAGCCGCTATTACCGGATCATGCCCAAGTACCACGCGGTGCGGATCCGGCAGGAGCAGCGCTCCCAGCCCGGGGGGCTCCTGCCCCGCAAGAAGCTCTGGGTGACCAAGTGGCAAGAGCCGGACAAGTACTACTGACCCCCCCCCTTTGTCCTTCCCTTCCACACGACCCCCCCCGCCCCCCCGGATCCCTGCCTGGGGAGGGGGTTTTGACTTTGCACAAGCGCATCGTTCCCTGTCCTTGTCCCCCTTCCGGACGCGGCCGCTTCCCGGCTTTGGTTCCCGCAGCTCCTCCCGGGGGGGCTCCCTCTCTTGGGGGGGCTCCCACAGCCCGGGGGGGGGCTCCCGCAGCTCCTCCCGGAGGGTTCCCTCTCCTGGGGGGGCTCCCGCAGCCACTCCCGGCTCTTCCCGGGGGGGCTCCCGCAGCTCCTCCTGGGGAGTTCCCTCTCCCGGGGGGCTCCCTCTCCTGGGGGGGTTCCCTCTCCTGGGGGGGCTCCCTCTCCTGGGGGGGCTCCCGCAGCCCTTCCCGGCTCTATCGGGGGGGCTCCCGCAGCCCATCCCGGGGGGTTCCCTCTCCCCGGGGGGTTCCCTCTCCTGGGGGGGCTCCCTCTCCTGGGGGGGCTCCCGCAGCCACTCCCGGCTCTTCCCGGGGGGGCTCCCGCAGCCCATCCCGGGGGGTTCCCTCTCCCCGGGGGGTTCCCTCTCCCTGGGGGGCTCCCGCAGCCCTTCCCGAGGGGCTCCCTCTCTTTGGGGGGGCTCCCGCAGCCCTTCCCGGGGGGGCTCCCGCAGCTCCTCCCAGGGGGGCTCCCTCTCTTGGGGGGGCTCCCGCAGCCCGGGGGGGCTCCCGCAGCTCCTCCCGGAGGGTTCTCTCTCCTGGGGGGGCTCCCGCAGCCACTCCCAGGGGGGCTCCCTCTCCTGGGGGGGCTCCCTCTCCTGGGGGGGGTTCCGCAGCCCATCCCGGGGGGCTCCCTCTCCTGGGGGGGCTCCCGCAGCCCAGGGGGGCTCCTACAGTCCCTCCCGGCTCTTCCCGGGGGGGCTCCCGCAGCCCCTCCTGGGGGGCTCCCGCAGCCGGGGGGGCTCCCGCAGCCCAGGGGGGCTCCCGCAGCCCCTCCCGGCTCTTCCCGGGGGTCTCCCGCAGCTCCTCCCGGGGGGCTCCCACAGCCGGGGGGGCTCCCGCAGCCTCTCCCGGGGGGCTCCCTCTCCCCCGGGGGACGGGATTCCCGCAGCCCCTCCCGGAGGGCTCCCGCAGCCGGGGGGGGGGCTCCTGCAGCCCCTCCAGGCTCTCCCAAGGGGGCTCCCGCAGCCGGGGGGGCTTCCGCAGCTCCTCCTGGGGAGTTCCCTCTCCCTGGTGGGCTCCCGCAGCTCCTCCCGGCTCTTCCCGGGGGGGCTCCCGCAGCCGGGGGGGCTCCTGCAGTCCCTCCCGGGGGGCTCCCTCTCCCCCCGGGGGCTCCCGCAGCCCCTCCCGGCTCTCCCCGGGTGGGGGGCTCTTGCACGCTCGTGCCTTGCACGCTTTTTTGGGGGGCGACCCCCCCCCCAAACGTGCCCCCCCCGCTCCCCGCAGTGCTGCTGGGCTCACCGAGTGCCTTCTCCCCCCGTCCCACCCCACTGCAGACACTCCGCTGTCCCTGTCCCTGTCCCTGTCCCTGTCCCCAGCCACCCTGGGACACGTCCCGGTCCCTACGGGGGTCGCGACACGCTCGCCCCAACCCCCTCCCCTCAATGCTGGGTGCGGGACCCCTCTGCTTTCCCCCCCGGCGGGGGGGGCTCATCCCCGACCCCCGGGGGGGCTCCTCCTGCTGTTCTCCCCCTGCTCGGACGCAGCTTTAGCTTGGTGGGGTGGGGTCCCCCCCCAATCCCCACCCCTCGCCCCCCACCCCGGGGGTCCCTGCCTCACCCCGGGGGTCCCTGTGTCCCCCCCCCCACCCCCCCGCGGGGTTAAATTATTCCGTGTCGGTGTTTTGGTGTCGAGTCCCGGCGTTTGGTCGGTACCGGGAGGGGGGGCGGCTGGGGAAGGGGGGGGGGTCCTGCACCCCCCCAGACCCAACCCGGCCCCCCCCCAAAGCCTCCCCTCCCCTTCCTCGCCGGGGCTCAATAAAACCTCGCTCTGGGATTTGTAACCTCCTGTCCCCCTCCGTGTCGTGACTGCTCTGCTGGGGGGGTGGGCTGCGGGTTTGGGGGGCTTCGGGGGTCTCGGGTGGGGGGGGGATGGGAAAGAGGAGGGGGGGGGGGATGATGTACCCCGGGGGGTAGGGGGTGATGGGTGAGAGAGAGCGGCTCAGAGCCCCCCCAAACCCTCGGGAAAGGCTCGAACTCCCCCCCAAAACGCCCCGGGAAAGGGGTCTGGGAGCTCCGAGGGGCTGATGGGAATCCCTTGATTATGCAAATCAGCGCCTTGATTATGCAAATCAGCGCCTTGATTATGCAAATCAGCGCCGCCGCTGCAGCGAGGGGCGGGGCCGAAGCGGAGCAGGCGCTGATTGGCCGCCGGTCTCGCGCTGATTGATTGACAGCGGGGCGGGCGGCGTTCTCTTCCCTGAGAGGCGTGGCTCGCGCTGATTGACAGGGGGCGGGCAGCATTCCCTTCCCTGAGAGGCGTGGCTCGCGCTGATTGACAGCGGGGCGTGCCCAGCGGTGGAGCCGGATTGGCAGGGTGGCGGGGGGGCGGGGCTGGCGACGAGACGGACGCCGATTGGCCGAGGGGCGGTGATTGACAGCGGGTGTGTTGTTTGCGCGCGGCGCGGCGGGGGCGGGGCCGGGCCCGGGGGCTCGGGGGTCTCTGAGGGGGCCCTGAGGGGGCTCTGAGGGGACACTGAGGGGACACTGAGGGGACACTGAGGGGACACTGAGGGGACACAGCGGGGCCATGCGGCTGCTGCGGTGCCTCGGGAAGCGCGCGGCGCTGGCCGGCGTCCCCACCTACATCGAACACTTCAGCAAGTTCTCGCCGTCGCCGCTCTCCATGAAGCAGTTTCTGGATTTCGGTAAATAAACAAAATTCCCCGCCCCTCACCGCCAACCCGGGACCCCCAGCCTGCTACGGGACGGTGTGGGGGCGGTGCTCGGGGGAGGGAGCTCGGTGCACACCCCCGGGTATTCCTGCCCCCCCCTCCTTTTCGGGGAATTCCTTGGGAAATCCTTCACATCCCTCCCCTCTGAGGGGAATTCCTATCCCCCCGTCCCCCTCCCCTCAGGGAATTTCTTCCCTTCTTCTCACCCCGTGAATCTGAGGGGTCTGGGGGCTGCCTGCCCCCCCCCCCCCCCTCAGTGAGTGTGTGGGCCTGGGTAACTCTGAGCCCCCCCCCCCAAATATCCCCCGTGTTATTGGGGACGAGGCGATTTAACAGCAACCCCAAAAGTGGGGTTGGAAGAAGACCCCTTTTGGGCCCCCCAGGCCCCTCAGGGGGGTTTACCCAAGCCCCCCCTCATTTGGGGCACATCCCTTCCCCTTAAATACCCCCTGTGAGGGACCCCCGGCCCTGCACGGCCCCAGTTCCCCCTGTGCCCCCCAGGGTGGGCAACTGGGACCCCCCCCAATCCCAATCCCAATCCCATCCCCCCCCAGTCAATGTCCCAGGGGGTGGAGATGTCCCCTCATTGCTGTCACCCAGCCTGGCCCTGTCTTGTCCCCTGTCCCCTCACAAACAGGGGCTGATGTCTGTGCTCTGGGGTCCCCCCAGCTCCATCCCAGTGTCCCTTGTCCCCTCCAGGGCTTTGGGGTCAGCTCTGCCCCACCCCCCCACCTTGCAGGGATGTCACCTCCTGGTTGGGGACCCCCCCTCTGTGTCCCTGAGGACCCCTGGGCCTGCTTTGGGTTCTGGTGGTGGCTCAGGTCCTTCTCCCCTCCAAATCCCACTCGGGGCTCTCCCAACCCCAATTTGGGCTGCTCTGGGTGCCACTGGGCCACCCCAGAGAGCTGAGGGCTGTCCCCCCACCCCTCAGTGTCCCTCAGTGTCCCTCAGTGTCCCTCAGTGTCCCTCAGTGTCCCCCAGCCGAGGACCACGACCTGGTGCCAGAGGAGTGGCAGTGCCACCAGCGCTGGCTCTGGGGGTCCCACGAGGGCTCACCCCGTGTCCCCCCCGTGTCCCCCCCGTGTCCCCAAGGCTCCAGCAATGCCTGTGAGAAGACGTCGTTCGCTTTCCTGCGCCAGGAGCTGCCCGTGCGCCTCTCCAACATCATGAAGGAGATCAACCTGCTGCCGGACCGGGTGCTGCGCACGCCCTCCGTGCAGCTGGTGCAGAGCTGGTCAGTGCTGGGTGGCCCTTGGGGACACGGGGACACTGCCACCGGGGCACCGCTGGGGTTCCCAGCATAGCCACAGCTCCCTTTGTTGTCACCCTCCTGGGTGCCCCCTGCTGTCACCTGCGCGGTTCCCGTTGTCACCACGGCTCAGGTGGTGTCACCTCCACCTCAGGTGCTGCCACCGCCGTGTGTCCCACAGCTGTCGCCGACTGTCCTCCCCTGCAGGGAGCTGGCACAGGGAGGGGTGACAAGCAGGGCACTCCCCGTGGGTGACACGGGCATGCGGGTCCTTTGGGGACACTGCGGTGCCAGCGGGGTGTCCCCAAGCCAGCGGGGGGTGGGCCCACAGGATGTCCCTGTCCTGGGGGGCGGGTCTGAGTGTCCCTTTAAGCACCGTGTCCCTGTGCCGGTGCCAGCAGCGTGGCCCTTTTCCCAGTGCCACCACGTGACGCGTTGTTTGTCCGGTGTCCTGGCCCGCTGCCATTCCAGGGGGTCAAGCCCTGCCACCCCCATCAGTGCTGTCCCCAGCTGTCCCCAAGTGCCAGCAGAGGGGGGGTGGGACAGTGACCCCTGGCGCAGCAGATTTTTGGGGTGGGGGCCCCGGCTTAAGGGGTGACACCAAGGTGTCACCTGGGGTGACACTGCCCTCTGACCGTGTCCCCCCAGGTACGTCCAGAGCCTGCTGGACATCATGGAATTCCACGACAAGGACCCCGAGGACCAAGCCACGCTGGGACAGTGAGTCAGGAGGTGGCGGCGTGCCCTTGTCCCCAACCCCGGGGTGTCACCCAGTGTCACCCCCAAGTAGCCCCGGTGCCACCGGAGCCAGCTCCGCGTTTTCCCGGCGCCCCGGGGAAATCCCGGCCCGGATCGCTGCCGTGCCCGGAGCGGGTGTCCCCAGCGCTGTCCCTGTCCCCCGGGGCCAGGTTCACCAACGCGCTGGTGACCATCCGGAACCGCCACAACGACGTTGTCCCCACCATGGCTCAGGGGGTCATCGAGTACAAAGAGACCTACGGCGACGACCCCGTGTCCAACCAGAACATCCAGTACTTCCTGGACCGCTTCTACCTGAGCCGCATCTCCATCCGCATGCTCATCAACCAGCACAGTGAGGGGGGGCTCGCCTCGGGGGGGCCCTGAGCACGGGGGCTGTCCCCCAGAACCCCTCAGAGTGTCCCCAGGGGTCTGTCCTGAGGGACCCCACCCACCCCAGGGGTCTGTCCCGAGGGTTCTCCCAGCCCTGGGGTGCTCCTGAAGGTTCTCCGTGCTCCAAGGGTCGCCTCCTAACCCCAGGGGTCTGTCCTGAGGGTCCCCATCATGGCTGGGTGTCCCCAGAATGTCCCCTCCTAACCCCAGGGGTCTGTCCTGAGGGTCCCATCATGGCTGGGTGTCCCCAGAATGTCCCCTCCTAACCCCAGGGGTCTGTCCTGAGGGTCCCCATCATCACTGGGTGTCCCCAGAATGTCCCCTCCTAACCCCAGGGGTCTGTCCTGAGGGTCCCCATCATTGCTGGGTGTCCCCAGAATGTTCCTGAGCCCCAGGGGTCTGTCCTGAGGGTCCCCATCATCACTGGGTGTCCCCAGAATGTCCCCATCTAACCCCAGGGGTCTCCTGAGGGTCCCCATCATCGCTGGGTGTCCCCAGAATGTCCCCTCCTAACCCCAAGGGTCTGTCCTGAGGGTCCCCCCAGCCCCAGGGGTCTGTCCCAAGGGTCCCCATCATTGCTGGGTGTCCCCAGAATGTCCCCTGAGCCCCAGGGGTCTGTCCCAAGGGTCCCCATCATCACTGGGTGTCCCCAGAATGTCCCCACCTAACCCCAGGGGTCTGTCCTGAGGGTCCCCCCAGCCCCAGGGGTCTGTCCTGAGGGTCCCCAGAATGTCCCCTCCTTACGCCAGGGGTCTGTCCTGAGGGTCCCCGTCATCGCTGGGTGTCCCCAGAATGTCCCTGAGCCCCAGGGGTCTGTCCCGAGGGTTCTCCCAGCCCCAGGGGTCTGTCCTGAGGGTCCCCATCATTGCTGGGTGTCCCCAGAATGTCCCCTGAGCCCCAAGGGTCTGTCCTGAGGGTCCCCATCATCGCTGGGTGTCCCCAGAATGTCCCCTCCTAACCCCAGGGGTCTGTCCTGAGGGTCCCCCCAGCCCCAGGGGTCTGTCCCAAGGGTCCCCACTAACCCCAGGGATCCTGTCTCGGGCGTCTCTGCCCCGGGGGGTGTCCCTGGGGTGTCCCCAGCTGGTTGTCCCCTCCCCAGCCCTGCTCTTCGATGGCAGCACCAACCCCGCGCACCCCAAACACATCGGGAGCATCGACCCCCACTGCAACGTGGCCAACGTGGTGAGAGGTTGGTGGGGTCTGGGGTCCCACCCCCACGGCCAGGGGGGTGATTTTGTGGGGCTGGGGGGTTGCTTGGAAGTCCCCCTGGGACCTCTCATGTCACAGGTTTGGGGTGGCCTCAGCCAAACTGTCCCCAGTCGCTGCAGGAGACCCCAGAAACTCGTGGGGTCTGTAGGAACGGGGGATGTTTGGGGCTGGGGGACCCCAAAGGTGCTGAGCCCTCTGTCCCCCCCCTTTGGCAGATGCCTACAACATGGCCAAGCTGCTGTGTGACAAATACTACATGGCCTCGCCTGAGCTGGAGATCGAGGAGGTCAACGGTGAGGGGACGGTGGCAGTGAGGGGACGGTGACAGTGAGGGGACAGTGACAGTGAGGGGATGGCGGGGCTGAGGGGACAGCAGGGCTGAGGGGACAGTGACAGTGAGGGGACGGTGACAGTGAGGGGATGGCGGGGCTGAGGGGACAGTGACAGTGAGGGGACAATGACGGGATGGCAGGGCTGAGGGGACAGTGACAGTGAGGGGACAGTGACAGTGAGGGGACAGCAGGGCTGAGGGGACAGCAGGGCTGAGGGGACAGTGGCAGTGAGGGGACAGCAGCAATGAGGGGACAATGGGGCTGAGGGGACAGCAGGGCTGAGGGGACAGTGGGGCTGAGGGGACAGTGGTAGTGAGGGGACAGCAGGGCTGAGGGGACAGCAGCAATGAGGTGACAGTGGGGCTGAGGGGACAAAGGGGCTGAGGGGACAGCAGCAATGAGGGGACAGCAGCAATAAGGGGACAATGGGCCTGAGGGGACAGTGGCAATGAGGGGACAGTGACAGTGAGGGGACAGTGACAGTGAGGGGACAGCGGGGCTGAGGGGACAGCAGCAATGAGGGGACAGCAGCAGTGAGGGCACAGTGGCAATGAGGGGACAGTGGGCCTGAGGGGACAATGGACCTGAGGGGACAGTGAGGGGACAGCAGGGCTGAGGTGACAGCAGCAATGAGGGGACAGCAAGCCTGAGGACACAGTGACAATGAGGGGACAGTGAGCCTGAGGGGACAGCAGCAGTGAGGGGCCCAGGCAGGGGGATCTTGGGTGGCTCTTTTTAGGTTCAGGGATTCTCAGGTGGCTCCTTTAGGATCGGGGTCCCTGGGGCAGGGGGATTTTATTGTGGGGCTTGTTTTGGGTTGGGGTCTCCATGGCAGGGGGTTCTCAGCTCCTTTAGGATCGGGGTCCCTGGGGCAGGGGGATTTTTTTGTGGGGCTTGTTTTGGGTCGGGGTCTCCATGGCAGGGGGTTCTCAGCTCCTTTAGGATTGGGGTCCCTGGGTCAGGGGATTTTTTTGTGGGGCTTGTTTTGGGTCGGGGTCTCCATGGCAGGGGGTTCTCAGATGGCTCCTTTAGGATCGGGGTCCCTGGGGCAGGGGGATTTTTTTGTGGGGCTTGTTTTGGGTTGGGGTCTCCATGGCAGGGGGTTCTCAGCTCCTTTAGAATTGGGGTCCCTTGGCTTGTTTAGGTTCAGGGGGGGTTCTCAGGTGACCCTTTTAGGGCTGGAGGAGCTTTAGGGTCAGGATTGTCCCCAATCCCAGTGTGTCCCTCCCCTCTCCAGCCTGCAACTCGGAGCAGCCCGTCAACATCGTCTACGTCCCGTCCCACCTGTACCACATGCTCTTCGAGCTCTTCAAGGTACCCCCACCCTTTTGGGGGGGTCCTGGGGGGTGCTGTGAGTGTCCCAATGTCCCCCTGACCCCGGTGGCCTGTCCCCAGAACGCCATGAGAGCCACGGTGGAGAGCCACGAGAACAGCCCGCGCCTGCCGGCCATCAGGGTGATGGTGGCCCTGGGCCAGGAGGACCTGTCCATCCGGGTGAGGGACCCCCCCAGCCCCACCCCAGGGTGTGGGGAGGGGTCTGCGGGGAGCTGGGTGGGGACAGCAGCGGCGGGGGTTGTCACCCTGCCCTGTGGCTGCTGTCCCCAGATGAGTGACAGGGGCATGGGCGTGCCCCTGAGGAAGATCGAGCGGCTCTTCAGCTACATGTACTCGACAGCCCCCACCCCACAGCTGGGCACCGGGGGGGCCCCCCTGGTACGTGAGCCCCCCCCCAATCCCAGGGGAGGTTTGGGGGTCGTTTTGGGGTTGATCTGGGGGATCTGGGAGTGGCAGGGGGTGCTTTTTGGGGGTGTTCTGTTGGGGTGGGCTGTACACGGGGATGTTTTAGTGGCCTGGGTGTGCTTGGGGGTGGCATGGGGACGCTTGGGTGGGCTTGGATGTGAGGTGGGGACTCTTCTGGGTTGACACGGGGACCTTTTGGGACGGCGTGGGGACACTTTGGGGTGGCATGGGGACACTTGGGGTGGCATGGGGGCACTGGCGTGGCATGAGGACACTTTGGGATGACATGGGGACCTTTTGGGGTGGCATGAGGACACTTTGGGGTGACAGGAGGACCCTTTGGGGTGGCAGGGAGACACTTTGGGATGGCATGGAGATCTTTTGAGTGGCAGGGGGACACTTTGGGGTGGCATGGGGACCTTTGGGGTGACGGGGACCCTTTGGGATGACATGAGGACCTTGGGAGTGACAGGGGGACCCTTTGGGGTGGCATGAGGACACTTTGGGGTGGCAGGGGGACACTTTGGGGTGGCATGGGGGCACTTTGGGGTGGCATGGGGACACTTTGGGGTGGCATGGGGGCACTGGCATGGCAAGAGGACACTTTGGGGTGGCATGGGGACACTTTGGGGTGGCAGGGGGACCCTTTTGGGGTGGCAGGGGGATCCTTTGGGATGACATGGAGACCTTTAGGGATGATATTGGGGACCTTGGGAGTGACAGGGGGACCCCTTGGGGTGGCAGGGGGACCCTTTGGGATGACATGAGGACCTTGGGAGTGACAGGGGGACCCTTTGGGGTGGCATGACGATACTTTGGGGTGGCATGGGGACCTTTGGAGTGACAGGGGGACCTTTTGGGCTCCACGGGGACCCTTCAGCGTGGCATGAAGCCCCTCTGGCCATCCTGAGACCCTTTGACGGTGACACCTGGGCCACTCCTGGTGTTGCTGGGGGTGCCATGGGGAGGCGAGGGGCACCCTGGGGGACCCCCCACCCCAATCCCCTCGCCCCCCACCCCAATCCCCTCGCCCCCCCAGGCCGGCTTTGGCTACGGGCTGCCCATCTCCCGCCTCTACGCCAAGTACTTCCAGGGCGACCTGCAGCTCTTCTCCATGGAGGGCTTCGGCACCGACGCCGTCATCTACCTGAAGGTGGGGCTGCCTGGGCTGGGTTGGGCTGGGCTGGGGGGTCTCAGGACCCTCCCCGAGCCCCCCCCTGTGCCCCCCTACCCCAATCCAGGCGCTGAGCACGGACTCGGTGGAGCGGCTGCCCGTCTACAACAAGTCGGCGTGGCGGCACTACCAGGCCAGCCAGGAGGCGGGGGATTGGTGCGTGCCCAGCACCGAGCCCAAGAACACCTCCACCTACCGCGTGCCCTGAGACCCCCGCCCACCCCTGACCCTGGGCCCGGACCCCTCCCACCGGGCTGCCCCGCGGGTGGGGTTTGGTATTTTCGGGTTCTTTGGAAGTGTGGGATGTAAGGGATGGATGTCCCCGGTGTCCCCATCTTGGTGGCACTTAGGGATGAGGGGGGTGGGTTGGAGCAGCGCCTGTTGCCCCCCCCCTCAGCACCCCCTCCCCCCCAAAATTCCTACCAGCCCATCCCAGCAAGGCACTGGTCCTGTCCCAGTAGGACCAGTAGCACTTTGCTGCTCTGATGGGGTTGGGGGGGACCAGGCCTGAGCCCCCCACCTTCCCTCCCCACATTCCTGTCCCTGTCCCCCCTTGTTGCTGCACTACTGAGCTGTCCCCACCCCCGTGTCCCCCCCAGGGTAGGTCCTGTCACCTGCTCAACCCCCCTCCCATCCCCCAAACTCCCCCAGGAACCCCCCCAAGACCCCTCCCCACTGTCAATAAATTGGACGTTGACCAACCCCCCCTGTGTGGTGATTTGGTGCCTCAGTTTACCTCCTGGGTGGGGGGGAGAGGCTGAGGGTGGCACTTGGGGACACGGGGGCCTGTCCCCACCCAGCTCACACCGCTTTGCTTGATACCCTTTTATTTCCTGGGGTGGCCTCCACTTTTGGGGCTGGGGGGTGCTTGGGGGGGCGCGGGGGTCGCTCCCTGCCCCCGCTTTGGGGGTGCCCAGAGTGTGCGGAGGGGGTCGGGCACTCCCTGCCCCACTCCCGTGTGGGGAGGGGGCTGGGACCCCCCCCCAGGCATCGCGGGGGTGGTGATGGGGAGGGGGTGACAGGACAGGCTGGGGGTGTCCAAGTGCCCTCTGCACCCCAAAAAGGGGTCTGGGGGGGGGGGGCCGGGCTGGGTGGGGAGGGGGCGGCTGGAGCCGGGTGGGAGGGGCAGGTGCTGCTGCTCCGGGTCCGGCCCCACCGGTGTCCTGTGTCCCGGGGGTGTCCCGGGGGTGTCCCTGGGGCGTCCCGGGGGTGTCCCGGGGGTGTCCCGGGGGGTGTCCCGGGGGTGTCCCGGGGGATGTCCCGGGGGTGTCCCTGGGGTGTCCCTGGGGTGTCCCGGGGCTGTCCCAGAGAGTGTCGCGTGGGTGTCCCAGGGGATGTCCCGGGGGTGTCCCGGGGGTGTCCCGAGGGTGTCCCTGGGGTGTCCCGGGGGTGTCCCGGGGGGTGTCCCAGGGTGTCCCGGGGGTGTCCCGAGGGTGTCCTGGGGTGTTCCGGGGGGTGTCCCGGGGGTGTCCCTGGGGTGTCCCGGGGGTGTCCCGGGGGTGTCCCGGGGGTGTCCCGGGGATGTCCCTGGGGTGTCCCGGGGATGTCCCGGGGGTGTCCCGGGGATGTCCCTGGGGTATCCCGGGGATGTCCCCCGGGGGTGTTCCGGGGGTGTCCCGGGGTGTCCCGGGAGTGTCTCGGGCGTGTCCTAGGGGTGTCCCGGGGGTGTCCCGCGGGAGTCCCGGGGGTGTCCCTGGGGTGTCCCGGGGGTGTCCCGGGGATGTCCCGGAGATGTCCCGGGGGGTGTCCCGGGGGTGTCCCGGGGATGTCCCTGGGGTGTCCCTGGGGTGTCCCTGGGGTGTCCCGGGGGTGTTCCCGGGGGTGTCCCAGAGAGTGTCGCGTGGGTGTCCCAGGGGATGTCCCGGGGGTGTCCCGGGGGTGTCCCGCGGGTGTTCCGGGGATGTCCTGGGGATGTCCCGGGGATGTCCTGGGGATGTCCCGCGGGTGTCCCGGGGATGTCCTGGGGATGTCCCGCGGTTGTTCCGGGGGTGTCCCGGGGGATGTCCCGGGGGGGCTGTGGGTGAGGAAGGGATGCAGTTTCTCCCCCCCACCTCCCCGGTTCAGCTCCGCCGCTGCTCCTGGTCCTTCCTCTTCTGCTTCTCCCGCTGCTTCTCCGCCTTCTCCCGGGCCTTGCGCTGCCGCTCGGCCGCCAGGCTCAGCTCCTTCAGCCGCCGCTTCAGCACCGCGCGGTCCTGGGAGCTGCCCACGCCCAGCGCCTGCGGCACCGCGGGCTGGGCACGGACACAACCCCCCCCCCCCGGAGCCCCCCCCGCAGCCCCCAGGGACCCTCCCCGGACGGCAGCAGCTCCTTGGGGTTCCCTGAAACGCCCCCCGCCGTTCTTTGGGATTGTCCCTTGGGATACCTGGAGTCTCCGGCCCCGTGGAGAGGCCAGGTTGGACACTGGGGTTGGGATACACACGGAACCCCTTTGGGGCACCCAGAACCCTCCCAGACCTTCCCTTTGGGGCACCCCGAACCCTCCCAGACCTCCTGCCCCATGGAACTGGAGCACCCAGAACCTCTGGCCCTTCATCTTTTGGGGTCCCTGGAGCACCCAGAACCTCTGGCCCTTCATTTTTTGGGATCCCTGGAGCCCCCCAAACCCTCCCAGACCTTCCTGCCCCACGGAACCCCCTTTGGAGCACCCAGAACCTCTGGCCCTTCATCTTTTGAGGTCCCTGGAGCACCCAGAACCCTCCCAGACCTCCTGCCCCACGGAACCCCCAATGGATCACCCAGAACCCTCCCAGACCTTCCTGCCCCACGGAACCCCCACTGGAGCACCCAGAACCTCTGGCCCTTCATCTTTTGGGGTCCCTGGAGCACCTAGAACCTCTGGCCCTTCATCTTTTGGGGTTCCTGGAGCACCCAGAACCTTCCCAGACCTTCCTGCCCCATGGAACCACACCCAGAACCCTCCCAGACCTTCCTGCCCCACAGAACCCCCCACTGGAGCACCCAGAACCTCTGGCCCTTCAACTTTTGGGGTCCCTGGAGCACCCAAAACCTCTAGCCTTCATTTTTTGGGATCCCTGGAGCCCCCCAAACCCTCCCAGACCTTCCTGCCCCACGGAACCCCCTTTGGAGCACCCAGAACCTCTGGCCCTTCATCTTTGGGGTCCCTGGAGCACCCAGAGCCTCTGGCCCTTCATCTTTTGGGGTCCCTGGAGCACCCAGAACCCCTCGCCTTTCATCTTTTGGGGTCCCTGGAGCACCAGAACCCTCCCAGATCCTTCCTGCCCCACAGAACCCCCACTGGAGCACCCAGAACCTCTGGCCCTTCATCTTTTGTGGTCCCTGGAGCACCCAGAACCCTCCCAGACCTTCCAGCACCATGGAACCACACCCAGAACCCTCCCAGACCTTCCTGCCCCACAGAACCCCCACTGGAGCACCCAGAACCTCTGGCCCTTCATCTTTTGGGGTCCCTGGAGCACCCAGAACCCTCCCAGACCTCCTGCCCCATGGAACCCCCTTTGGAGCACCCAGAACCTCTGGCCCTTCATCTTTTGGGATCCCTGGAACATCCAGAACCTCTCACCCTTCATCTTTTGGGGTCCCCCCCGAGCCCCGCACCTTGAGCTTGGCCCCATCGAGGAGCAGCAGGCGGGGCCCGTCCACGCCGTGCTCCGCGAAGCCGCGCACGTAGCGCTCCAGGCCCAGGCTCTGCAGCCACTGCCCCACCTGGGCCGCAGGTCCAGCCCCCCGCCGCGCCCCCCGGCTCCTCCAGCAGCTGCCGGAGCAGGGGATGGGGGGGGTCAGCGGGGTGGGGTTTGGGGGGGACAAACACAGCCCCCCAGTGACCCCACAGCCCCCCAGTGACCCCATAGCCCCACAGTGACCCCCAGAGCCACCCCACAGCCCCCCAGTGACCCCACAGCAACCCAGTGACCCCATAGCCCCCCAGTGACCCCACAGCCCCCCAGTGACCCCCCCCGAGCCACCCCACAGCCCCCCAGTGACCCCAGCAACCCAGTGACCCCCCCCCCCCCCCCCCAGTGACCCCCCCCGAGCACCCCACAGCCCCCCCAGTGACCCCCCCCCAAGCACCCCACAGCCCCCCAGTGACCCCACAGCCCCCCAGTGACCCCCCCCCGAGCCACCCCACAGCCCCCCAGTGACCCCACAGCCCCCCAGTGACCCCCCCCAGCCACCCCACAGCCCCCAGTGACCCCACAGCCCCCCAGTGACCCCCCCCCAGCCACCCCACAGCCCCCCAGTGACCCCACAGCCCCCCAGTGACCCCACAGCCCCCCCAATGACCCCCCCCCGAGCCACCCCACAGCCCCCCAATGACCCCCCCCCGAGCCACCCCACAGCCCCCAGTGACCCCACAGCCCCCCAGTGACCCCATAGCCCCACAGTGACCCCATAGCCCCACAGTGACCCCCCAGAGCACCCCACAGCCCCCCAGTGACCTCACAGCCCCCCAGTGACCCTCGGTGTCACCCCCCGAGCCCCCCGCGCCGCTCTGACCTCGTCCGAGGACTGTGACAGGCTGTGGTAGGGGTAGGTAAGGAGCACTTGGGGGGTCCGGGCAGGCGGGGGCTGGCGCTGGATGGAGGCGAATCCTCGCTCAGCGTCGAGTCCTGGGCGTGGGGGACGGGGAGGGGAGGGGGCTGGATATACAGTGACCCCCCCCAGGAGCCACCCCATAGCCCCCCAGTGACCCCACAGCAAACCAGTGACCCCCCAGAACCACCCCACAGCCCCCCAGTGACCCCACAGCAAACCAGTGACCCCACAGCAAACCAGTGACCCCACTGCAACCCAGTGACCCCACAGTAACCCAGTGACCCCCGGAGTCACCCCACAGCAACGCCCCCGGAGTCACCCCACAGCCCCCCAGTGACCCCCGGAGTCACCCCACAGTCCCCCAGAGCCACCCCACAGACCCCAGTGACCCCACAGCCCCCCAGTGACCCTCGGAGTCACCCCACAGCAACGCCCCCAAGCCACCCCACAGCCTCCCAGTGACCCCACACAGCCCCCAGTGACCCCACAGCAACCCAGTGACTCCCCACAGCAACCCAGTGACCCCCCCCAGAACCACCCCACAGCCCCCCAGTGACTCCCCCACAGCAACCCAGTGACCCCACAGCCCCCCAGTGACCCTCGGTGTCACCTCCCAGCAACCCCCCCAAGCCATCCCACAGCCCCCCAGTGACCCCACAGCCCCCCCAGTGAACCTCAGTGTCACCTCCCAGCGACCCCCCCAAGCCATCCCACAGCAACCCAGTGACCCCACAGCCCCCCCAGTGACCCCCCAGAGCCACCCACAAACCCCTAGTGACTCCTCCCAGCCCCCCACTGACCCCCAAAAGCCACCCCACTGACCCCAAAAGCCACCCCCCAGACCCAGTGACCCACCCCCAGCCCCCCAGTGACCCCGGTGTCACCCCACAGCCCCCCAGAGCCACCCCCACAGACCCCCAGTGACCCCACAGCAACCCAGTGACCCCCCGGAGTCACCCCCAGCCCCTCAGTGACCCCCAGAGCCACCCCCAGTCCCCCAGTAACCCCATAGCCCCCAGTGACCCCCCCGAGCCCCCCAGTTGGCAGAGCATTGATCTACCTAAAGCCACCCTGACCCTACAGGGCTTTGGACACCCCTGGATACCAAAGCCACCCTGGCCCTATGGGGCCTCTGTCCCCTGTCCCCAGAGCCGGTGTCACCTCTCTCCTGGAGCCACCGAGCTCCCCACAGACCCCCGGGCCCTCCCCAAGGTCGGGGGGCTCACCTGGGAGGCGGATTTGGTGGGGCTGAGCCGCTCGTGCCGGGGGGAGCCGGCGGGGGAGGCGGGCCCGGGGGAGCCGGAGGCCCTGGCGCTGTCGGAGAACCAGAGAGAAGGGCAGGAAGGGGAGCCCGAGGGGCGGCCGGGCCCCTCCGCCGCCTCCCTGGGGACAGAGCAGAGCCGGGGGGTGGCGGCTGTCCCCAAGCTGTCCCCTAGGCTGTCCCCAGACTGTCCCCAGACTGTCCCCAGGCTGTCCCCAAGCTGTCCCCAGACTGTCCCCAGGCTGTCCCCAGGCTGTCCCCAAGCTGTCCCCAGGCTGTCCCCAGACTGTCCCCCAGGCCATCCCCAGACTGTCCCCAGGCTGTCCCCAGACTGTCCCCAGGCTGTCCCCAGGCTGTCCCCAGGCCCTTCCCAGACTGTCCCCAGGATGTCCCCAGACCGTCCCCAGGCCATCTCCAGGCCGTCCCCAGGCTGTCCCCAGGCTGTCCCCAGGTTGTCTGTCCCCAGGCCATCCCCAGGCTGTCCCCAGACTGTCCCCAGGCTGTCCCCAGGCCATCTCCAGGCCATCCCCAGGCTGTCCCCAGACTGTCCCCAGGCCCTTCCCAGACTGTCCCCAGACTGTCCCCAGGCTGTCCCCAGGCCATCCCCCCCCAGGCTGTCCCCAGGCTGTCTGTCCCCAGGCTGTCCCCCAGACTGTCCCCAGGCTGTCCCCAGGCTGTCTGTCCCCAGGCAGTCCCCAGGCCGTTCCCAGACTGTCCCCCAGACTGTCCCCAGGCCATCCCCCCCCAGGCCGTCCCCAGGCTGTCCCCAGGCTGTCTGTCCCCAGGCTGTCCCCAGGCTGTCTGTCCCCAGGCCATCCCCAGACTGTCCCCAGGCCCTTCCCAGACTGTCCCCAGGCTGTCCCCAGGCTGTCTGTCCCCAGGCTGTCCCCAGACTGTCCCCAGGCTGTCTGTCCCCAGACTGTCCCCAGGCTGTCTGTCCCCAGGCCATCCCCAGACTGTCCCCAGGCCCTTCCCAGACTGTCCCCAGGCTGTCTGTCCCCAGGCTGTCCCCAGGCTGTCCCCACACTGTCCCCAGGCTGTCCCCAAGCTGTCCCAGGGGGAGTCCCCCACCTGCTGCCCATGGACAGGCGGTTGCTGCTCTTCTCCTTGCGGCTCTTCCCAGAGGATGCCCGGCGCAGGGTCACCCTGGGGGACAGCGGTGGTGGCCTGAAGGCTGGGGCACCAGGACCCCCTCCGTCTGTCCGTCCATCCGTCCATAGCCACATCCTTCCATCCATGGATCCTCTCCATGCATGGATCCATTCATCCGTGGATTTCTCCATCCATCCATGGCCCCATCCTTCCATCCATGGCTCCTCTCCATCCATGGCTCCTCTCCATCAATGGATCCATCCATCCATGGATCCTCTCCATGCATGGATCCATCCATCCGTGGATTTCTCCATCCATCCCTGGATCTCTCCATCCATCCATCCATCCATGGCCCCATCCCTCCATCCATGGATCCTCTCCATCCATGGATCCATCCATCCATGGATCTCTCCATCCATCCATCCATCCATCCATCCATCCATCCATCCATCCATCCCTCCATGGACCCATCCCTCCATCCATGGATCCTCTCCATCCATGGATCCATCTATCTCTGGATCTCTCCATCCATCCATGGATCTCTCCATCCATCCCTCCATCCATGGATCCTCTCCATCCATGGATCCATCCATCATGGATCTCTCCATCCATGGATCCATCCATCCATGGATCCTCTCCATCCATGGATCCATCTATCTCTGGATCTCTCCATCCATCCATGGATCTCTCCATCCATCCCTCCATCCATGGATCCTCTCCATCCATGGATATCTCCATCCATTCATCCATCCATGGATTTTTCCATCCATCCATGGATTTCTCCATCCATCCCTCCATCCATGGATCCTCTCCATCCATGGATATCTCCATCCATTCATCCATCCATGGATTTTTCCATCCATCCATGGATCTCTCCATCCATCCATGGATCCATCCATCCATCCCTCCATGGCTCCACCCCTCTGTGCCTCCACCTTCCCCCCCATCTATTTCTCCACCTCTTTCTCCATCTGTCCATCCTATTTCCCCATCCCTTCATCCACCCCCTCCCTCCCACCCCCACATCCCCTCTGTCCCCCTCCATCCCCTCTCCCCCCTGCCCAGGCCGGGGCTCTCACCCCAAATCCAAGAACTTCCTCCGCGTTTTCTTATCCAGCCCCACGCTCGGGCTGCCGGGCTCGGGGGGGCTCACGTCCCGGCTGTCATCTGCAGGGGTGGCACCAGCCTGTCACACTCACTGTCCCCCCCACCCCACCGAGAGGTCCCCGGGGGGCTCAGGGGGGTCTCACCTTGGCTGTGCTGCCGGGGTGGGCGGCGGGCGGAGCCGGGGGAGCTGTCGGAGCTGGGGCCAGGAGTGGGGGGCCGGGGGTCCCGACAGCCCCTCCTGGGATGGGGTGTTGGTGAGGGGTCGGTAGCGGCTGAGGGGGGGCGTGGGGGCCGGGGGCTCCCCCAGGCCCGGCCCTGCCACCCCCGGCTCGAAGGAGAAGCCGTCGGGGCGGGAGAAGGGCGAGGGGGCCGGGGGGCTGCTCTCGCTCTCGGTGCCCTGCGGGGGCAGGGGCGGGGGGGGGGGGGTCAAAGCTCTGCAGCCCCCCAGGATTGTCCCCGAGATCCCCTTCCCTGCCACCAACCCCGTCCTTGGTGTCCCCTGTCCCTGCCCAACCCATTCCTTGGTGTCCATGGTGTGCCCCAGGCCTGTCCCTGGGGTCCCTGGGGTCCCCTGCCCCTGTGACGCCCCCAGCCCTGCGCCCTCCCCAGTGTCCCCAATGTCCCTGGTGTCCCCAGTGGTGTCCCCAGTGTTCTTGGTGTCCCCGGTGTCCCCAGTGTCCCCGGTGTCCCCGGTGTCCCCAATGCCCCCAGTGTCCCTGGTGTCCCCACTGTCCCTGGTGTCCCCAGTGTCTCCGGTGTCTCCGGTGTCCCCAATGTCCCCAGTATCCCCAGTGTCCCTGGTGTCCCCAGTGCCCCCAGTGTCCCCGGTGTCCCCAGTGTCCCCAGTGCCCCCCAGTGTCCCTGGTGCCTCCAGTGCCCCCAGTGTCCCCAATGTCCCCAATGTCCCCCAGTACCCCCAGTGCCCCCAGTGTCCCCGGTGTCCCCAGTGTCCCCGGTGTCCCCAATGTCCCCAGTATCCCTAGTGTCCCCAGTGTCCCCAGTGTCCCCGGTGTCTCCGGTGTCCCCAGTGTCCCCAGTGTCCCCAGTGTCTCCAGTGTCCCCAATGTCCCCGGTGTCCCCAGTGTCCCCAAGGTCCCCAGTGTCCCTGGTGTCCCCGGTGTCCCCGGTGTCCCCAATGTCCCTGGTGTCCCCAGTGTCCCCAATGTCCCCAGTATCCCTAGTGTCCCCAATGTCCCCGGTGTCCCCCGGTGTCCCCGGTGTCTCACCGCAGCCTCGGGCCCCTCGTCGCCCTCGGTGGAGCTGGCGCTGTCGCGCAGGCGGGAGCGCGAGGGCCGGTGGCGGCGGCCGCGGGCCAGGAGCCGGGCGCGGGCCTTGTGCAGGCTGCTGTCCAGGCGCGGCGTCTCTGGAACCACAGCGGTAAAAATCTGGGAGTGACGGAGAGACCGGGGCAGAGAGAGACGGACGGACAGACGGACGGACGGACGGACGGACAGTGGGATGGATGGGGAGAGAGCGGGGACAGCGGAGAGGGGGATGGATGAGGAGGGAGATTGATTGGGTGGATGGAGGGGTGGATGGACGGACGGATGGATGGACAGACAGATGGATGGATGGATGGATGATGGAGGGATGGATGGAGGGATGGATGGATGGACAGATGGAGGGATGGACGGATGGATGGATGGACAGACAGATGGAGGGATGGATGGATGATGGAGGGATGGATGATGGATGGATGGACAGATGGACGGATGGAGGGATGGACGGGTGATGGAGGGGTGGATGGATGATGGATGGACAGACGGACAGACGGAGGGATGGATGGATGATGGAGGGATGGATGGATGATGGATGGATGGATGGATGGATGGACAGACAGATGGACAGATGGAGGGATGGACAGACAGACGGATGGAGGGATGATGGATGATGGATGGACGGACAGACGGACAGACGGAGGGATGGATGTTCAGATGGATGTACAGAGGGACGGACGGAGGGATGGATGATGGATGGACAAAGGGATGGACAGAGGGACGGATGAGCAGGAAGGGGACAGGGAAGCGTTGGAGGCAGGTGGACAGACAGGGAAGGCCAGCCCAGTAGAGAGGGGACAGAGGGACAGGGACAGGGGACAGAGGGACAGGGACAGGGAGAGGGACAGGGACAGAGGGACAGGGACAGGGACAGGGACAGAGGGACAGGGATAGGGACAGGGACAGGGACAGAGGGACAGGGACAGGGACAGGGAGAGGGACAGGGACAGGGGACAGAGGGACAGAGGGACAGGGACAGGGACAGGGACAGGGACAGGGACAGAGGGACAGGGATAGGGACAGGGACAGGGGACAGAGGGACAGAGGGACAGGGACAGGGACAGGGACAGGGCAGGGTGAGCGGCCCCCAGGAGGACAGGAGGGGGCACAAGGAGCGGGGAGCATTGGGGACATGGGAAGGGGCACCCCGGTGGGGCGGGACAGGGGACAGGGGGACAGAGAGAAACGTTCAAAGAGATGCCCCAGCAGGGGGACAAGGAGAGCGGGGGTGACCCTGAGGGCAGAGTGTCCCTGTCACCCAGGAGGGACACACCTTGCCCAGGTCCCACTGGGATCCCCCCAATATCCACACCCTGCTCTGTGCCCCAAACCCCACCCGAGGGGTGGCTCTGGGCTGTGTCCCCTGTGCTGTCCCCAGGGCCCTGTCACCCCCTGCACACCCCTGTGCCTGCACCCCCATGTCTGTGTCCCCGGTGTCCCTGGTGTCCCTGGTGTCCCCGGCATCCCCAGTGTCCCCAGTGTCCCTGGTGTCCCTGGTGTCCCCAGTGTCCCCAATGTCTCTGGTGCCCCCCAGTGTCCCCAGTGTCCCCAGTGTCCCCGGTGTCCCTGGTGTCCTTGGTGCCCCCAGTGTCCCCGGTGTCCCTGGTGTCCTTGGTGGCCCCAGTGTCCCCAGTTTCCCTGGTGTCCCTGGTGCCCCCAGTGTCGCTTTCCCACTGGTGTTCCCAGTGTCCCCAATGTCTCTGGTGTCCCTGGTGTCCCCGGTGTCCCTGGTGCCCCCAGTGATCTCGGTGCCCTCAGTGTCCCCAGTGACGCTTTCCCCCTGGTGTCCCTAGTGTCCCCAGTGTCCCCAGTGCCCCCGGTGTCCCCAGTGTCCCTGGTGTCCCCGGTGTCTCTGGTGCCCCCCAGTGTCCCCAGTGTCCCCGGTGTCCCTGGTGTCCCTGGTGCCCCCAGTGTCACTTTCCCCCTGGTGTTCCCAGTGTCCCCGGTGTCCCCGGTGTCCCCAGTGTCCCCAGTGCCCCCAGTGACCCTGGTGTCCTCAGTGTGTGCCCCCAGTGTCCCCAGTGTCCCCGGTGTCGCTTTTCCTCCGGTGTCCCCAGTGTGTCCCCAGTGTGTCCCCAGTGTCCCCGGTGTGCCCAGTGTCCCCGGTGTCCCTGGTGCCCCCAGTGTCCCCAGTGTCACTTTTCCCCCGGTGTCCCCAGTGTGTGTCCCCCGTGTCTCACCGCAGCCTCGGGCCCCTCGTCACCTGTGCACCTGTCCCCATGTCCCTGTCACCCCCACATCCCCCCGTGCATGTCCCCATGTCCCCTTCCCCCTGCGCATCCCGGTGTCCCCAAGCACACATCGTCCCCGAGGCCGGATCGGGGGGGGTCCCCCCCTCACCACGGGGGGGACACTGAGGGTGGGTGGGGGTCCCACGGGGGGGGGTGGGTTCTGCACCCCCCAGCCCCTCCGGGAACTCACCAAAAACCTCGTCCGTGTCCTGCAGCTTGGAGACCGACATGGTGGCACCGAGCTGGGGACAGAGGGGACGCTCAGGGGACAGAGACCGGCCCCTCTGTGCCCCCCCCCGCGCCGGGAACCCCCTCAGCAGAGCGGCCGGGAAGGGGTTAAAGCCCCCCCCGCCCGCCCCCCGGTGCTCGGGGAGTCTGGGGTGGGGGGGGGGCGGGGAACCGGGACCGGCGGGGGTTGGGCCGGGAATGCTGGACCGGGAATATCGAACCGGGAATATCGAACCGAGGGAATATCGAACATGGGGCTGTCCCGGGTGAGGGGCACGACCGGGGCACGACCGGGGATGTACCGGGGCTGTACCGGGGCTGTACCGGGGGGATGGAGCTGTACCGGGGGCGGTACCGGGGATGCACCGGGTCTGTACTGGGGGATGGGGAGGCACCGGGGCTGTACCGGGGGATGGGGCTGTACCGGGGCTGTACCGGGGCAGGACCGGAGCTGTACCGGGGGATGGAGCTGTACCGGGGGATGGGGCTGTACCGGGTCTGTACCGGGGCCGTACCGGGGCTGTACGGGGATGCACCGGGGGATGGGGCTGTACCGGGGCCGTACCGGGGCTGTACCGGGTCTGTACCGGGGGATGGAGCTGTACCGGGTCTGTACCGGGGCCGTACCGGGGCTGTACCGGGTCTGTACCGGGGGATGGGGCTGTACCGGGGCTGTACCGGGGCCGTACCGGGTCTGTACCGGGGGATGGAGCTGTACTAGGGCTGTACCGGAGCTGTACCGGGGATGCACCGGGGGATGGAGCTCTACCGGGGGATGGGGCTGTACCGGGGCTGTACCGGGGATGCACCGGGGCCGTACCGGGTCTGTACCGGGGCCGTACCGGGTCTGTACCGGGGCCGTACCGGCGCCGCTCTCCGGGGGTGACGCCCTGCCCGCTCCCCGCCCCCGCACTCACCCGCGCTCCTGGGGCATCCTGCTCGCCCCCGCTCGCCTCCCGCCGGACCGGACCGGACCGGACCGGACCGGTGGCGGGGCCGGTAGGAGCGGAGGGCGCTGCCGAACCGGGCCGGGCCGCCCCACCGGGCCGGGGGCCTCGGGGTTGGGTGGGGGGGGGGGGGCACAGGAACCCGGAAAGGGCGGGGGCGGCGGGGGCGGGGTCTGCCCGGTGCGGACGGACGGACGGACGGACGGACACCGGCCCGGGGTGGGGGACACGGGGACACCTCGGGGGGGTGCTGAAGGGACAGCGCCGGGGGGGGGACACCGAGGGCGCACCGGGCACGGAGGGACAGGCGGCGGTGCTGAAGGGACAGCGACCGGCGGGGACACGGGCGCGACACCGGTGTCCCCAGTGTCCCCCCCCCCGCCAGCCCGGGGGGTCCCTCAAAGTCCCCCCTCCCAGTCCCTCCCAGTTCAGCCGGTGTCCCCCACCCTCACCAGTGCCCCCCACCCTCCCCCAGAGCCCCCCCACCCTCCCCAGTGCCCCCCCTCACCTTCTCCCAGTGCCCCCCACCCTCCCCAGTAACCCCCCCCCCCACACCCCCCCCTACTCCTTCCCGTGACCCCAAAACCATTCCCAGTCCTCCCAGTTCCACCCCCAGACCCTTCCCAGTCCCTCCCAGTGCCCCCCCACCCTCCCCCAGTTCCCACCCCCCACCTTCTCCCAGTGCCCCCCCACCCTTCCCAGTCCCTCCAGTGCCCCCCCATCCTCCTCACCGCCCCCCCCCACCCTCCCCCAGTTCCTCCCCCACCTTCTCCAGTGCCCCCCCCACTCCTCCCAGTCCCTCCCAGTGCCCCCCACCCTCCCCAGTAACCCCCCTCCCACACCCCCCCTACTCCTTCCCGTGACCCCAAAACCATTCCCAGTCCTCCCAGTTCCCCCCCCCCAGACCCTTCCCACTCCCTCCAGTGCCCCCCACCCTCCCCCAGTCCCCCCCCCCATCCTCTCCCAGTTCCCCCCCACCCTTCCCAGCGCCGTCCAACCCTCCCCAATGTCCCCCCCCATCCTCCCCAGTTCCCCCCCAACCCTTCCCAGTTCCTCCAGTGCCCCCCACCCTCCCCCAGTTCCCCCCACCTTCTCCCAGTGCCCCCCCACACCCCCCCCACTCTTTTCCGTGACCCCAAAAACCATTCCCAGTCCTCCCAGTTCCCCCCCCAGACCCTTCCCAGTCCCTCCAGTGCCCCCCCACCCTCCCCAGCGCCCCCCCCCACCTTCTCCCAGAGCCCCCCCAACCCTCCCCAGTACCCCCCCTACTCCTTCCCGTGACCCCAAAACCATTCCCAGTCCTCCCAGTTCCCCCCCAGACCCTTCCCAGTTCCTCCCAGTGCCCCCCACCCTCCCCAGTAACCCCCTCCCACACCCCCCCCACTCCTTTCCATGACCCCAAAATCATTCCCAGTCCTCCCAGTTCCCCCCCCCCACCCTTCCCAGTCCCTCCCAGTGCCCGGCAGAAGGAGGCGCGGGGGGGGGAAGGGGAGCTCCAGGCCGCGTTTATGGGGCGGTGCGAGGTGGGGGGGGGGGGGTCTCGGGTGGGTGTGGGGGGGGGGGTCGGGGCGGGGGGGCGCGGTGCATCCATCCATACATAGGTACATTTCTATATATAAGTTATATACACACCCACAGGTACACGTGTGAGATTAAATAACCCCCCCCCCGGCCCTCCCTCACCTTTAAATAACCCCCCCCCTCCCCACCCCCTTTCCTTCCCCCCCCGAGTGGCTCCAATCCAGTCGGACCCCCCCCCCCTCCCCAAAAACACCCCCCCCCCCCCCTCAGGCGCCCCCCGCCCTCCCCCTTTCCCAGTATAACCAGCTCTGGCTCCCAGTTGCCCCCACATCCAGTTACTGTCGGAGACTCCGGGGGGGGGGGCGAAATAGAAATGAAAAATAAAGGGGATCCCCCCCCCTCCCCCACCCTCCACGCCCCCCCCTCACCCCAGGCGGAGAGGGCGGGACCCCCCCCCCCCCCGGGGGGTGGGGAGGGGGAGGGGGGTGTCCCAGCCCCAGAGAAATGCGATTTTTTTTTTGGGGGGGGGGGGGGTTATTTACAGGGGAGGGGGTGGGAGCATCGCCCCCCCACCCCAGAGGGGACCCCCCCCCCCCCGTGTGTGTGTGTCCCCCCCCCCCGCCCAGGGGAAGGCGAAAGCCCCGAGCTCGGGGGTTGGGGGGTGGGGGGCGTTGGCAGGGGTGGGGGGCGTCCCCAGAGAGGGGCAACCCCCCCTTCCCGCGGGGGGGGCAATGGGGCTGAGCCCCCCCCCAATTCGCGGGGGTTGGCAAAGGCTCGGGGGTCCCCCCCCAGCCCCCCCCACGGCGATGGTGGCACTGAGAGGAGAGGGGGGGGACACTTGGCGCGTGTCCCCCCCCCCCCCCCATGGCGGTGGTCCCGGGGGGGTCACCTCGATGTGGGGGTGCGGGGTTGGGGGGGGGGGGGGGGCGCGGCAAAGACCCCCCCCCCGCTCCGGCCGTGAGTCCCAAGAGAAGGGTCTGGGGGGCTCTTCCAGTGTGTCCCCCCCCCCCAAAACTCGGCTCACATTTGGGGGCGGGGGGGGGTGGGGACATTGTCCTTTGTGTGTCCCCCCCCCCGCGGGTCCATGACGTCACCACGAGACTCACACCGGACACAGACACGAACGCGGGGGGGGTGTCGCGACCACCCCCCCCCCCCCCAAAAAAAAACCCCCACCGCTGTCTGTGCCCCTCGGGGGGGAGTGGGGGGCACCAGGAGGCCCTGGCTGGGGTGGGGGGGGAGTGTGGGGGGCAGGGCTGGGGTGGGGTGGGGGGGGATGAAGAGGGGGGACCCCCACCCACCCACCCACCCCACCCTCCCTCCCTCCCCAGGCCGGAATCGCTGCGGGTTGAGGGTTGGTTTAGGTCGGGTTGGAATTTTTCAAAGTCTGCAGCTTGGCCTCCAGTTCGGAGATCTGAAAAACAGCAAAGGGGACAGGTCTCAGCTGGGGGGGGGGGCCGGGGGGGGGGACACGGGGACAGGACCAGGAGGGGGACAGGGGGGGACATGGCGGGGGGGGGGGGGACACGGGGACAGGACCAGGAGGGGACAGGGGGGACATGGCGGGAGGGGGGGGACACGGGGACAGGACCAGGAGGGGACAGGGGGGACATGGCGGGAGGGGGGGGACACGGGGACAGGACCAGGAGGGGACAGGGGGGACATGGCGGGGGGGGGGACACGGGGACAGGACCAGGAGGGGGACAGAGGGGACATGGCAGGGGGGGGGACATGGTGGCACAGGAGGGGGACACGGAGCGGGGGGGGGGAATGCAGGGCAGGGGGGCTGAGGGACACGGGGACACGCAGGGGACACGGGGATGGCCGGGGGTGACACAGGGGACACGCAGGGGTGACTTGGGGACATGCACACGGGGGACACAGATGGCTGGGGGTGACCCAGGGGTGACACAGGGATGACACAGGGGTGACTGGGGGTCACACTGGGGACACAGGGATGGCCGGGGGGGTGACACAGGGGACACACAGCGGTGACTGGGGGGACATAGGGGTCACACAGGGGTCAGGCAGGGGTCACACAGGGGTGACTTGGGGACACGCACACGGGGGACACAGGGATGGCTGGGGGTGACACAGGGGACACGCAGGGGTGACTTGGGGACACGCACACGGGGGACACAGATGGCTGGGGGTGACCCAGGGGTGACTGAGGGGACACAGGGATGGCCGGGGGACACGCAGGGGACACGCACGGGTGACTGGGGGGACACGGGGGTCACCCAGGGGTGACTGGGGGTTACACTGGGGACACAGGGATGGTTGGGGGTGACACAGGGGTGACTGGGGGGACACAGAGGTCACACAGGGGTGACTTGGGGGACACAGGGGTCACACAGGGGTGACTTGGGGACACGCACACGGGGGACACAGATGGCTGGGGGTGACCTAGGGGTGACTGGGGGGACACAGAGGTCACCCAGAGGTCACCCAGGGGTCACCCAGGGGTGACTGGGGGGTCACACTGGGGACACAAGGATGGCTGGGGGTCACTCAGGGGTCACACAGGGGTGACTGGGGGGGGACAAAGGGATGGCTGGGGGTGACACAGGGGTGACACAGGGATGGCTGGGGGTGACACAGGGGTCACACAGGGGTGACACAGGGGTGACACAGGGATGGCTGGGGGTGACACAGGGGTCACACAGGGATGGCTGGGGGTGACACAGGGGTGACACAGGGATGGCTGGGGGTGACACAGGGGTCACACAGGGGTGACACAGGGGTGACACAGGGATGGCTGGGGGTGACACAGGGGTGACTGGGGGGGGACAAAGGGATGGGCTGGGGGTGACACAGGGGTCACACAGGGTTGACACACAGGGGTGACACAGGGATGGCTGGGGGTGACACAGGGGTGACACAGGGGTGACACAGGGGTGACACAGGGATGGCTGGGGGTGACACAGGGGTCACACAGGGATGGCTGGGGGTGACACAGGGGTGACACAGGGGTGACACACAGGGGTGACACAGGGGTGACACAGGGGTGACACAGGGATGGCTGGGGGTGACACAGGGGTGACACAGGGGTGACACAGGGGTGACACAGGGATGGCTGGGGGTGACACAGGGGTGACACAGGGGTGACACAGGGATGGCTGGGGGTGACACACAGGGGGGGCACAGGGACGGGCTGGGATGGGTCGGGGGGCTGCAGGCAGGGGCTCTGTGGGATGCCAGGGGACATTTTGGGGGGGGGGGGGGGGGGTGATGAGGTGGCTGAGTGAGGGGGGGGCGGGGGGGGACGCTCTGCTGGCTGTTGGGGACCTCCCCCGCTGTGCCCTGGTGCCCCCCGGCCGGGCGGGGCCGGCCCCTCCCCGTGACCCCCCCACCCCACCCCGGGCGGGATCCTTTGGGATCCGGTGAGCCCGGGGAGGGGGATCGGCTTGTGCCCGGCGCGGGATCCCTGGGGCCCGGCGGGGGATCCGGCATGACCAGCATGGGATCCCGACGGGAGCGGCCCGGCGCCCCGCCCCGCTGCAGCGGGATCCCCGGGGCTGATCCAGAGCGGGATCCAGGCCCGGCAGGAGGCTCAGGGCGCCCGAGTGGATCCCTGGACAGATCCCAGGTGGATCCTGGGCAGGCTCAGGGCAGATCCCAGGCAGATCCCAGGTGGATTCCGAGTAGATCCCAGGCAGATCCTGGGCAGATCCCAGGCAGATCCTGGAGAGATCCCAGGCGGATCACGGGTGGATCCCGGGCAGCTCCAGGGCAGATCCCGGGTGGATCCTGGGCAGATCCCAAGCAGATCCAGGACGGATCCCGGGTGGATCCCAGGTGGATCTCAGGCAGATCCCGGGCAGATCCTGGGCAGACCCAGGGCAGATCCCGAGCAGACCCAGGGTGGATCCCAGGCAGATCCCAGGCCAATCCTGGGCAGATCCCGAGCAGACCCAGGGCGGATCCCGGGCAGATCCCAGGCAGATCCAGGATGGATCCCTGGTGGCTCCCAGGTGGATCTCAGGCAGATCCCGGGTGGATCCCAGGTGGATCCCCAGCGATCCGGCGGCGGGAGCAGGGTCCGGTGGGAGCAGATCCCCCACGATCCGGCGTGGGATCCGTGGCTCTCAGTCCGGAGGGAGCTCCGGGGGACCGCCCGGCGGGGTCCGGCGGCCGAGCAGATCGCCGGGATCCATCGCTGGCGCGGCGGGAGCGGCGTGGCCGGGGCCGGGGCCGGGGCCGGGGCCGGGGCCGGGGCCGGGGCCGGGGGGGTCAGGGACATCCCGCGTCCCGGCGCCCCGTGCCCACCTTCTCCTGCAGCTTCTCCATCTCCTCCTTGTGCGCCAGCTCCGACTCCTCCAGCACCCGCCGCTGCGCCGTCTCCTTCTTCAGGAACTCGATCTCCCTGCCGGGACCCGAGGGCTGGGTCAGTGCTCCCCGCGGCCAGGGGGTGTCCCGGGGGGGTTGGGTGGGGGGGTCAGGACCCTGCTCGGAGCAGGGGGGTGGTGCCCGGGGGTCCCCCAGAGGCTGGGCGGTGCCTGGGGGTGCTCAGGAAGGAGTTGGTGCCCCGTGGATCTGGGGGTCCTGGAAGGGTTTGGGTGGGAACCTGAGGATCAGGGGGTCCTGGAAGGGTTTGGGTGGGAACCTGAGGATCAGAGGGTCCTGGAAGGGTTTGGGTGGAAACCTGCGGATCAGGGGGTCCTGGAAGGGTTTGGGTGGGAATCTGGGGGTCCTGGAAGGGTTTGGGTGGGAACCTGCGGATCAGAGGGTCCTGGAAGAGTTTGGGTGGGAATCTGGGGGTCCTGGAAGGGTTTGGGTGGGAACCTGCGGATCAGGGGGTCCTGGAAGGATTTGGGTGGGAACCTGTGGATCAGAGGGTCCTGGAAGGGTTTGGGTGGGAACCTGCGGATCAGGGGGTCCTGGAAGGGTTTGGGTGGGAACCTGAGGATCAGAGGGTCCTGGAAGGGTTTGGGTGGGAACCTGTGGATCTGGGGGTCCTGGAAGGGTTTGGGTGGGAACCTGCAGATCTGGGGGTCCTGGAAGGGTCCAGGGGTGCCCAGGGACAGGGGTGCCCAAAGGATGGACCCACAGCCAAGGGCTGGCTCAGCCCGGTGACGCTCTGTGCCCAAGGACACCCTGGGGACACCCTGGGGACACCCGAGGGGACGCTGGGAGCTGCCCTCACTTCTGCTGGTACTCCTTGATGAGCCGCTTGGCCTTGCTGTACTTGCGCTCCAGGGTCTGGTACTGGGCCTGGGTCTCCTTGAGGTGCTCGTCCACGGCCTGGCAGAGGTTCTGCGCCTCCATCCAGTAACCTTCCAGCTTCTCCATGCGCTCCTTGTTCTCCTCCACGCTCTGCTCCAGCTGGGCCTTCTCGGCCCTCCAGCGCGCCTTCTCCTGCTCCAGGCACTGCAGCTGGGGACAGCGGTGTCACCACGGGGGCGTGGCACGGCCAGGGGATGGGAGATGGGAGATGGCATGACCAGGGAACAGGGATGGGAGATGGCACAGCCAGGGGACAAGCAGGACACAGCACAGCCAGGGGATGGGAGATGGGACACGGCACAGCCAGGTGACAGGGACATGGCACAGCCAAGGGAAGGGACATGGCACAGCCAGAGAACAGGGAAGGGAGATGGCACAGCCAGGGGATGGGAGATGGGAGATGGCACAGCCAGGTGACAGGCAGGAGATGGCACAGCCAGGGGATGGCACACGGCACAGCCAGGGGGTGAGAGATGGCACAGCCAGGTGACAGGCAGGAGATGGCACAGCCAGGGAACAGGGAAGGGAGATGGCACAGCCAGGGAACAGGGAAGGGAGATGGCACAGCCAGGGGATGGGGATGGGAGGTGGCACAGCCAGGTGACATGCAGGACACGGCACAGCCAGGGAACAGGGATGGGAGATGGCACAGCCAGGGGAAGGGAGGTGGCACAGCCAGGTGACAGGCAGGAGATGGCACAGCCAGGGGACAGAGATGGGAGGTGGCACAGCCAGGTGACAAGCAGGACACGGCACAGCCAGGGGATGGCACACAGCACAGCCAGGTGACAGGCAGGAGATGGCACAGCCAGGGGATGGCACACAGCACAGCCAGGTGACAGGCAGGAGATGTCACAGCCAGGGGAAGGGAGGTGGCACAGCCAGGTGACAGGCAGGAGATGGCACAGCCAGGGGAAGGGACATTGGCACAGCCAGGGGATGGCACACAGCACAGCCAGGTGACAGGCAGGAGATGGCACAGCCAGGGGGTGAGAGATGGCACAGCCAGGGAAAAGGGATGGGAGGTGGCACAGCGAGGGGAAGGGACATGGCACAGCCAGGGGATGGCACACAGCACAGCCAGGTGACAGGCAGGAGATGGCACAGCCAGGGGATGGCACACAGCACAGCCAGGTGACAGGCAGGACACGCCAGGACGTGGAACGGCCCGTGCAGGAGAAGGCACATTCAGGGTGCCAGAGCAGCTGTCAGGGCGTCCCCCCCCACCCCAGGCTGCCAAGACCCCATTCTCACCTTCCTCTTGAGCTGCTGGATCTCAGCCTCGGTCACGGCGTGTTTGATCTGGAGCTGCGGGAGAGCCGGGGTGGGCACGGGGGTGGGCACGGGGGTGGGCACGGGGGGTGGGCACAGCAGGCACCCCCCCTGCCCTCCTCCCCAGCCCCCCTTCCCTCACCTCCTTGAACTTGTGCACCAGCTTCTCGGGGTCCATCTCCACGGGGGACAGCGCGTCCTCGTTCTCGGCCAGCTCGAACACCTCGATGGCCATCTCCCCGCTGGGGAACATGGGGCTCATCTCCTCTTCCTCGTCCGTGGCGTATTCCCCGGTCTGCTGGGCGGGCACGGGGCCAGGGTTGGTACCCCGGGGAGAGCGGGGGGGGGTCCCTGCCGTGCTGCCCACCCCCCCCCAAGCCCCAGGTGTGCCCCCCTCACCTCCTCGTCGTCCTCGGTGTACTGGGCGTAGCGCTGCTCCATCATCTCCCGCTGCCACCGCTCCTGCTCCAGCGTCTGCTGGATCAGCTGCGCCACCTCGCTCTGCTCGCCCGGCTTCTCCCGCCCGATCAGGAACCTGCGGGGGCACCGCCCGTCAGGGGACAGGCGGGGGACAGGCAGGGGACAGGAAGGGGACAGGCAGGGGACAGCTGGGGGACAGGCGGGGGACAGGCAGGGGACAGGCAGGGGACAGGCAGGGGACAGGCGGGGGACAGGCAGGGGACGGCCGGGGGACACCTGGGGGGCACCACGGGTCAGGGGCACTGGGCACAGCCAGGGGACACGTGGGGGACACTGAGGGTCAGGGGGCACAGGGCACAGGCAGGGAACAGCCGGGGGATAGCTGGGGGACAGGCAGGGGACAGGCAGGGGACACCAGGAGGCAGCCAGGGGGGCACCACGGGTCAGAGGGCACAGGGCACAGCCAGGGGACAGCCAGGGGACAGCCAGGGGACACTGAGGGTCAGCAGGCATAGGGCACAGCCAGGGGACACCCAGGGGACACCAGAGGGGCACAGCCAGGGGACACCCAGAGGATGCCTGGGGGGCACACCCAGGGGGCACAGCCAGGGGACAGCTGGGGGGCACAGCCAGGGGACACCCAGAGGACACCAGGGGACGCCCAGGGGACACCCAGGGGCACACCCAGGGGACACCCAGGGTCACAGCCAGGGGACACCCAGGGTCACAGCCAGGGGACATCCCTGCAGCTCCCCTGGGTTCAGGGGGCATTGCGGGCTCCCATGAGTTGGGAGCACTCTGGGGAGCCCCAGGGTGGCACTCTGGGGACAGATGGAGCACTCTGGGGGACAGGCAGTGGGGCAGGGACACTCAGGGGGCTCAGCAGGGACTGGGAGGGGTGGGGTGGGGTGGGGGTCTCGGAGCTCCTCACACCCCCTCCCCACGACCCCCGGCTCCTACCGGACGCGGCCCTTGGTGTTCCTGAGCACGGAGGCGGCGAAGCTCTGCGTCACCCCCACCAGGCTGGTGCCGTCCACCTCCACGATCAGGTCGTTCACCTGGATCCTGGGCAGGGATTAGGGAATTCGGGATCAGAGTCAGGGGACAAAGGTCGGGGACACCCACAGGACGCGCTTGTGTGGCACCTGGATGGCATCATGGGTGGAGGGATGGAGGGATGGATGGATGGATGGATGGATGGAGGGATGGAGGGATGGATGGGTGGATGGAGGGATGGATGGGTGGATGGATGGAGGGATGGATGGAGGGATGGAGGGATGGATGGAGGGATGGAGGGATGGAGGGATGGATGGATGGAGGGATGGATGGATGGATGGATGGATGGATGGAGGGATGGATGGATGGATGGATGGATGGAGGGATGGATGGATGGATGGATGGGTGGAGGGAGGGATGGAGGGATGGAGGGATGGATGGAGGGATGGAGGGATGGATGGATGGAGGGATGGATGGATGGATGGAGGGATGGAGGGATGGATGGAGGGATGGAGGGATGGATGGAGGGATGGAGGGATGGAGGGATGGATGGATGGAGGGATGGATGGATGGATGGGTGGATGGAGGGATGGATGGATGGATGGATGGATGGATGGATCCACAGATGTATGGACAGATGGAACCATGGATGGATGGAGGGACGGAGGGCTGACAGGGAGGAGCAGGGCAGGGGACACACATCAATCTCCTCCCATCCACAAGAAGTCCCTGGGGGGCTCTGGGGGGGTCCCCTCCTGGGGGATTTGGGATGTGTGTGGGGGGAGCCTGGCGCAGGTTCCAGCAGAAGGGGCTGGAATGTGCCCCCAGTGCTGGGCTGGGCAGGGTCAGGGCGCCCGCCCAGCCCCAGGGGGCACACCTCGGGGGCACACCTGGCCCCAGGGGCACACCCGGGGGGCACACCCGGCCCCGGGGGGCACACCTGGGGGCACACCTGGGGGGCACACCTGGGGGCTCTCCCACCCAGCCCCAGAGGGGCACATCCAGGGGCACACCCAGCCCCTGGGGCACACCTGAGGGCACACCTGGTCCCGGGGGGCACACCTGGGAGGCACACCTGGGGGCTCCACCCAGACCTGGGGGGCACAGCCGGGGGGCTCTCCCACCCAGCCCCGGGGGGGCACACCTGGCCCCAGGGGCACACCCGGGGGGCACACCCGGCCCCGGGGGGCACACCTGGGGGGCACACCTGGGGGGCACACCTGGGGGCTCTCCCACCCAGCTCCGGGGGGCACACCTGGGGGGCACACCCGGCTTTGGGGGGCACACCTGGGGGCACACCTGGGGACACACCTGGGGGCTCTCCCACCCAGCTCCGGGGGGCACACCCGGGGGGCACACCCGGCTTTGGGGGGCACACCTGGGGGCACACCCAGGGGACACACCTGGGGCCTCTCTCACCCGGCCCTGGGGGGCACATCCAGGGGCACACCTGGGAGCTCCCACCTGGCCCCAGGGGGCACACCCAGGGGGCACACCTGGGGGCTCTCCCACCCTGTCCCAGCCGTACCTGCCGTCCCGGTGCGCCGCCCCGCCCTCCGTCACCGTCTTGACGAAGATCCCCAGCTTCTCCAGGCCCATGTCGGCCCCCGCGCCCATCCCGATGATGCTGATCCCCAGCCCTTCCGAGTCTGCGGGGGGGACACACGGCCGTGGTGGCACCTCCAGGGGGTTTTTTGGGGGGGGTTTGGGGGGTTTTAGGGGGGGCAGGACCCACCTTTCTCCAGCTCCACGGGGAAGAGGTCGAGCCTCTCCACCCGCTTCTCCAGCTCGTACTCGGCCGAGGCGGCCATGGGGTCGACGTCCTCATTGCGGCGGTCGTAGTCCTCGTTGGAGTAAGTGCTGAACACCTGGGGGGGCAGCGGGGGGTGGGGGGCTCAGACAGGGGGGAACCCCCCCCAAGGGGAGACCCCCCGGGAATGCTGAGAGTGTGGGACCCCCCAGAGAGCCCGTCCCAAACTGGGCCGTGGAGAGAGGGGGAGTTGGGGGAAGGATAAAGGGGGGAGAGGATGGAGATCGTGGGAGGATGGAGGGATGGAGGGATGGAGGGATGGATGGATGGATGGATGGAGGGATGGATGGAGAGATGGATGGAGGGATGGAGGGAGGGATGGAGGGATGGATGGATGGAGGGATGGAGGGAGGGAGGGAGGGATGGATGGAGGGATGGAGGGATGGATGGAGGGATGGAGGGATGGATGGATGGAGGGATGGAGGGAGGGAGGGAGGGATGGATGGAGGGATGGATGGATGGATGGAGGGATGGATGGAGGGATGGAGGGATGGATGGAGGGATGGATGGATGGATGGAGGGATGGATGGATGGATGGAGGGATGGAGGGATGGATGGATGGAGGGATGGATGGATGGATGGAGGGATGGAGGGATGGATGGATGGATGGATGGATGGATGGATGGATGGATGGAGGGAGGGATGGATGGATGGAGGGATGGATGGAGGGATGGAGGGATGGATGGAGGGATGGAGGGATGGATGGAGGGATGGAGGGATGGATGGATGGGTGGATGGATGGATGGATGGATGGATGGAGGGATGGATGGATGGATGGATGGAGGGATGGATGGAGGGATGGATGGATGGATGGATGGAGGGATGGATGGATGGATGGAGGGATGGAGGGATGGATGGAGGGATGGAGGGATGGATGGATGGATGGATGGATGGATGGAGGGATGGAGGAATGGATGATCCATGAATCCGTGGATGGATGGATGATGGACAGAAAGAAGGAAGGAAGGAAAGAAGGATAAAGAGGAAGATGGGGTGCCTCAGATCCCTGGGGTTGCCTCAGATCCCTGGGGGTGCTGAGCCCCGTTGTGAGGCACCCCCCAAAACCCTCCCTGACCCAGCTGGGCCGTGCCACCGCCCCGCTGTCCCCAGGCTGGTGACATTCCCTGCTCCCTGGGGGCTGTGGGGAGGGGCTGGCTGGGCTGGCAGATGTCCCTGGAGGGGCCCCGGCCCCTCGGTGCCGCCGGAGCCGGTGGATTAGGGATAACACACGGGGATAAAGCCTGGCCACAAAGGGAATTAGGGACGAGAGTCAGGGGACAAAGCCCGGTGACACCCACGGGACCCGCCCCGTGTGGCACCCAGGGGTGACAGGGAGGAGCAGGGCAGGGGACACACACCAACGTCCTCCCGTCCACGGGAAGTCCCTGGGGGGCTCTGGGAGGGTCCCCTCCTGGGGGGATTTGGGATATGGGGGGGGGCCTGGAGCGGGTTCCAGCAGAAGGGGCTGGAATGTGCCCCCAGTGCTGGGCCAGGTGGGGGGTCCCCAATGCCACCCACTCCCCCCAAAATGGGTTAGGGGGGCTCAGCATCACCTGGGGGCAGAGGTCTGGGGTGCTCTGACCCCCAACAAGCTGAGAGGCTTTGAGTTGAGCAGGGCAACCCCAAAAACTCCACCCATGGGTTGAGCAGGGCAACCCCAAAAACCAATCCATGGGCTGAGCAGGGCACCCCAAACCCCATCCATGGGCTGAGCAGGGCACCCCAAAAACCCCATCCATGGGCTGAGCAGTGCACCCCAAAAACCCCACCTATGGGCTGAGCAGGGCACCCCAAACCCCACCCATGGGCTGAGCAGGGCACCCCCAAAAACCCCACCTATGGGCTGAGCAGGGCACCCCAAAAACCCCACCTATAGGCTGAGCAGGGCACCCCAAAAACCCATCCATGAGGTGAGCAGGGCACCCCAAAAACCCCATCCATGAGCTGAGCAGGGCACCCCAAAAACCCCATCCATGGGCTGAGCAGGGCACCCCAAAAACCCCACCTATGGGCTGAGCAGGGCACCCCCAAACCCCATCCATGGGCTGAGCAGGGCACCCCAAAAACCCCATCCATGGGCTGAGCAGGGCACCCCAAACCCCCCACCTATGGGCTGAGCAGGGCACCCCAAACCCCATCCATGGGCAGACCAGGGCACCCCAAAAACCCCACCCATGGGTTGAGCAGAGCACCCCAAAAACCCCATCCATGGGCTGAGCAGGGCACCCCAAACCCCACCCATGAGCTGAGCAGTGCACCCCAAAAACCCCATCCATGAGCTGAGCAGTGCACCCCAAACCCCCCATCCATGGGCTGAGCAGTGCACCCCAAAAACCCCATCCATGGGCTGAGCAGGGCACCCCAAAAATCCATGGGCTGAGCAGAGCACCCCAAAAACCCCATCCATGGGCTGAGCAGGGCACCCCAAAAACCCCATCCATGGGCAGACCAGGGCACCCCAAAAATCCCACCTATGGGCTGAGCAGAGCACCCCAAACCCCATCCATGGGCTGAGCAGGGCACCCCAAACCCCATCCATGGGCTGAGCAGTGCACCCCAAAAACCCCATCCATGGGCTGAGCAGGGCACCCCAAACCCCCCACCTATGGGCTGAGCAGGGCACCCCAAACCCCATCCATGGGCAGACCAGGGCACCCCAAAAACCCCACCCATGGGTTGAGCAGAGCACCCCAAAAACCCCACCCATGGGCTGAGCAGGGCACCCCAAACCCCACCCATGAGCTGAGCAGTGCACCCCAAAAACCCCATCCATGAGCTGAGCAGTGCACCCCAAACCCCCCATCCATGGGCTGAGCAGTGCACCCCAAAAACCCCATCCATGGGCTGAGCAGTGCACCCCAAACCCCCCATCCATGGGCTGAGCAGAGCACCCCAAAAACCCCATCCATGAGCTGAGCAGGGCACCCCAAAAATCCATGGGCTGAGCAGAGCACCCCAAAAACCCCATCCATGGGCTGAGCAGGGCACCCCAAAAACCCCACCCATGGGTTGAGCAGGGCACCCCAAAAACCCCATCCATGGGCTGAGCAGGGCACCCCAAAAACCCCACCCATGAGCTGAGCAGGGCACCCCAAAAACCCATCCATGGGCTGAGCAGGGCACCCCAAAAACCCCACCCATGGGTTGAGCAGGGCACCCCAAACCCCATCCATGGGTTGAGCAGTGCACCCCAAACCCCACCTATGGGCTGAGCAGTGCACCCCAAAAACCCCATCCATGGGCTGAGCAGGGCACCCCAAAAATCCATGGGTTGAGCAGGGCACCCCAAAAACCCCATCCATGGGCTGAGCAGGGCACCCCAAACCCCATCTATGGGCTGAGCAGGGCACCCCAAAAACCCCACCCATGGGCTGAGCAGGGCACCCCAAAAACCCCATCCATGGGCTGAGCAGGGCACCCCAAAAACCTCATCCATGGGCTGAGCAGAGCACCCCAAAAACCCCATCCATGGGCTGAGCAGGGCACCCCAAACCCCATCCATGGGCTGAGCAGGGCACCCCAAAAACCCCACCCATGGGTTGAGCAGGACACCCCAAACCCCATCCATGGGCTGAGCAGTACACCCCAAAAATCCATGGGCTGAGCAGGGCACCCCAAACCCCATCCATGGGCTGAGCAGGGCACCCCAAAAACCCAAAAATCTCCATCCCACCTTCCCCAGGGCCGGGCTGGCTGCATCCCACGGGGCCCAGGTGGGATGCACAGCCCCCCCACCCGCTCCCCCATCTGACGGCCACCGCTGTGTCCCCTCCCCGGGCCGGGGCCACGGCAGCCGCTGTCCCCCCGTCCCAGGTGGGGCCACCCACCCGCTCTGACTCAGAGCCAGAATATAGGCCGGGCTCTAAAAATAACCCGGGCCCGGCACAAAGCAACCGCTGCTCCCGCGGCCGGGGGGGGGGAGAGAACACCCCCAAAATAGCTGCACGGCCCCCCCCCCCCTTCCCCAATCCCAATCCCGCCTGGAGACCCCCGAACCCCGCAGGATCCCTGCGGGAGCGATGGGGGGGGGGGGGTGGGGGGATGCTGCCGCCCACCCGGCCACGCTGCCGAGGCACTTCCCCTTCCTCCTCTTCCTCCTCTTCCTCCCCTTCCTCCTCTGCCTCCACTTCCCCAAACCCTCCTGGGCACCGCTTTGGGCAGGAGGGAGGGGGGCGTCCCCATCGCCCCCTTGTCCCCAGGGACCCCCCCCGGGTTGGGAGGAGCCCCCTGCCCCCAGGGATGCCCCGGCCCCTCTCGCAGCGGGGGATTTTTTGGGCATCCCCACCCAAAATGTTTTTTTGGGGGCCGGCGGGTGGCAGCGAGCGCCGTGTGCCCGGCCCCTGAGCACAGCGGGTCCCCAAGGCCACCTGTCCCCCCATCGCACCGGCCCTGGGGGGGCGGCGGGGGGGGGGGACAGGCAGGGCCCTGCAGGAAGCGGCTGATCAGGCAGGCCCGGGCCCTGCTTCCCCCAGCACAGGGACAGGGACAGGGACAGGGACAGGGACAGGGACAGGGACAGGAACAGCCCTGTCCCATGGGCCACAGAGCATGGGGACGCTGAGCCACAGCCCCTTCTCCTGTCCCTGCCAAAGGGGTGAGTTTGTGGGGGGGTCACACAACCCAGTCTGAGATGCTCATCACCCTGGGGTGCCCATCACCCCGGGGTGCCCATCATCCTGGTACCCCTCATCCTGGGGTGTCCATCACCCTGGGGTGCCCATCACCCTGGGGTGTTCCTCACCCTGGGGTGCCCATCATCCTGGTACCCCTCATCCTGGGGTGTCCATCACCCTGGTACCCATCACCCCGGGGTGCCCATCACCCCCTGGTACCCCTCATCCTAGGGTGTTCCTCACCTTGGGCTACCCCTCATCCTGGGGTGTCCCTTACCCTGGTACCACTCACCCTAGGGTTCTCCTCACCCTGACACCCCTCACCCTGAGGTGAGGAACACCTGCCCATCACCCCGGGCTGCCCATCACCCCCTGGTACCCATCACCCTGGGGTGACCATCACCCTGGTACCCCTCATCCTGGGGTGCTCCTCACCCTGGTACCCCTCACCCTGGGGTGCCCATCACCCTGGTACCCATCACCCTGGGCTGCCCATCACCCTGGTACCCCTCACCTTGGGCTGCCCATCACCTTGGGCTGCCCATCACCCTGATACCCCTTTACCTGGGGTGCCCCTCACCCTGGTACCCCTCACCCTGGGCTGCCCCTCACCCCGGGGTGCCCTCCCTCCCACGCCCAACCAGCCTCACCTGGATGGGCGCCGTGCTGAACTGGATCTTGCGGTTGGGGACGGGCTCCTCTTCCTCGGACAACCCCGGGATCTCCACGCAGCCCGACTCGGGCTCGTACAACCCTTCGGCCTCCTCCTCCTCCTCCAGCCCGCTGCCCCCCGAGTCCTCCCCGAGCCCGCTGTAGGCACTTATGTCCACCAGGTCCGCCTCGGAGAAATCCTCCTTCTTGGCCTCCTCGGAGCCATCGCCCTCCTCCGCCCTCTCGCCCTTGACGCCTTCCTCGCCCGCCGCCGCCGCCCCCGAGCCCCCATCCAGCCGGGGGGCTGCGGCCGCCGGACCTTCATCCCCTTTGACCGGTTGGGGCGCGGCCACCGCTTCACCCACCACCGCTGCCACCTCCACCTCCTCCTCGCCATCTCCGCTCTCCTCCACCACCTCCACGGGCTTGATCTTGCACACCTCCTGCACCCTCGGCGTGGTGGCCGCCACCTCCTTCTCCGCCGGCCGCCCGCTCTTGCCGGCCACCTTCTCCTCATCAACCGGTGGCCGGGCGCGGGCCGGAGCGGCGTGACCATCGCTTGGGCGTTGAGTGGCCTCGAAGACCCTTGGCCTCTTGGCCACCGCCTTGGCGTTGAGCGGCGTGGCCGCCCTACCCTGCGCCTTGTGCAGGTTGTTCCTCAGGTCGGCCTTCTCGAAGACGGCGCTGAGCTGGCTGACGGTGGGCGAGACGGCGTCGGCGTCCAGCTTGTCCAACGACTCGGTGCTGCCGTTGAACCTCACCACCACGTCCAGCTTGCGGTCCTGGAAGCCGGCGCGTTCCTTACGCAGCAGCAGCTTGGTGCTGGTGGCTTTCTCCTGCGGGCTCCTCTCGAAGATCTTGCGGGTCTCCTGCAGCTTGGAGAAAGGCTTGTCGGGTTTGGAGTCGAAGCGGCTGACGCGCTCCGAAACGCTGGTACCCAGCTTGAGGAGGTTGCCCTGGTCCACGCCGTCACCGAGGCTACCGGCTCGGGGCAGGGAGAGGCGCACCGGCTTCTCCTTGGCCTTGGCCAGGTCGCAGGCGCCCTCGGGGCCGGGCGCCGTCCCCATCTGCAGGAACATGTTCTTGATCCGATGCACGTTGGAGCCATACTTCTTACCGCGGCTCTTCTTGCCGTCCTCGCCGTCGGCCTCCTTTGTAGGCGCCAGGGCCTGGATGGTGGCCTCGTAAGCGTTCCGGTGCGGGGACGCGCTGCGCAGCCCCCCGGCCCCCCCCGCCGCGCCCCCGGCCGAGGGGGACCCCCCGGCCCCACCGGCCTCGGTCCTCAGCATGGTCCCGGCGCCCGCATCGCTCGCCGCCACCTCCGCCGCCGCCGCCGCTGCCCCCGGACCCCGCGCCCGCTACCGCGCCATGGGCGGGGGGCTGTACCGGGGGAGGGGGTGGGGGGGCTGTGCCGGGGGGCAGCGCTGCCCCGGCTCGGTCAGGCCATGGCCATCCCGCGGGTCCCTCTCGGCCGCGGCGTTTCTTCCTTCCTTCCTGCTTGCCTGCCTTCCTTCCTTCCTTCCTCCTCTTCCTCCTCCTCCTCCTCCTCCTCCTCCGGTGATGGAGCCGCCGCCGCCGCCGCCGCCGCCGCCGCCGCCGCGCTCTGCCCGCCCCGCTGCCCGCAGAGCCCTCTGGGTCTGAGCGCCGCTCGCTCGCTCTTCCTCTTCCTCAGCCGCGCTTCGGCCTCAGCGCCGCCGCCGCCGCCGCCGCAGCCCGGCCATGGGGACCCCCCCACGCGTGTCCCCTCCCCACGCCCGCCCGGGGTCCCCTCCCTGCGGCGGGGCTCTCCCCACCCCCGGCAGCCGCGCTGTGCAGTGTGGGGCCCCCCCCCGCCTGGGCCGCCGGTGCCACCCCCCCGGCTCTGTCCCCGCGTGTCCCCCGCTTCTGTCCCCGCGTGTCCCCCCCGCCCCGGTTCTGTCCCCGTGTCCCACACCCGGGATCTGTCCCCGTGTCCCACACCCCGGTTCTGTCCCCGCGTGTCCCCCGCTTCTGTCCCCGCGTGTCCCCCCCCCCGGTTCTGTCCCCGCGTGTCCCTCCCCCCGGTTCTGTCCCCGCGTGTCCCCCCCCCCCCCGGTTCTGTCCCCACGTCCCACACCCCGGATCTGTCCCCGCGTGTCCCCCCCCCGGATCTGTCCCCGTGTCCCCCCCCCAGCTCTGTCCCCGTGTCCCCGGTTCTGTCCCCACGTCCCCGCCTCCCCCTCCCCAGTTCTGTCCCCAGTTCTGTCCCCATGTCCCCTCAGGCTCGTCCCCGTGCCCCCCCCCCCAGTTTTGCATCCACCCCCCGGATCTGTCCCTACATCCCCTCCCCCCCCCGTCCCCACATCGACCCCCATCCTTCCCTCCCATCCCCGCCAGTCTGTCCCCGTGTCCCCCCCATCCTGTCCCCGTGTCCCCTCAGTTCTGTCCCCGTGTCCCCCGCTCCCCCTTCCCGGGGCTTCCCCTCGCCCACACCCCCAGCCCCCCCTCGCCCCCCCCAGCCCCCCCAGCCCCGGGTGTCCCCTGGTGTCCCCGCCGGACCCCGATTCAGTCCCCTGCCCTGACAGTGCCACTCCCTGGTGGCCGGAGGTGACACAGTGACAGGGGGCCCGGCCCGGGGGGTACAGCGCGCCCCCCTTTCTGCATTTAGGATATTTTGGGGGGCTTTATTTGGGTTTTTTGCCTTCCCACTGAGTGCCTGAGGGCTGGGGGGGGGGGGCCACACCCGACCCCTGTGGCCGGGGGGGGACAAGGGGACACCCCAGGTGGGAGGGACAGCAGGACCCTGCAGGTGTCCGATTGTCCCCTCCCCGTGTCACCCACGGCAGCTCCGGCTCTTTGTGCGTGACGGGGAGTGACGCGACACGGGGGGGGCACCCCACGACCACCCCCCTCCCCTCCCCTTCCCCTTCCGCCGCTGCCACCCCCCCGCTGTCCCCCCCGGTCCCCGCCGCTGCCACCCCCGCCGCTGTCCCCGCGCCCTCCCCTCGTGTCGCTGTCCCCACGCAGCGCCCTGGCTGTGCACACGCGTGTTCCCGTCTCCTCGGTGGCCACGCCGTGGGGGGGACACGGCTCTCGGCTGTCCCCAAGTGTCCCCAAGTGTCCCCCCCTCACCGCCACCCCGCTCCCCCCTGAGTGGGGCCACCGGGACCAGCCCGCCCTGGGGACACCTCAGGGGGGGACACGGGAGCCCCTCGGCAGCCCCGGAGCTCCCGTGCCTCGGTGACAGGAGGTGGGACCCCCCCCCCACCCCGAGGACCCCCCCACCGGGGGTGGGACCCCCCTGAGGGCCCCCCCGGCCCCGCTGGCTCCGTCAATCAGCGCTGGCCCCGATCCCGGCGCCGGGAACATGGAGGGCCCCGAGCTGCTCCGGCTCTGGGCGCTGGCAGGCGAGTGACAGCGCTGTCACCTCCCCCGGGGGGGACACACGGCCGGGCCTGGGGGACCCCCGGCAGGGAGAGGACCCCGCAGTGAGGGGGGTGCAGGGGGTGCAAGAGGGGGAGGATGAGGGGAGGACGGGGCTGGGAGGTGACGGAGCTAAAAAAAGCCACCCTGTCCCTTGTCCCCTGTCCCTTGTCCTCTGTCCCCTGTCCCTTGTCCCTTGTCCCCTGTCCCTTGTCCCCTGTCCCTTGTCCCCTGTCCCGTGTCCCGGGTGCCAGCGGCGTCCGGGACGGGGTGGGGGACAATGAGAGGGACTTGTGTGGGACAGCCGGGGTGGGGGAAGGTGCTGGGCTCATCCTGTCCTTGTCCCCCATCCTGTCCCAGCCCTGATCCCGTTCTGTGCCTGTCCCTGTCCCTGTCCTGTCCCTGTCCCCGTCCCTGCCCCTGTCCCTGTCCCTATCCCTGTCCCTGTCCCTTTCCCTGTCCCATCCGTGTCCCTGTCCCTGCCCCTGTCCCTGTCGCTATCCCTGTCCCTGCCCCTGCCCCTATCCTGTTCCTGTCCCTATCCCTGTCCCTGTCCCTGTCCCTGTCCCTATCCCTGTCCCTGTCACTATCCCTGTCCCTATCCCTGTCCCTGTCCCTATCCCTGTCCCTGTCGCTATCCCTGTCCCTGCCCCTGCCCCTATCCTGTCCCTGTCCCTGTCCCTGCCCCTGTCCCTGTCCCTGCCCCTGTCCCTGTCCCTGTCCCTGTCCCTGTCCCTGTCCCTGCCCCTGTCCCTATCCCTGTCCTGTCCCTGTCCCTGTCCCTGTCGCTATCCCTGCCCCTGTCCCTGTCCCTGTCCCTGTCCCTGTCCCTGTCCCTGTCCTGTCCCTGTCGCTATCCCTGTCCCCGTCCCCGTCCCTGTCCCCGTCCCTGTCCCTGTCCCTGTTCCTGTCCCTGTCCCTGTCCCCGTCCCCGTCCCCGTCCCCATCCCCTTCTAAACATCCTCCTGCTCTGCCTGGGGACACCTGCCACTGCAGGGACACCTGGCACTGCAGGGACACGCGTTCCTGCCCCTCTGAATGTCCCCAGGGGTCTCTCTCGTGGGTCTCCGGGCGCCGGGGAAACTGAGGCAGGGAGGGGCCGCGGTGCCAGCCCCGTGTGAAGGGGGACAAATGTGACACGGGTGCCAGCCCCGCGTGAAGGGGGACACACGTTCCTGCCCCTCTGAGCGTCCCCAGGGGTCTCTCTCGTGGGTCTCCGGGCACTGGGGAAACTGAGGCAGGGAGTGGCCGCGGTGCCAGCCCCGCGTGTGTGTGACCGCAGCCCTGGCCCTGGGCGTGTCGCGGGCCACTGTCGCCGAGCACCGCGTCCTCCCCGACCTCCGCCTCTCGGCCGAGACCGGAGCCGTGTTCGTGCACGAGCTGGAGCGGGAGCCCTTCCTGGAGGCCTTCTCCGGGAGCGAGGATGATGATGGTGAGGGCCGGGATGGGGAGGGCCGGTGGTCCACCCCAGCTGTCCGTCTGTCTGTCCGTCTGTCCGTCCCCTCCACCCATCCGGGGCTCCCCCCCCCCCCCAGCCCGGCCCTGCTGCCTTTGGGGGGGGTCCCTCCCTGAGGGGGTGACAAAGGTGGGGGGGGGGACAGCAGCACCCCCAGGGTGTCACCCCGATTGTCCCACGTGGGAGAACGGGTGGGGCTCTGGGGGTGCTGGGGGCTGATTTGGGGGGGCTCTTTTAGGGGGCTGATTGAGGGGGCTGATTTGGGGGGGACTATTTTGGGGGGCTGCTTTGGGGGCTGGCTTTGGGGGGCTGATTGAGGGGGCTGCTTTGGAGGGGACTGTTTATTTTGGGGGTCTGCTTTGGGGGGCTGCTTTGGGGGGCTGCTTTGGGGGGTGGCTTTGGTGGGGCTGCTTTGGGGGGGACTATTTTTGGGAGAACTAATTTGGGGGGCTGCTTTGGGGGGCTGCTTTGGGGGGCGCTTTGGGGGGCGAGGTGCAGACCCCACTAATGGGGTGCAGACCCCATTAACGGGGTGCAGACCCCACTAATGGAGTGCAGACCCCACTAACAGAGTGCAGACCCCATTAACAGAGTGCAGACCCCACTAACGAGGTGCAGACCCCATTAACGGGGTGCAGACTCCATTAACGGGGTGCAGACCCCATTAACGGGGTGCAGACCCCACTAACGAGGTGCAGACCCCATTAACGGGGTGCAGACCCCACTGACGGGGTGCAGACCCCACTAATGGAGTGCAGACCCCACTAAAGGGGTGCAGACCCCACTAATGGAGTGCAGACCCCATTAACAGAGTGCAGACCCCAATAACGGGGTGCAGACCCCACTAACGGGGTGCAGACCCCACTAATGGAGTGCAGACCCCATTAACAGAGTGCAGACCCCACTAACGGGGTGCAGACCCCATCTAACGGGGTGCAGACCCCAATAACAGAGTGCAGACCCCACTAACGAGGTGCAGACCCCGTTAACGGGGTGCAGACCCCACAAACGCAGTGCAGACCCCACTAACAGAGTGCAGACCCCACTAATGGAGTGCAGACCCCACTAACAGAGTGCAGACCCCACTAATGGAGTGCAGACCCCATTAACGGGGTGCAGACCCCATTAACGGGGTGCAGACCCCACTGACGGGGTGCAGACCCTGCTAACACGGTGCAGACCCCACTAATGGAGTGCAGACCCCACTAACGGAGTGCAGACCCCACTAATGGAGTGCAGACCCCACTAACGAGGCGCAGACCCCACAAACAGGGCGCAGACCCCACCCAAGGGTGAGCACAGCCCCAGGTTTCGGGGCGCAGACCCCGATTTCGGGGCGAAGCTCCCAATTTTTGGGGCGAAGGGCTGCGGTGCCGACCCCGGTGCCCCAAAAAACCCAATTTTGGGTCTCAAAAAACCCAATTTCCCGGCTGCGGGGCGGACACTGAGTGGTGTCCCCGCGTGTCCCCGCAGCCCCTGTCACCTTCCGTGCCCACCTGTGGGACCACCCGGACCTGCCGCGGTGGCTTCGCTTCATCCAGCGCCACCCGGGCCAGCCCGGCTTCCTCTACGGTTGCCCGCTGAGCCCCGAGCTGGGCACCCACCGCCTCCAGGTACGACCCTCCCGCAGCCCCCAGTGGCGACCCCCGAGCCGGGCTGGCCCACCCCAGGTGTGTCCCCTCCCTGTCCCCTCGGTGTCCCCTCAGGTGGTGGCCTACAACCGCCGCACCTTCGCCACCGCGTCCCAGCGCCTGCTGGTCAGCGTCAGCCCCGCCCCAGGTAACGGCGCCCAGCGACCCCAAAAGCGCCCTGGGGTGGGCTCGGGGGGTCCCCATGGGTGTCACCTGTGTGTCCCTGCAGGTGGGGACACCCCAAAACCGCCCCGGGGGTGGGCTCGGGGGGGTCCCCATGGGTGGCACCTGTGTGTCCCTGCAGGTGGGGACGCCCCAGGTACAGCCCCGGGGGTGGCCCCGGGGTGTCCCCACGGGTGTCACCCGTGTCCGTGCAGGTGGGGCGCGCCCCGGGGGTGGCCTCGGGGTGTCCCCACGGGTGTCACCCGTGTGTCCCTGCAGGTGGCGAGGCCCCGTTCCGGGCCGAGTTCCTGGTCGGGGACAGGAACGTGGAGGAGCTGCTGCCGGAGGCGGCGCGGGAGATGTTCCTGCAGGGCTCGGCCGGCTTCTGGCAGCGCGGGGACCTGCACGTCATCAATGTCACCTCGGCCCTGGAGCGGGGTGGCCGCGTCCCGCTGCCCATCGAGGGGCGCAGGGAGGGGTACGGGCGGGGCTGGGGGGGCTTCCCTGAGGGGTTTTTTGGGGTCGCCTCCCACCGGTGCTCCCACCTCGGTGTGAAGGGTGGAGGTGAACAGGTGGGATCTTCTCAGCGTGGGGGGGTCACCTGTCCTGCAGGTGGGGTCACACAGCCTCGCATCGCCGTGGGTGGGTTTGGGGTCACCTGTCCTGCAGGTGGGGTCACACAGCCCCTTGGTGTCACTCCAAAGGGTGTCCAGGTGGGATCCCACAGCCCCTCCTCACTGTGGGTGGGTTTGGGGTCACCTGCTCTGCAGGGTGTCCAGGTGGGATCCCACAGCCTCTCATTGCCGTGGGTGGGTTTGGGGTCACCTGCCCTGCAGGTGGGATCCCACAGCCTCTCCTCATTGTGGGTGGGTTTGGGGTCACCCCAAAGGGTTTCCAGGTGGGATCCCACAGCCCCTCCTCATTTTGGGTGGGTTTTGGGGTCACCCCGCAGGGTGTACGTCCAGGTGGGATCCCACAGCCCCCTCTCACCATGGGTGGGTTTTGGGGTCACCTGTCCTGCAGGTGGGCTCCCACAGCCTCTCCTCATTTTGGGTGGGTTTTGGGGTCACTCCAAAGGGTTTCCAGGTGGGATCTCACAGCCTCTTCTCACCATGGGTGGGTTTGGGGTCACCTGCCCTGCAGGGTGTCCAGGTGGGCTCCCACAGCCCCCTCTCACTATGGGTTTGGTTTTGGGCTCACCCCGTAGGGTTTCCAGGTGGGATCCCTCAGCCCCTCCTCATTTTGGGTGGGTTTTGGGGTCACCCCACAGGGTGTACATCCAGGTGGGCTCCCACAGCCCCTTCTCGCCGTGCCTGCTCTCCGCCGCCTCCCCGGCGAGCCGCTCCCGCTGTCACCGCGGCCACCTCCCGCTCTCCTCCTGTCGCGACACCTTCGCCCCTCACTTCTCCATCCGCTGGTGCAACCTCACCCTGGTCAGCCCCCCACCCACCCTCTCCCACCTCCCTGCAGCCCCCCACCCTCTCCTAACCCATCTCCCCCTTGCAGCAGCAGGTCCGGCCCATCCCCAGCGGGCCGGGGTCTGCTCGGGGCTCCGGGGTGCTGGAGGAGGGGGGCGATTTCGAGCCCCCCACTCCGGCCGCCCCCCGGGAGCTGCTCCCTTCCTTCCTGCTGACCCTGCTGCTGCCGCTGGCGCTGGGCGCGCTGCTCTGCCTGCTCCTGGGACACCTGATGTGCTGCCGCAGGGAGGGAGTGTGAGTCCGGGGGGGTCCCGGGGGGGGGTCCCATCCCCAGCCCCCTTTGTGAGCTCTGGAGGTGGGGAGAGCCCTGCTCCCCTCATCGTTATCGCGGTTTTTTTTCCCTTTTTTTCTTGGGTTTTGTAGGGAAAAACGGGACCTGCAGACGTCGGAGTGAGTGCTGGGGGGGCTCTGGGGGTGCTGGGGGGGCTCCTTTAGGGGGCTGATTGGGGGGGCTGTTTTTGGGAGGATTATTTTGGGGGGCGGCTTTGGGGGGACTGTTTTTGGGGGGACGGTTTTTGGGAGGATTATTTGGGGGGGCTGCTTTGGGGGGACTGTTTTTGGGAGGATTATTTTAGGGGGCGACTTTGGGTGGATTATTTTTGGGAGGATTATTTTGGGGGGCGGCTTTGGGGGGGCTGTTTTTGGGGGGCGGCTTTGGATGGACAGTTTTTTGGAGGATTATTTTGGGGGGCTGCTTTGGGGGGGCTGTTTTTGGGAGGACTATTTTGGGGGGCGACTTTGGGTGGATTATTTTTGGGAGGATTACATGGGGGGCTGCTTTGGGGCGACTATTTTTGGGAAGATTATTTTGGGGGGCGGCTTTGGGGGGCGCTGCTTTGGGGGGCACTGTTTTTGGGAGGGCTATTTTGGGGGGCGACTTTGGGTGGATTATTTTTGGGAGGATTATTTTGGGGGGTGGCTTTGGGGGGGCTGTTTTTGGGAGGATTATTTTGGGGGGCTGCTTTGGGGGGACTATTTTTGGGGAGATTATTTTGGGGGGCGGCTTTGGATGGACAGTGTTTTGGAGGATTATTTTGGGGGGCACTGCTTTGGGGGGACGGTTTTTGGGAGGATTATTTTGGGGGGCTGCTTTGGGGGGACTGTTTTTGGGAGGATTATTTTAGGGGGCGACTTTGGGTGGATTATTTTTGGGAGGATTATTTTGGGGGGCACTGCTTTGGGGGGGCTGTTTTTGGGAGGATTATTTTAGGGGGCGACTTTGGGGGGGATTATTTTTGGGAGGATTATTTTGGGGAGCTGCTGTGGGGGGACTATTTTTGGGAGGATTATTTTGGGGGGCTGCTTTGGGGGGACTGGTTTTGGGAGGATTATTTTGGGGGGCGACTTTGGGGGGGATTATTTTTGGGAGGATTATTTTGGGGGGCTGCTGTGGGGGGACTATTTTTGGGAGGATTATTTTGGGGGGCGACTTTGGGTGGATTATTTTTGGGAGGATTATTTTGGGGGGTGGCTTTGGGGGGGACTGTTTTTGGGAGGGCTATTTTGGGGGGCGCTGCTTTGAGGGGTTTGAGGCAGACCCCAACAAAGAGCGGGAAGCTGCCTGTGAGGGGCAGGCAGACCCCAATAACAGACTGCAGACCCCACTAACAGGGCACAGACCCCACTAATGGAGTGCAGACTCCGCTAATGAAATGCAGACCCCACTAAGGGAGTGCAGACCCCACTAACGAGGTGCAGACCCCACTAACAGGGTGCAGACCCCACTAACAGGATGCAGACCCCAATAATGGAGTGCAGACCCCACTAAGGGAGTGCAGACCGCAATAACGAGGTGCAGACCCCATTAACGAGGAGCAGACCCCACTAACAGGGTGCAGACCCCAATAACGAGGTGCAGACCCCACTAACGGGGTGCAGACCCCACTAACGAGGTGCAGACCCCACTAAGAAGGTGCAGACTCCATTAACGCAGTGCAGACCCCATTAACGGGGTGCACACCCCACTAATGGGGTGCAGACCCCACTAACGAGGTGCAGACCCCATTAATAAAGTGCAGACCCCATTAATGGAGTGCAGACCCCACTAACGAGGCGCAGACCCCATTAATAAAGTGCAGACCCCATTAATGGAGTGCAGACCCCACTAACGAGGTGCAGACCCCACTAACGGGGTGCAGACCCCATTAATGAAATGCAGACCCCACTAAGGGAGTGCAGACCCCACTAACGAGGTGCAGACCCCAATAAGGAGGTGCAGACCCCATTAACGGGATGCAGACCCCACTAACAGGGTACAGACCCCACTAACAGGGTGCAGACCCCACTAACGAGGTGCAGACCCCACTAACAGGGTGCAGACCCCACTAACGGGTGCAGACCCCACTAACGAGATGCAGACCCCACTAACGGGGTGCAGACCCCATTAATAAAGTGCAGACCCCATTAATGGAGTGCAGACCCCACTAACGCGGTGCAGACCCCACTAACGAGGTGCAGACCCCATTAATAAAGTGCAGACCCCATTAATGGAGTGCAGACCCCACTAACAAGGCGCAGACCCCACCCAAGGGTGAGCACACCCCCGGGTTTCGGGTCGCAGACCCCGATTTTGGGGCGAAGCTCCCGATTTTTAGGGCGAAGGGCGGTGCCGGGAGCAGGGACCCCGAACATTGGGGTTCCCGTGGGGGGTTGGGGGTGGCTGCTGGCCCAGCCCCGGGGTGACCCGTGTCCCCGCTGTCCCCGCGTGTCCCCGCTGCTGTCCCCGCTGTCCCCGCAGCCTGCAGCTGGCCCACCACAGCTCCATCGTGGGGGACACGCGCGAGCTGCGCCGCATGGCGCGGAGCCGGGACGTGCCGCGGCCGCTCTCCACGCTGCCCATGTTCGCCGTGCCCACCCGCGGGCAGCGCGGCCGCCCCCACGGCAGCCCCGGCCACGGGGCCCGGGACCCGCTGCTGCCGCAGTGAGGGGCAGGCAGAGCCCGGGAACGGGGTGCAGAGCCCAGTAACAGAGTGCAGACCCCATTAATGGGGTGCAGATCCCACTAATGGAGTGCAAACCCTATTAATGGGGTGCAGACCACAATAACGGGGTGCAGACCCCACTAAGGGAGTGCAGACCCCGTTAATGGGGTGCAGACCCCACTAAGGGAGTGCAGACCGCACCCACAGAGTGCAGACCCCATTAACGGGGTGCAGACCCCATTAATGGAGTGCAGACCCCATTAACGGGGTGCAGACCCCAATAACGGGGTGCAGACCGCATTAATGGAGTGTAGACCCACTACTGGGGTGCACACCCCACTAATGGGATGCAGACCCCATTAACGGAGTGCAGACCCCATTAATGGAGTGTAGACCCCACTAACAGAGTGCAGACCCCATTAATGGGGTGCAGACCCCAATAACGGAGTGCAGACCCCACTAAGGGAGTGCAGACCCCATTAATGGAGTGTAGACCCCACTAAGGGAGTGCAGACCCTAATAACGGGGTGCAGACCCCATTAATGGAGTGCAGACCCCACTAAGGGAGAGCAGACCCCACTAATGGGGTGCAGACCCCAATAACGAAGTGCAGACCCCATTAACGGGGTGCAGATCCCATTAACGGGGTGCAGACCCCAATAACGGAGTGCAGACCCCAATAACGGGGTGCAGACCCCACTAACTAAGTGCAAACCCCACTAATGGGGTGCAGACCCCAATAACGGAGTGCAGACCCCACTAATGGAGTGCAGACCCCAATAACGGGGTGCAGACCCCACTAACTAAGTGCAAACCCCATTAATGGATTGTAGACCCCACTAACGGGCTGCAGACCCCAATACCGGGGTGCAGACGCCCTAAGGGGGTGTCCGGGTGGCTCCTGGTGGGGGACAGACCCCCCCCCTCCCCCCCCCGCGTCGACCTCCCCGGTTTGGGGTCCCCCCCGCTCCAGGGTGAGTTTTTGGGACATAAATTTGAGTCTTTGGTGGCGAAATGAGGCTTCTCCTACTTTATTTCTTTGGGGGCGTCACGGAGTCTAAAGGGCCCCCCCACCCCACCCCAAAGGGACCCCTGGGTGCCCCCCAAACCCCTCTGAGGTGCACACGGAGCTGCTTGGCTGCCGTGCCAGCCCCTGAGGGACCCCAGAGCCGCGGGCAGGGGGGAGACCCCAGGGATGAGGGGGAGACCCCAGGGATGAGGGGGAGACCCCAGAGACCACACAGACCCCAATGGTGGGGTACAGCCCTCACTTTGGGGGGAGGGGGGAGACCCCAATAAAGAGCGGGAAGCTGCCTGTGAGGGGCAGGCAGAGCCCACTAACGGGGTGCAGACCCCAATAACGGGGTGTAGACCCCACTAACAGGGTGCAGACCCCAATAACGGAGTGCGGACCCCACTAACGGGGTGCAGACCCCATTAACGGAGTGCAGACCCCAATAACAGAGTGCAGACCCCACTAACGGGGTGCAGACCCCAATAACAGAGTGCAGACCCCAACAAAGGGGTGCAGAACCCATTAACAGGGTGCAGACCGCACCCACAGAGTGCAGACCTCAATAACGGAATTCAGACCCCACTAATGGGGTGCAGACCCCATTAACAGGTTGCAGACCCCACTAACAGAGTGCAGACCCCAATAACGGGGTGCAGACCCCATTAACAGGGTGTTGACCCCAATAACGGGGTGCAGACCCCATTAACAGGGTGTTGCCCCAATAACGGAGCGCAGACCCCATTAACAGAGTGCAGACTCCAATAACGGGGTGCAGACCCCACTAATGGAGTGCAGACCCCACTAACGGGGTGCAGACCCCATTAACAAGGTGCAGACCCCAATAACGGGGTGCAGACCCCACTAATGGAGTGCAGAGCCCATTAACAGGGTGCAGACCCCAATAAGAGAGTGCAGACCCCTATAACGGAACTCAGACCCCACTAACGGGGTGCAGACCCCATTAACAGGGTGCAGACCCCACTAACAGAGTGCAGACCCCAATAACGGAGTGCAGACCCCAACAAAGGGGTGCAGAACCCATTAACAGGGTGCAAACCCCACTAACAGAGTACAGACCCCAATAACGGGGTGCACACCCCACTAACGGGATGCTCGGCCACAACCACCCCCCCCCCCCCCGCCCCATCGAACCTCACCCCCCTCCCCAAAAAGGGCCGCGATGGCTCCGAGTGACCCCCGCGGGCGAGGGGGCGGACAGAGGAGCGGGATGGGGCCGGCGATTTGGGGGGTCACACTCCCGGACCCCCGCCATGGGCCCCCCAAAAAACCCACCCCCCAGCTCACCTGCGTGTCCGGATCCCAAAAACCCGGAGGAGCTCCCCCCAAAACCCTCGGTGTGCTGGGCTCAGGACCCCGGCCCGGCCCCCGGGGGAGCCCCCCCGGCCCAGCCCAGCCCCCGGGATGAATGAGGCTCTTTCAGAGCCCCCCCGGCCGCGGGGAGGGGGCAGCGGGAAGCGCGGGGGCCCCGCGGAACAAGGGGAGCCATTGATGGAGCGGGGCAGGGGCGGCTCTCAGCGCTCGGGAGGGGTTGGGGGGTCCCCGCCTGCCCCCCCCCACCCCACCCCGCAGTGGGGAGGGGGCGCAGAATGGGCAAAGCTGAGGGGGTCCTAGGGGGGCACCCCCCAAGCGCGCCCAGCGCTCTGCCCCGGGTTTGGGGGCGAATCTTTGAGCCCACCCCGCTCCCCTGAGCTGAGCCCCCCAGCAAGCCGGCCCTCCCCTCGAGCCCCCTCCTCATTTGGGGGCACAGACCCCCCTTCTCCTCATTTGGGGGCACAGACACCCCTTCTCCTTATTTGGGGGCACAGACCCTCATTTCGGGGCACGGACACCCCCTCCTCATTTGGGGGCACAGACCCCCCCCCTTCCCCATTTGGGGGCACAGACACCCCCTCTCCTTATTTGGGGGCACAGACTCCCCCCTTCCCCATTTTGATGCAGACACCCCCCTCCCCATTTGGGGACACAGACCCCCCCATTCCCCATTTTGAGGCACAGACTCCCACTCCCCATTTGGGGACACAGACCCCCCCCTTACCCATTTGGGGGCACAGACTCCCCTTCCCCATTTTGAGGCACAGACCCCCCCGCCTTATTTGGGGGCACAGACACCCCCTCCCCATTTTGAGGCATAGACCCCCCATTCCCCATTTGGGGGCACAGACACCCCCCTCCCCATTTTGAGGCACAGACCCCCCCTTCCCCATTTTGATGCAGACACCCCCTTCCCCATTAGGGGGCACAGACACCCCCTCCCCATTTTGAGGCACAGACTCCCATTCCCCATTTGAGGGCACAGACTCCCCCTCCCCATTTGAGGGCACAGACACCCCCCTCCCCATTTAGGGGCACAGAGACCCCCTCCCCATTTTGAGGCACAGACCCCCCCATGCCCAATTTGGGAGGCACAGACACCCCCATTCCTCATTTGGGGACACAGACCCCCCCATTCCCTATTTGGGGGCACAGACCCCCCCCCAGGCCCCTTCCTTTGGGGTCTCCAGCGGTTCTGCCCCCCCCCACCCAGCCCATCCCTGCGGGTTGGATCCCCCCCCACCTTCCTTCCTCCCCCTCCTCATCTGGGACTCGGGGGGCTGGGAGAGGAGGAGGAGGAGGAGGAGGAGGAGGAGGAGGAGGAGGAGGAGGAGGAGGAGGAGGAGGAGGAGGGAGGACGGGCAAGGAGCGGAGCGCAGAACTCGCCGGGAGAGCAGAGCGGGATCAGCCGGGAGCAGAACGGGATCAGGAATTCCCAACATCGCCCACCCAGGACCACCCCTCCCAACACCACCACCACCACCCCGAGCCCCCCACCCCACCCCTGGAGAGAGCGGCGCAGAGCAGCAGCCCGAGGTTGGTTGGATCATTTCACATGCCTTTATTTCAGCAGTCAGAAAGAAAAAAAAAAAATTTAAAATTAAAATTAAAATTAAAATTAAAATTAAAATTAAAATTAAAATTAAAATTAAAATTAAAATTAAAATTAAAAATCATCATCATCATCCATTTAGGAAAAAAAAAAAAAAAAAGAAAAAAAAAAAAAAAGAGAAGAAAACCCCCCCCCTCCTAAAACCGCTTTAAAATTATTAATTACTTAGTTAATTATTATACATGATATATTATTTCCTGGGGGAAAAGGCAGAGCTGGCAGAGGGAGTGGGTTCGTGCCCCTCCGTGCCCGGGGGGAGGATGCAGGGATGGAGGGAAGGATGGATGGATGGATGGATGGATGGATGGATGGATGGATGGATGGATGGATGGAGGAAAAAGCTGCTGGAAGACGAGAGCTGGAGTCCCAAGTTTCCACCTGCTCAACCTGGAAAAAAATCGATTTATTCCCTTTTTTTTTTCCTTCCCCCTCCCTTCCCTTTTTTGGGGGTTTTGTGCCTCTTGCTTCGCTGGGTTTTGGTGACGGATGTTGGGGGTGAAGGGTGGGGGGAATAGCACCTTTGGAAAATTCCCTGGGTGGAGCTGAGCAGCAAAAAATAAAAAAAAAGAAAAAAGGGGGAAAAAAAAGGAAAAGAAAAAGGAAAAGAAAAAGGAAAAGGAAAAGAAAAAGAAAAAGGAAAAGGAAAAGGAAAAGGAAAAGGAAAAGGAAAAGGAAAAGAAAAAGAAAAAGAAAAAGAAAAAGAAAAAGGAAAAGGAAAAGAAAAAGAAAAAGAAAAAGAAAAAGAAAAAGAAAAAGAAAAAGAAAAAGAAAAAGAAAAAGAAAAAGAAAAAGAAAAAGAAAAAGAAAAAAGAAAAGGAAAAGAAAAAGAAAAAGAAAAAAGAAAAGGAAAAGGAAAAGAAAAAGAAAAAGAAAAAGAAAAAAAGAAAAAGAAAAAGAAAAAGGAAAAGAAAAAGAAAAAAAGGAAAATAAACCATGAAAACAGAGAGGAATTAAACCAGACCAAGCTGAGAAGCTCTTTTGGAGGTTTGTAGCACCAGGCGGTCCCAGGGGAGGGGTCGAGCGTTCCCCGGGGCCAAAATTAAAGAGAATATTTAAAAACAATAATTAAAAAACAACAAAAAAAAACACCACAAAAATCAGGATTTAAAAAAAAAAACAAAAATCCCGAGGGAAAGAAACCTCCAGAGGAAGAAAAACAACAAAAAAAAAAAAATCAAAATAAGAGAACAACAAAGCAACCAAAGAGAGAGAAAATAAAAGGAACACCGAGGGGGGGGGGGAAATTAGCACCTTTGCTCTCTGAACCTGGCAGGAAAGTCCCGGCACGGCTGAAAAAGCTAAAAAAAATAAAAATAAAAATAAAAAGAAACAACCCCCAAAATTCAGAGTGAAAAAAAAGACGATGAAACAACCCCGAGGGCGGTGAGGTAGCCATCCGGACAGGGGCGTCAGCTGCTCCGCGGCTTGGGAGGGAAATTGGGGTTTTTTTTTTGTTTTTTTGCTGCCTGAATAAAAATAAAAATAATAAAAAAAAACCACGAAAAGGACGAACAAAAGGGGAAAAAACAAAAAAAAAAAGAGTCACAACAACAACGACAACAACAAAAAATAACACCAAAATGAAAGAATCAGGAGGAAAGGAAATGGAGAGAACTCCAAAAAAAAAAAATCGATTTATCCCGAATAAAAAAAAAAAATAAAAAGGAGGAGGAGAAGAGGGAAATGGAGGAAGGGAGGGGGGGGAAAGAAAGCAAATGAGAGGCAGGAGTTCAACGTCTTCCTGGCAGCAAAAATTGGAATTCTAACGGGATGCAAGAAGCGAAGGGGCTGGCGGGGAAGGGGGGTCCCGGGGGGGTCTTTGGGGGGAGTTGAGCTTTGCCATCTCCAAGGCTGAGGAATTGGGGCTGGGGGGGAGGCAAGCAAGCGAACCCACTTCCTGGTGATTTCGTTTGAAAAAGTCATTTATTTGGGAAAAAAAAAAAATAATAATTTTTTTTTTTTTTTAATATTTTTTTGGGTGGCGGGGCGGGGGGGTCGAAGGCTTTTTTTTTTTTTTTCTTTCTTTTTTTTTTTTTTCCTTGGGGGGAGGAAGGTTGGGTTTTTTTTGTTTTTTTGAGGTTCCCCTCTCTCTCTCTCTCTCTCTCTCTTTTTAGGGGCAACACAACCGAAGCTGTTTTGTTGTTTTTTGTTTTTTTTTTAAGAGAGACGCTGGAGATCCGAAAAAAAACCCGACGCGAATTCCCAAAAAACAAACAAACAAAAAAAGTCCATGTGAAATTTTTCTCCTTTTTTTGTTTTTTTTTTTTGTTTTTTTTTTCTCTTTTTTCGGCTTGGAAAAAAAAAAAATTTTTTTTTTTTTGGTAATTTTTTTTTTTTTTTAGGTTTTTTTTTATTATTATTATTATTAATTCCATCATTAATTATTACTCTCTCCTCGTCGCGCACGTGTGTCCGGGGGGGGGGTGGGTTGGGTGGTCCCCCTCCCGGGGTAGGGTAGGGGGGGGATTACAAGAAGCAGACGGGGCCGATGTCGATGCCGAATTCCTGGTCCGGAGCGCCGACGTCCATAGGAGCCAAATCGATGATGGGCAGGCGCGAGGTCTTCGTCGTCTTGTACTCGATGACTGTCTTGCCCCAGGCGCCCGTGTGACTCTACAAAAAGAGAGAGGGGACACACCAACGTCACCTTTCTGTCCCCACCGAGGTGTCCTGGTGTCACCCTCCACCGCCGTCACCCACCGTGCAGCCGTCCTCGGTGACGCCGTAGGTGAAGCGGCTGTTGCCCTCGGCGCGGATCTCGATCTCGTTGGCGCCTTGCAGCAGCAGCGCCTTCTTCAGGTTGCCGCTGGCTTGCTCCATGTAGGCCACGCTGTTCTTGCAGTGGTAGGTGACGTTCTGGGACGCCTCGGTGGCCATCAGGCGCAGGAAGGTCAGCTGGATGGCCACGTCGGCCGGGTTGGAGCCTTCGCCGCCGTACTCGAACTGAGGGGAAGAACACGGGGATGTTCTCGAGCTGCTGGCTCAGGTTCTTGAAGGTGGTGTCCACCTCCGGGTCAACGCCGAGGTTCTCACCGTTCCCACCAGCCCCACCGCCTTCGCCCCCCAGCCCCACCTGGAAGCCGTCGCTCATGGTCTCGCCGAACCAGACGTGTTTCTTCTCCTTGGGGTTCTTGCTGAGGTACCAGTTCTTGCGGGCGATGGAGGCCTGGGTGGGGTAGACGCAGGTCTCGCCCGTCTCCAGGTTGCAGAAGACCTTGATGGCGTCCAGGTTGCAGCCTTGGTTGGGGTCGATCCAGTACTCGCCTGTGAGGGGTGGGAGGGGACAGGGAGAGGGGTTAGGGGAGAGGGACAGGGACAGGGACAGGGACAGGGATGGGGACAGCCAGGGATGGAGGGGAGGGAACAGGGACAGCCAGGAGGGGACAGGGACAGCCAGGAGGGGACAGGGACAGGGACAGCCAGGGATGGAGGGGAGGGACAGCCAGGAGGGAACAGGGGAGGAGCAGATAGGAGGGGACAGGAGAGGGACAGCCAGGAGGGGACAGGGACAGGGACAGGGACAGGGACAGGGACAGGGACAGGCAGGAGCAAACAGGGGAGGAGCAGACAGGAGGGAACAGGGACAGGGACAGGGACAGGGACAGGGACTGGGACAGGGACAGGGACAGCCAAGGATGTAGGGGGAGGACAGCCAGGAGGGGACAGGGACAGGGACAGCCAGGAGGGAACAGGGACAGGGACAGGGACAGCCAGGAGGGAACAGGGGAGGAGCAGCCTGGAAGGATGAAGGTGAGGAACAGCCCCAGGGAATGGAGAAAGGAGCTGAGCAGCAGCAGCCAGAGGGATGGAGGTGAAGGAGAACCCAGGAGGGAAGAGGTGAGGAAGAGCCAGGAGGGATGGAAGGATCAGCCTTCATCCTTCAGCGATGAGGAAGAGCCAGGAGGGATGGAAGGATCAGCCTTCATCCTTCAGCGATGAGGAAGAGCCAGCAGGGTGAGGAGCAGCCCCGGGGGATGGAGGTGAGGAGCAGAGCGTGGAGGGATGGGGGGGCTGAGGGATGAAGGACAGGAGATGCTGAGGATGAAGGGAGGAAGGAGGAAGGTGAGGAGCAGAAGAAGAAGAAGAAGAAGGAGAGGAGCAAAGCATGGAGGGAGGGACAGGAGGGGAGAGCAGACAGGAGAGACAGGACCCAGCGGAGCTGCGAGGACAGAGGTGAGAGGAGCCGCAGAGGGGACGGGGCCGGGCTGAGAGCCCCGAGGGGCCGGCGGGCACCGGGCACCGGGGGGCGGCGGCGACCACCCACCGCTCTTCCAGTCGCCGTGGCACATCTTCAGGTCGCGGCAGGTGCGGGCCGGGTTCTTGCGGGTGCCCTCGGGGCTGCGGATGTTCTCGATCTGCTGGCTCAGGCTCTTGAGGGTGGTGTCCACCTCCAGGTCGCGGTCTCGCATCACGTTGGCGTCGTCGGCCCGGTAGTAGCGGCCGCCGTCGTGCGCCTTCTCCTGGGGCGGCTGGGGCAAGAAGCTGAAGTCGAAGCCGCCGCTGGGAGGGCCGGGAGGACCGGGAGGCCCGGGGGGGCCGGGGGGACCCTGCGGGATGAGAAGAGGAGGATGGTGAAGGAGGAGCGGGCGCTGAAGGCAGGCGGTTCAGGGAGGGTTGGGGCGGCTCGGGACGTACGACGGGACCGACGTCGCCGGTGCGGCCGCGGGGGCCGGGGGGACCGATGGGGCCGGGCAGCCCGTTCAGACCGTCCTTGCCGGCAGCGCCGGCAGAGCCGGGAGGACCCTGCGGGGAAAAAAGGAGAAGAGGATGAGTGGAGAACCCCGGTGGAGCCCGGACCCACGTCCCCACAACAGCCACGCGGGTCCCCCGCCGCCCCCCGCCGCCGTGTCCGGATGTCGCAGCTCATCCCGGGACTCACTCGGGGACCGGCGGGACCAGAAGCACCAGAAGGACCTTGTTCACCAGGAGAGCCCTGTGAAGGAAAAAAGAAGAAGGTGACATCAGAGGTGACATCCCAGGTGACATCAGCGTGCCCCCAGGACGCGGGGCAGTGCCCGGCGCCGCTGTCAACCCCGCGGCACTTACGGGAGGACCGGGTGGGCCCTGGAGACCGGAGAAGCCTCTGTGACCCTTCATGCCTCTGTCACCCTGTTCACCGGTTTCACCTTTGTCACCACGGGGACCTTGTGGACCCTGCAGGAGGAAGAGGAGGAGGAGGAGGAAGATGAGTTGAGCAAGGTCCTGGCCAGTCACTGTCCCCACTGTGGGGACACAGAGCCCACCGAGGAGGACAGAGTGAAGCGTCACTTACAGCAGGACCACGAGCACCAGCAGGACCGGGGGGGCCAGCGGGACCTTGGGGACCCTGGGACGGGCAGAGAAGGGACAGGTTAGAGCACCTCCTGCACCTCCTGCTGCTGCTGCTGCCTTGGGGCAGAACCACCCCGAGGTGCTCGGGGACCGCCCTGGTGGCACCTCTGGCTTCCTGGGGAAGCCCCTTCCCAGCAGCAGGAGCTGAGCCCGGGGCCAGGCCCCAGAACCGGGTCCTTTTTGGGCCGGGGGAGGGGGGTGTGCAAGGGGTGGGGGGCTCTGGGCAGAGCAGCACTTACGGTCTCACCACGATCTCCGTTCTTGCCAGCAGGACCGACGGGGCCGGGGGCGCCGGGGGCACCGGGAGCACCAGGGGGGCCGGCGGGGCCGGTCTCACCGCGATCGCCCTGCGAGGAGGAGGAGGAGGAAGAGGAAGGAGGAGAGGTCAGTGTGGGCCAGCACAACCCCGTCACCCCTCCCGAGCCCCCCCTCAGAGCCCCCCCAACTCACCTTGGGACCAGCAGCACCATCACGGCCGGGGGCACCTTCAGCACCGGGAGCGCCCTACGGGGTCGGGGAGGGGGAGCAGAGACCCTCGTTAGCAGCTGGGTGGCGGTGGGTGGGGGTCACCGGGGCTCTCACTGAGCCCCCCAAGCTCACCTCGCGTCCAGCTTCTCCGGGGGGTCCTGCCAAGCCTGGGGGGCCCATGGGGCCGGGGGGGCCGCGCTCACCGGGGGAGCCGGAGGGACCTTGTTTGCCGGGTTCGCCCTGCGGGGTTGGGAGGGGACACACGAGGCGGGGTCAGGCACCGCCGGCCGCACAGCCCCGGAGGGGTGAGGGAGTCCCGGGACAACCTCCCCCCGGTACTCACGGAGGGGCCGGGCAGCCCAGGGAAACCTCTCTCGCCTCTCTGGCCGGGCAGACCGACCACACCGCGCTGGCCGGCGATACCTTGGGGTCCGGGCGTACCGGGAGCGCCCTGCGGGGACAAACGGCACCTCAGCGACGGGAGTCACCCTGCGACAGAGGGGACAGCCACAGGGGCTGAGGAGCAGAGGGGTCTGGGCGAGGAGGGGCACTCACGATGGGGCCGTCAGCGCCGGGGGCTCCTTTCTCTCCGGGGGGACCGGGGGGACCGGCGGGTCCCGGCTCTCCGGGGCGGCCGGCGGGGCCGGTTTCACCGCGGGGTCCTTTGCCGCCTTCCTTACCGGCGGGGCCGGGAGGGCCGGGGAGGCCGATGTTGCCCTGCACGGAGCGGGAGGGGTGGAGGAGATGCGGTCAGGCCGGGAACCTTTCCCCCTCCACCGGCCGCTGCCAGCTGAAGGGAGGCCAGGGGCGTCCCGGGGCCAAGTGGGACAGGGCGGCCACGAGCAGCACCTGGATGGTGCCCAGCGCCTCCTGTCCCCAGAACCTTTCTCTCTGTGTCCCCAGAACCTCCTGTCCCCAACATCTCCTGTCCCCAGAAGCTTTCTCTCTGTGTCCCCAACATCTCCTGTCCCCAGAAGCTTTCTCTCTGTGTCCCCAACATCTCCTGTCCCCTGTCCCCAGAACCTTTCTCTCTGTGTCCCCAGAACCTCCTGTCCCCAGAACCTTTCTCTCCATGTCCCCAGAACCTCCTGTCCCCAACATCTCCTGTCCCCAGAACCTTTCTCTCTGTGTCCCCAGAACCTCCTGTCCCCAGAACCTTTCTCTCTGTGTCCCCAACATCTCCTGTCCCCTGTCCCCAGAACCTTTCTCTCCATGTCCCCAGAACCTCCTGTCCCCAAAATCTCCTGTCCCCAGAACCTTTCTCTCCATGTCACCAGAACCTTCTGTCCCTTGTCCCCAGAACCTCCCGTCCCCTGTCCCCAGAACCTTTGTCTCTGTGTCCCCAGCACCTCCTGTCCCCTGGTCCCCAACATCTCCTGTCCCCTGTCCCCAGAACATTTCTCTCTGTGTCCCCAGCACCTCCTGTGTCCCCTGTCCCCAGCACCTCCCATCCCCTGTCCCCAGAACCTTTCTCTCCTTGTCCCCAGAACCTTTCTGTGTCCTCAGAACCTCCTGTCCCCAACATCTCCTGTCCCCTGTCCCCAGAACCTTTCTCTCCGTGTCCCCAGAACCTCTTTCCATGTCCCCAGCACCTCCTGCCCCCTGTCCCCAACACCTCTCTTTGTGTCTCCAGAATCCCCTGTCCCCAACATCTCCTGCCCCCTGTCCCCAGCACCAGCCCCCCCAGATCTCCCCCCAGGGGTACTCACCGAGGGGCCGGGGGGTCCAACTCTTCCAGCAGCACCAGGGAAACCAGTAGCACCCTGGCAGGGGGGGGGGACAAAGCTGCACTCAGCGGGGCTGACCAGGCCCCAAAGGCCCCGGGGGACAATCCCCGGCCTGGGGGTCACTGCAGGGAGCCCTGGGGCTGGCGGTCAGGAGGAAAGCGCCCTCCTGGGGGGGCTGATTTGGGGGCTACAAAGGAAACACCCCCCACCCCCTTTTCCCTCTGCTGGGATGAGCCCCCCCCTCCCCTCTCTGCTGGTTGGTTTTGGGGGCACAGAGCCGGAGCTGCCCCACGGTGTGGGGGGCAGCAGAGCCAGAGCTGAAGCACCTCGGGGTTCTTCACACACCCCCCAGACTCCCCCCCAAAACGCCCCCCTCCCCACAAAGGCCGTTACTCACAGGGGGTCCAGCGCTTCCGCGAGCACCTTTGGGACCGGGAGCACCAACAGCACCCTGGGTGGGAGGAAGAGAGGAGGAAGAGGAAGAGGAGAGGGGTGAGCTGCAGTCTGGGTGGGCAGGGGGGGTCTGAGGTGGAGGGGAGGGGGCACTTACAGCAGGTCCAGGAGCACCAGTGGGGCCGGCAGGGCCGGGGGGGCCGGCGTCACCCTTGGCTCCAGCATCCCCAGTTTCACCTTTAGCACCAGGCTGGCCGTCGGCGCCCTGAGGAGGGGAGGGGGACACGGGGCCGGGGTGAGCCCGGGTGGGGGTCCAGCGTCACCCTGGGGGGCAGGAGGAGACCCCCGGGCTGAGGGGAGGGGGGCTGAGGTTGTCACACTTACGGGGGGGCCAGCAAATCCAGCAGGACCGGGAGGGCCGGGCTCGCCGCGGTCACCCTGGGAAGGGGATGGGAGGGAACGGTGTGAGACAGGCAGGGGACAGGGGACAGGGGACAGGGGACGGCCACCAGGGCCATCACCGAGGGTGGGGGACACTTACAGGAGCACCACGGGCACCAGTGGGGCCGGCAGGACCGGGGGGACCGGCTTCACCCTGGAAAAGGGGAGGAGAGCAAAGGAGAAGGGGTCAGGGTTGTGGCGGGGAGGTGGCGGTGAGCGCCCCGGAGCGCTTCTGTCCCCGCGGGATTGTCCCTACCTTGTCACCAGGAGCACCAGCGGGGCCGGGGGGACCGATGGGACCCGTCAGGCCTCGGAGACCGTCCTTGCCAGGAGCGCCATCAGCACCTTTGGGACCGGGGTCACCCTGAGGGAGGGACACGACAGGGGGGTTACAGGGACGGCTCCCTGGTGGGGGTTCACTGAGACGTCCTCGGTTCTTCATCCTTCCTGGGATGAGCTGGGACCATCCTCCTCCTCCTCCTCCTCTTCCTCACTGGAGCTGAGCTCTCAGAGATGGATTGTCCCCAAGGGATGGGGACAGAGGTGACACAGAGCATCCCCTCCCCAGAACGCTGCTGCCCCCCAGCCTGGGCTCGGGGGCACATCCAGCCCCGAGGGGATGAGGAGGGGTGAGCAGGTCGCCAAGGGGGACACCAGGGTTTGGGGGACACCAGGGTTTTGGGGGACACCAGGGTTTTGGGGACACCAGGGTTTGGAGGACACCAGGGGATTGGAGGACATGAGGGGTTTGGGGGACACCAGGGGTTTGGAGGACATGAGGGGTTTGGGGGACACCAGGACTTTGGGGACACCAGGGTTTGGAGGACACCAGGGGTTTGGAGGACACCAGGGGTTTGGGGGACACCAGGGGTTTGGAGGACACCAGGGGTTTGGGGGACACCAGGGGTTTGGGCACACCAGGGGTTTGGGCACACCAGGAGTTTGGAGGACACGAGGGGTTTGGGGACACCAGGAGTTTGGAGGACACCAGGGGTTTGGAGGACACCAGGGGTTTGGGGGACACCAGGACTTTGGGGACACCAGGGTTTGGAGGACACCAGGACTTTGGGGACACCAGGACTTTGGGGACACCAGGGTTTGGAGGACACCAGGGGTTTGGGGGACACCAGGGGTTTGGGCACACCAGGGGTTTGGGCACACCAGGAGTTTGGAGGACACGAGGGGTTTGGGGACACCAGGAGTTTGGAGGACACCAGGGGTTTGGAGGACACCAGGAGTTTGGGGACACCAGGGGATTGGGGCACACCAGGGGTTTGGGGGACACCAGGAGTTTGGGGGACATGAGGGGTTTGGGGGACACCAGGGGATTTGGGGACACCAGGAGTTTGGAGGACATCAGGAGTTTGGGGACACCAGGGGTTTGGGGAACACCAGGGGTTTAGGGGGACACCAGGGATTTGGGGACACCAGGAGTTTGGAGGACATCAGGAGTTTGGGGACACCAGGGGTTTGGAGGACACCAGGGGTTTGGGGGACACCAGGGATTTGGGGACACCAGGGGTCTGGGGGACACCAGGGATTTGGGGACACCAGGGATTTGGGGACACCAGGGGTTTGGAGCACACGAGGGGTTTGGGGGACACCAGGAGTTTGGGGACACCAGGGGATTGGGGGACACGCACTCTGTCACCCTTGGCGCCTGGCAGGCCGGCAGCACCACGCTCTCCGGGCATCCCCTGCAGACCGGGGGGCCCTTGGTTCCCGGGGGCTCCGGGAGCACCAGCATCGCCCTGGGATGGAAGGAAAACGAGGGGAATCAGCGAGATCCTGGCACAGCCAACCCATCCCGGCCAAAACCCCCACAGCTCTGCCCCACCCACCAGCCGGGGACAGCCTGGCCCTGCCAGGCCCAGCCCGGCACACCCACCTTAGCACCGTCGTTACCGGGAGCACCGTTAGCACCACGAGGACCTTGGGGACCGGGGGGGCCTTGGACACCGCGCTCTCCAGGGAATCCTCTCTCACCCTGGGGAGAGAGGGCCCGAGACCGTCAGGGGTGTCTGGGACACTTTGGGGTGCCCAGAGTCGAGGGGTGGGGGGCACGGAGGGGTTGGCCTTACCCTGGCACCGGCGGGACCGGGGGCTCCGGCGTCTCCGGGGACACCCTGAGGGGAGAAGGTGACGAGTCAGAGGGGAAGGGGGTGGCACTGGGGACGGGCAGAGGGGTCCCCGGGGTGCCCCCAGGGGTCCCTCACTCCCTGGGCAGTTCCCACTGCCCCCCAGCCCCCCCAATCTGCATGGAGCACCTGGGGGTGCCCAGCAGTTCCTGGCGTGGGGGGCAATGGGGAGGGGACAGGAGGGTCCCCAATGCCCACACTCACCTGCTCACCAGGCTTGCCAGCCTCACCAGGTGGGCCAGCGGGGCCGGGCAGACCCTGCAGGGGGAGGAAGAAGAGGAGCCATGAGCCACCAGGGAGGGAACGAGAGAAATGTCACCGAAATGTCACCGAAATGTCACCCAGGCTCTGCTGGGGAAAAGGGGGACACCCCTCACCTGGAAGCCGGGAGCACCAGCGGGACCTTGTTCACCTCTTTCTCCAGCGGGACCCTGGGGGGGACACAGGACAGGCATGAAGGGGCACGGGGGGCTCCTGAGCCCCCTACCCGCTGGCCGGGCGTGGCCGGGGGTGGCCACGGATGGCGGGGGATACTCACGGTGGGGCCGGGAGGACCTTGGGCACCGGTTTCACCGTCTTTGCCAGCGGCACCCTGAGGAGGAGGAGGAGGAGGAGGAGGGAGCTCAGAGCGGTCCCCGCAGGGCTCTGTGCCCCCCTCCTCCCCCGAGCTGGGCGTGGGGCTGGCGGTGGCCGCGGGATCCTTGGAAGGCCGGGAGACACCGGGGCCGGCTGCCCGCGGCCACGTCACCGCCGCTGTCCCCGCTCCAGCAGCGCCGGGAGCGCCGGGATGGGATCCCCAACACCTCGTGCCGGGCCGGGAGCCTCCCCTGGCTGCCTGGCAGCGGGGGCACTGACAGCCCCGCTCACGCTGCCGCGCTGGTGTCGCACTCACGCCGCGTGCAGGGGTTGTTCACACCCTGCTCACACCCTGCTCACACCGCGTGCATGGGCTGTTCACACCCTGCTCACACCGCATTCACACCGAGTGCACGGCTGTTCACACCCTGCTCACACTGCATTCACACCTTGTGCATGGGTTGTTCACACCCTGCTCACACCGCATTCACACCGAGTGCACGGCTGTTCACACCCTGCTCACACTGCATTCACACCTTGTGCATGGGTTGTTCACACCCTGCTCACACCGCATTCACACCGAGTGCACGGCTGTTCACACCCTGCTCACACTGCATTCACACCTTGTGCATGGGTTGTTCACACCCTGCTCACACCGCATTCACACCAAGTGCACGGGCTGTTCACACTCCCGTTCACACCCTGCTCACACTGCGTGCACACCGTGTGTATGGGCTGTTCACACCCTGCTCACACCACACTAACATTGCATTCACACCGAGTGCACGGGCTGTTGCTGTTCACACCCTGCTCACACCACACTAACATTGCATTCACACCGTGTGCACGGGCTGTTCACACCCCTGCTCACACCACACTAACATTGCATTCACACCGTGTGCACGGGTTGTTCACACCCTGCTCACACCGCATTCACACCGCTTGCAAGGGCTGTTCACACCCCCGTTCACACCCTGCTCACACCACACTAACACTGCTGTTCACACCCTGCTCACACCCTGCTCACACCCTGCTCACACCGCATGCACGGGCTGTTCACACTCCCGCTCACACCACACTCGCACCAAATTCAGAGCCCGTTCACACCCCGTTCACACTGCATTCACACCCCAGGCACGCCCCACGGCACAACTCCATTCACACTCCATGCACACCTTGTCACACCCCATTCACACATTCCATGCACACCCCAGGCTCACCTCATGCACACTCCATGCACACCTTGTTCACACTCCATTCACACCCCATGCACAACTCCATTCACGCTCTATTCCCACCCCATGCACACTCCTCTATTCACATGCCATTCACACTCCATGCACACCTTGTTCACACCCCAGTCACACTCCGTGTACACCCCATGCACAACTCCATGCACACCTTGTGCACACCTTGTTCACACCCCATGCACAGCTCCATGCACACCTTATTCACACTCTATTCACACCCCCTGCACACCCCGTGCACACTGTATTCACACCCCATTCACACCCCATGCACACCCTGTTCACACCCCAGTCACACTCCATGTACACCTTGTTCACACCCCATTCACACTCTATTCCCACCCCATTAACACCCCACACGCACCTCATGCACAACTCCATGCACACCTTGTTCACACCCCAGTCACACTCCGTGTACACCCCACACACACCCCGTGCACACCTTATTCACACCCCATTCACACCCCATGCACAACTCCATGCACACCCCATGCACACCCCACGCACACCCCGTGCACACCCTGTTCACACCCCAGTCACACTCCATGTACACCCCACGCACACCCCGTGCACACCTTATTCACACCCCATTCACACCCCATGCACAACTCCATGCACACCTTGTTCACACCCCATTCACACCCCATGCACAACTCCATGCACACCCCATGCACACCCCACGCACAACACCATGCGCACCCTGTTCACATCTCAGTCACACTCCATGTACACCCCACACACCCCGTGCACACCCTGTTCACACCCCACTCACACTCCATGCACACCCCATGCACAACTCCACGTACACCCTGTTCACACCCTGTTCACACCCCATTCACACCCCATTCCCACCCTGCTCACACCCCACACCCACCCCCCTCACACCCCATCGTGCTGCCCCCTGCCCTCCCTGGCACCCCAACCTGGAGTGACGCTCCCTGTCACCCTCCCTGTCACCCTCCCTGTCATCCTCCCTGTCACCCCACACCGCGGTGACCCTTCTCTGTCCCCTCCCACCGGGGTCACCCCCCTCCCTTGTCACCTCCCCCGGGCCCCACCCCACACTCACCACGGCGCCGGGGGGACCGGGGGCTCCTCTCTCGCCGGGTTTGCCGGGTTCACCCTAAAACCGGAGCGGGATGAGCCCGTGACAGCCCCGGGGGACAGGGACGGGGACAGGGACAGGGACAGGGACAGGGACAGGTCCCTCAGGGACCCGCGGGGAGGGTGGCACTCACCGCAGCACCTTTGGGACCAGGGAATCCCATCACGCCAGCTTGGCCTCGGGCTCCGGGGGGGCCGGGGGGGCCAGGGCGCCCATCTTGACCAGCGGGACCCTGTCGGGGGTGGGGGGCAGAGCCCCGTTAGCGAGCTCCGTGGTGAATCGGGAGGGGAGGGGAGGGGACAGCAGCGGGGACAACTTACAGGGGGGCCGGTCTTGCCGTCGGGTCCGGGGCTCCCGGGGCTTCCAGTCAGACCCTGCGAGGCAGCGGGAGGGGCGTCAGGAATTTCAGGGGATGCTCCAGAGAAGGGGAGCAGCCCGGAAAGCGGCTCCTCCTCCTCCTCCGGCGGCACAGGGAGCAGCAGCAGCAGGACAGCCCCGCGGCTCCGTGTCACCCGCCTTGTCACCGCGCCCCCTCCTCACCTTGGCACCGGGGAGTCCGGGTTCCCCGGGGCGTCCAGCTTCACCAGGAGATCCTTTGGGGCCGACGGGGCCGGGGGAGCCGCGCTCGCCGGGGGGACCCTGGGAATGGGGGGGGACAGGGGTGACCCGGCTGCTGGACAGCAGGCGGGGAGCGCCACAGAGCCGCGTCCCCGACAGAGCCACCGTGTGGGCACAGGTGACAGCGGCCGGAGTCCCCAGGGCCGCGCTGAGGTGGATTTCTCCCGCAGATGGAGACGGGCGCTCACCTTGGGACCGGCGATGCCATCGGCGCCAGGGAAACCGCGGCTGCCGGGAGCGCCCTGAGGGGGACACGGCGGGGTCAGTGTGGGGACACGCGGGGACCTCAGGGGGGTACAGGGGGCCGGGGGGTGGTGGATGTGTCAGAGCGGGACACGGCCACCAGTGGGAGCAGCCTGAAAGCGGCTGGGGGTGTCACCCACGGTGTCCCCGAAGGCGCTGGACACGGGGAGATGGGAGGGGGAACAGGGATGGTGACAGGGATGTGGCAGGGGTGGGGACAGAGACATGGCAGGGTGGGGACAGGGACATGGCAGGGATGGCGACATGGCAGCGGTGGGGATCAGGGACACGGCAGGAATGGGGACAGGGACATGGCAGGGGTGGCGACAGGGATGTGGCAGGGGTGGGGACAGGGACATGGCAGGGATGGGGACAGGGACATGGTGACAGGGACATGGCAGGGGTGGCGACAGGGACATGGCAAGGGTGGGGATGGGGACATGGCAGGGGTGGCAACAGGGACATGGCGACAGGGACATGGCAGGAATGGGGACAGGGACACGGCAGGGCTGGGGACAGGGACATGGCAGGAATGGGGACAGGGACACGGCAGGGCTGGGGACAGGGACGCTGCTACTCACACGTTCGCCAGCGGGGCCGGGCAGCCCAGCGGGGCCGGGCTCACCACGGGCTCCTCTCTTGCCTTCCTCTCCAGCGGGGCCGGGGGGGCCTTGGACGCCAGCGGGACCCTGGGGAAGGAGGCGAAGGGATGAGGAGCCCCAGGAGGGGCCGGAGCCGGCGGGGACCGCGCCCCCGGGGGACACGGCTCGGGGTCACTCACGGGTTCGCCTTTGGCACCGGTGTCACCCTTGTTGCCTGGAGCGCCGGGCTCGCCCTGGAGGGGAGAGAAGAGAGACAAAAAGGTTGAACGCCGGATTGAGGAGCGGAGCCACCCCATGAACCCCTCAGGAGGGGACAAGGACGCGGCAGCTGCCACCACCCTGCGCTGGCGGGGGCCACCTCTGGAGGCAGCTCCGGGTGGGACCGGCAGCTTTTCCGGAGCGGAGGGAAGGATTCCAGCCCGGCAAAGAGGCGGCTGCGGGGAGGCCGGGGATACTCACGGTGTTACCCTTGGGGCCGGGGGCACCGCTGGGGCCCTGGGGTCCGGAGGGGCCGCGAGCACCGGGGAAACCGGGAGCGCCAGCGATGCCGGGAGCGCCCTGCGACAGAGGAAGAGGAGGCCGTGAGGAGGAAGCCACTCAACCCTTCCCACCCCGGCCGGAGGGGGACTCGAGGGACACTCACGGTGGCGCCCTTGGCACCGGGTTGGCCGTCAGCACCGGGGTTGCCCTGCGGAGAGAAGGAGGAAGAGGAAGGTCACGGAGGGGGCTGGCAGGACGCGAGGTCCCGAAGGACGGGGGAGTCCCGGGGATGTCACTTACGGCAGGACCGGCAGCGCCAGCAGGGCCGGGGGGACCGGGCTCACCACGAGCACCTTGGGGACCTTCGCTGCCACGAGCTCCCTGGGGACCTGTCTCACCCTGGGGAGGAGGAGGAAGAGGAGGATTTCAGCCAGGCTGAATTCCACCCGCGGCAGGAGGCACAGCCGGCAGAGGTGCCCAGGACACGGCTGGGGATGTCCCCACTCGTGTCACTGTCCCGGGGCAGTGCCAACCCCGGCAGAATCAAGCGAGCCCCACCTTGGCACCGGCGGCACCGGGGAAGCCGGGGGGACCAGCGGGACCGGTCGGACCCTAAAAGGGAGAGAGGGCGAGAGTCAAAGAGGGGGGGATCCCGGCCCTGTGCAGAGCCCCGGTTCCCGGCCAGGATTCCCCATCCGGGGCGGGGGAAGGCAGCTGGGACGGGGATCTCCCTCCGGAGAAGCTGCAGGAGGGGCGGGTGGGGCCGGGGGTACTTACGGGGGGACCGGCAGCACCGGGAGCACCGTCGTTGCCACGAGCGCCCTGGGGGAGAGGGGGACACCGTCAGTGACGCCCAAGGGTGGGACAGGTGAGCCCCCCACGGGGTGGGACAGGTGAGGGGTCTCAACCCCGCCCATCCCAAATACTCACAGCAGGGCCGGATGGGCCGGGACGGCCTCTCTCGCCGGGAAGACCACGAGGACCCTTGAGGGAGGAGACAGAACAGGCTTAGGACAGGTTTGGGCTCACCTGGATGGACATTTCCCCTTCCTGAGCCTCCTCCCACCCCAAGGGGTCAAACCCCTCCCGCCCCATCCCTGAGGAGGAGCTTGGTCCCCATCAGGTGTCACTCCCCCCACCACCACACCTTTGTCCCCTCTTGCCCCCTCCCACCGAGCCCCCCTGGCTCTCACCATCTGCCCAGGAGCTCCGTTCTCTCCGGGACTGCCGGGCTCTCCCTAAGGAGGAAGGACACGGTGAGGGACCTGCTCTGCAGGGGAGGAGGGGACAGCGGTGGCATTGCCGGGAGGACAGGAGTGACGCTGCCACCACCGACTCCTCACCTTGGGGCCAGCAGGTCCAGGCTCACCCTTGGCACCATCCAAACCGCTGAAACCCTGAAAGAGAGGAAGGGTGAGGGGTGGAGAGGGGTCAGGAGGGGACTCCTGGGTGAGCTCAGGGGTCCTTTGTCCCCTGAGTGTCCCCAGCAGGGGGAGGGGACACTCACTCTGTGTCCCTTCATGCCCGGCAGGCCGGCGGTTCCGGGGAGACCTCGAGCGCCCTGGGGGGAAAAGAGGGGGGGTGGTGATGGAGGTGTTGGGGTGGGGGGGGCTGTCCCCACACCAGAGCGCCCTGTTCCCATGGGGGTGGGGGGGTGGGGACAGCTGGGGGGTGTCCCCTCATCTCACCTGGGGGCCGGGGGGACCCCGCTCTCCGGGGCGGCCAGGCTTGCCAGCTTCACCCTGAGGAACAAGGACAGCACCGTGGTGGCACGTCCCCAAGCCAGGCAGCTCCTGCTCGCCTGGGGTGGGGGGCTGGCAGGGCCACCAGGCCCCAAATTTGGTGGGGGGGGGGACCCCATGGACGGGCCACTTACGTCATCTCCGTTCTTGCCAGGGGGGCCAGCGGGACCTCGGGGACCCATGGGACCCTAGGAGAGAGAGAGAGAGAGAGAGGAGGAGCAGGGGTGAGGGTGCTGAGGTGACAGCTTTGTCCCCTCCCTGTGTCACCTGCCCCGGGCAAGTGCCAGCCCAGAGCAGGGACAAGCATGGCACATTGTCCCAAGCGTTGTCCCCACGCCCAGGGGACAGCCCCAGGAGCTGTGACAGGTGACAGCACTCACAGAAGCACCAGGCTCTCCAGGTTCACCAGGGGGGCCTTGGAAACCTTGAGGACCCTGTGGAGGAGAAAAAAAAAAAAAATAAATAAAAATCAAGGGAAAGAAATGGGTCAGAAAGTGAGAAGTTTGGGCCTCGATCCCTCGGTGGCAGTGGCGATGTCCCCCCCCCCGTGTGGTGGCACTTTGTCCCCACGTGCTTCTGCAGGTGTCAGGAAGGGTGTGACACCCTCTGAGCTGTCCTCCCACCACCCAAGGGGAGGCCCTGGGGGCTGTTTGTCCCCAACCCCAAAGGGACAGGAAGAGGTGACACTCACAGGAGCACCGGGAGGGCCGGGGAGACCACGGGGACCAGCTGGGCCCTGGGGGAGAAGAGAAACGGTCATCAGTGTCACCTTGTCACCCTGTCCCCGTCACCAGCCCCCCTGCTGTCCTCACCTCCACCCCATCGCTGTCCCAAAGCCACCCCCTCCCTGTCCCCATCACCCTGCCTGCCCTGTCCCCATTGCCACCCCAATCCTGTCCCCATTGCCATGCCCCCATTGCCTGTCCCCACTGCCACCCCAACACCGTGTCCCCGTCCCTGCTCCCACCTCCATCCATTCCTTGTCCCCACTGCCACCCCGTCCCTGTCCCCATCACCAGCCTGTCCCCATCCCTGTCCCCATCCCCACACATTCCCTGTTTCTATTGTCACCCCATCCCTGTCCCCCTCACCAGCCTGTCCCCATCCCTGTCCCAACAACCACACATTCATTCCCTGTCTCTATTGTCACCCCATTCCTGTCCCTGTCCCCACACATTCCCTGTCTCTCTTGTCACCTCATCCCTGTCCCCATCCCTGTCCCTGTCCCCTCCAGGCCCACCATCCCTCCCATGTCCTGGCACTCAGTGACGTCACCAGCACAGGGAGCCCTCCTGTCCCCTCATTCAGCTTCACCCCCACCCCCTGTGCCCCTTGATGTCCCCCAGTGTCCCCTGCTGTCCCTCAGTGTCCCCCTGCTGTCCCCAGCTCACCATGGGCCCGGGCACGGCCATGCCTCCAGCCTTCTCGTCGTAGCCGTAGGACATTTGGGGAGCGAAGTTCTGCGGGAGAGGGAGAGCGGGGGGTGAGAAAGGGGCATGGAACCCCCAGGGGGTGAGGGGGGCATGGCACCCTCGGGGGTGAGAGGGGCACGGCACCCTTGGGGGGTGAGGGGGGCACGGAACCCCCGGGGGTGAGGGGGGCACGGCACCCTTGGGGGGTGAGGGGGGCACGGAACCCCCGGGGGTGAGGGGGGCACGGCACCCTTGGGGGGTGAGAGAGGGGCATGGAACCCCCAGGGGGTGAGGGGGGCATGGCACCCTCGGGGGTGAGGGGGGCACGGCACCCTTGGGGGGTGAGGGGGGCATGGAACCCCCAGGGGGTGAGAGGGGCACGGCATTCCCAGGATGTGAGAGGGGCACGGCCCCCCCAGGGGGTGAGAGGGGCACAGCCCCCCCAGGGGTGAGAGGGGGGCACAGAACCCCCGGGGGCTGAGATGGGCACAGAACCCCCAGGATGTGAGAGGGTGGCATGGAATCCCCGGGGGTGAGAGGGGCACGGCCCCCCCAGGATGTGAGAGGGGGGCACAGCACCCCTGGGATGTGAGAGAGGGGCACAGCCCACCTGGGGGTGAGAGGGGCATGGAACCCCCGGGGGGGGCTGCACAGCCAGGGACCCCCCCACCCCACACTCACTCCGCCAAGGCCTGGGGGGCCGGGGGGGCCGGGTGGTCCCGGGAGTCCGGGCTGTCCGGGGATTCCATCTCTGCCGGGAGGGCCGGGGAGTCCCTGCGGAGAGAAGAGGAGGGTGAGCCCCAGTGGGATTGGGGTGAGTTCCAGTGGGATTGGGGTGAGCCCCAGTGGGATTGGGGAGAGTTCCAGTGGGATTGGGGTGAGCCCAGGAGGGACTGGGGGGAGTTCCACTGGGATCAGGTGAGCCCAGCAGGATCGGAGTGAGCCCCAAAGAGATTGGGGTGAGCCCAGGAGGGATTGGGGTGAACCCCAGCTGGATTGGGGTGAGCCCCAAAGAGATTGGGGTGAGCCCCAAAGAGATTGGGGTGAGCCCCAGCAGCATTGGGGTGAGCCCAGGAGGGATTGGGGTGAACCCCAGCAGGATTGGAGTGAGCCCCAAAGAGATTGGGGTGAGCCCCAAAGAGATTGGGGTGAGCCCAGGAGGGACTGGGGTGAGCCCAGCAGGATTGGGGGGAGTTCCAGTGGATTTGGGGTGAGCCCTAAAGAGATTGGGGTGAGCCCCAGCTGGATTGGGGTGAGCCCAGGAAGAATTGGGGTGAGCCCCAAAGAGATTGGGGTGAGCCCAGCAGGATCGGGGTCCCTGCAGAGCAGGGGGCTCTGAGGGAGGGAGGGGGGGACACACCCACCCTGTCTCCTTTGGGGCCGGTGTCTCCTTTAGGACCCTGTGGGGCAGAGACAGAACAAGTTAGAAAGCTCCAAAAACATGATATGACATTACCATGCCATTACCATGACATTTTTGGGGGGGGCTGCTTTTTTTTTTGGGTGGGGGGGACACCCTTACCTCTACTCCAGCACTTTCTGGGTAGGCAGGGGAGGCTGTGGGGAGGGAAAAAAAAAGGGGGGGCTCAGAGCAGCGCTCGGGGCTGGGGGGGAACACTGAGCCCGCCCTTCCCGGGGTGGTGATGGGGCGGAGGGGGGGGGGTGATGTCGCGATACCGTCGGTGTCGGGACAGATGGGGCAGCACTCTCCGAAGGGGATCTCGGCGTTGGGGCAGTCGGAGGTGTCCTCGCAGATCACCTCGTCGCAGAGGATGTTGCCGCTGTCGCAGACGCAGATCTGGCAGGGTTCTGGTTTCCACACGTCCTTGTCGTTGTAGGTGAGCCCATCCTGGACGCAGCTCCCGGTTTGGACTGGGACGGAACGGGGCGGAGAGCTCAGCCAGGGGGGGGTGGGACGGAGCCCTTGTCCCGGCTCCGGGTCCTCTCCTCACTCCCCGCATCCCCTCCCCTTTTCAAGAGCTTCTCCCCTTCATCTGGTTCTCATCAGCGCGGTGACACAGGCAAAAAAAAAAAAAGCTCCACAATAAACTCTTCCCACATCGGCTGGAATTTAAACAAAAAAAAAAAAAAAAAAAAAAAAAAAAAAAAGAAACCACCGAAAAAAAAAATTCCGGAAAAAAAAATATATATATATATATATAAAAATAAAAATAAAAATCCCCTCAGCCGCTGGCTCCGTCCGGCCGGGGCCAAGGCAAACACCCCCCACCCCACCCAAGGGGCAGGGGGGTCCTGGGGAGCCGCGGGGGATCGCGACAGGGATGGGACGGGGAGGGTTGGCCCCGAATTTGGGTTGAAATCGGATCCGGGCGGCTGCGGGATGGGGCTGGATGGGGCCAGATGGGCTCGGGGAGTTGGGAGAGAAGGGAGAGAGGAGGCGGGCGGGGGCTGCGAGGGGAGGGCAGGGCGAGCAGCCAGGCCCGGGGGTGGCCCCACGGTGGGGAAGGGTCGTGGAGTGGGGAAGGGAGGGGGGGGAGAGAGGGGCTGAGCCAGCTCACGGAACAAACCCACCCCCGCTCCCTGAAAAAAAAAAATATTAAAAAGGCAAAGAAGTAAAAAAAAAAATTAAGAAAAGGGGCAAAAAAAAGGAGAAAAGGGCAATGGAAAAAAAAAAAAAAGAGGGGGGAAAAGATGTTTAAAAAAAAAAAAAGGCGAATGGAAAAGGCAAAGTTCTTCTGGGGCAAAAAAAATAAATAAATAAAATAAAAAAACTGGGTCAAATGGGAAAGGCAAAACTCAGAATGGGAAATGGGGAATGAGAAATGCCGGGATGGGCATCGCCAGTGCGAAATGCATAATCATCAGAGTAATAATAATAATAATAATAATAATAATAATAATAATAAAATAATAATAAAATAATAATAACAACGGTTTCAAACGTATTTAAGGAAAACACCAAAAAATTCCGCCCAAAAAAAAAAAAAAAAAAGGACAAAATTGGGCAAAAAGCGCTGGGCGCCGGGCCCGGGATGCCCCCGTGTCCCCCTGGCGCAGGTGGCAGCGGGACACGGGGGTCGTGGCGTGGGGGGGTGACCCCGGCCGCTCCCCCCGGCCCGCGCCGCTGGCAAAGCCCCGCTCCCCCCCGGCTGCCGAAACATTTCGCTTATGAATCATCCCAGACTTTTTTTTTTTTCTAATTCTTTCCTGATGGCTTTCGCAGATCCCGGGGCTGGGGAGGCTCCCCCCCATCCCAACCCCCGGCCTCTCCCTCCTCTCCCCCCCCTCTTCTCTCTCCCGCGCTCTTTTCCCCCTTTTTCCTTTTCCTTTCCTTTCCTTTTTCCCTTCCCGGCCTCCTCCTCCTCCCCTTCGTCCCGGCTCCCTCCTTCCCCGCCGGCTCCTCTCCACCCTTCCTTCCCTCCCCGCTCTTGGCAGGACGCCCCAACTCCTCACCCCCACAAACCCCATCCCTAAAACCCCCTTTTTCCTCCCCAAACCCCAAATCCCCTTCTCTCTCGGGGGAGGGATTTTTCCCCAACCCCAAATCCTCTTCTCTTTTGGGAGAGATTTTTCCCCAACCCCAAATCCTCTTCTCTCTCGGGGAGGGATTTTTTCCCCAACCCCAAATCCTCTTCTCTTTCGGGGAGGGGATTTTCCCCCTCGTTTCCCTCTAATCCCGCTCCTCACGCCCACCTCCCCGAGTTCTTCCTCGCCCACCCCAGAGCCGCATCCCACCCCCGGGGTGGGGGGTGAGGAGCATCAATCCATCAATCCCCCCCTCCCCAAAAACGCGCCCGTTACTCACTGTCTTCCTCTCCTTGCCCTCGGGTGAGTAGGACAGTCGCTGCTATCAACAGCAGGGACCGAGAATCCACAAAGCTGAACATGTCTAAATATTAGACATGTAGACTCTTTGGGGAGGTCTCTCTTTTCTCCTTTTTTTTTTTTTTTTTTTTTTGCTGGGGGGGTTTCTTTTTTTTTTTTTTTTTCTTTTCTTTTTTTTTTGTTGTTGTTGGTTTCTTAGCTTGGGGTCATGCGGGGCCGACGCCAACCCCCCTGGAGCTCCAAATCCAGACCCCCAAGCGGAAAAATAAAATAAAAAAATCTTCCCTTCCTGCCCTTTGCCCACTTCTGCGCCGGCCCTTTTATACCCTGAGCAGCGGCGGAGAGGTGGGACCCGGCTGGAGCAGCGGGTTTTGGACGGCCCCCTCGGCCAATCAGAGGCACCCAACGAGTCGGGGGGCACCCCCTGTCCCCCCCCCTCCTTTCCTCACCCCCCCCCCACCCACCCAACCCCCCACCCCCCCCCCCGCTCCTTGCACACGCAAACACACGCGTGTGGGGTGGCCGGGATTGGGATTTTGGGGTGGGTGGTGAGGGGTGAGTTTGGGGGGTGCGGGGGTCGCGATTTTATTTTTGGGGAGGGGGGGGGGGTGTCTGCGGTGCTGGCGGGGGGGTGGGGACGGGCGATGTGGCACGTGGCGCTCGGGGGACCCCGGTGCCACGCCACCAAAAGGCCTTGTCACCACGACCCCCACCCCAAAACAGCCACACACCCCCCCCCCCGCAACCGGGACACCCCAAAAACCCACCCGGGGCTCCCCACCAGCGGAGACCCCCCCCCTCCAAGCAAACCCCACACGGTGCAAGGCCGAGGCCAGCGGTGCCCAGAGCATCCCTTGGATCATCCCCAAGAGCATCCCCTGAGCGACCCCAACCCCCAAAACCCCTCTGAGAACCACGGGCACCCCAGACCCCTCCCCAAATCCTCTGGCCGGGTGTGTTTTTTTGGGTTTTTTTGTTTTTTTAAGCCCTTTTCTCTCCCTCTTTTTTTTCCCCTTTCCCTTTTTTCCCCCCCCTCCCTGGCTCGGCTGGCTCCCCTCGCTCCCCACCCTGGCTCGGCTCCACGGCCGTTTCCACATTTGAAAGGAGCCACGTTGGTTGGAAAAAGCAAAAAAAAAAGGCTCCTGGACAATGATCCACAAACCTACCGTGCAATTTGGGGAGGGTGTAATTACACGCCAAAAAAAAAAAAATTTAAAAAAAAAATTAAAAAATATCCACGTCTGTCCCAGGGCCCGGTGGGGGGGGAGAGCTCGGCTGGGCAGCGGAGCCGGGGAAGGACACGGCCAATGTGGCACCCGGGGGAGCGGGGGGGGGGGAGATCCCGATTTTTTTTAGGGAATGGGGTGGGAAATGGGGCCGGGGGGAGGGTGGGAAAGGTGTGGGGTGTCCCCAGCCCGAGCTGTGCTGAGGGGCTGTGGGTTGGTGGGATACTGGGAGTACTGGGGATACTGGGAGAGCTGGGAGAGCTCAGATTGTGCCCACGGTCACTGCGCTGAGAGCTTGAGGGCTCTGTGGAATATTGGGAATGCTGGGGATACTGGGAATACTGGGAATGCTGGAGATAGTGGGGATACTGGGAATGCTGGGGATACTGGGGATACTGGGAATGCTGGGGATAGTGGGGATAGTGGGAATGCTGGGGATAATGGGAATACGGGAATGCTGGGAACACCGGGGATACTGGGGATACTGGGAATACTGGGGATACTGGGAATGCTGGGGATACTGGGAATACTGGGGATAGTGGGGATAATGGGGATACTGGGGATACTGGGAGAGCTGGGAGAGCTGGGAGTGCTCAGTTTGTGCCCACGGTCACTGCGCTGAGAGCTGGAGGGCTCCGTGGAATAGTGGGAATGCTGGGGATACTGGGGATACTGGGAATGCTGGGGATAGTGGGGATAGTGGGGATACTGGGGATGCTGGGAATGCTGGGAATGCTGGGGATACTGGGAATGCTAGGAATGCTGGGGATAATGGGAATACTGGGGATACTGGGGATACTGGGAGCGCTGGGAGTGCTCAGTTTGTGCCCATGGTCACTGCGCTGAGAGCTTGAGGGCTCCGTGGAATACTGGGAATGCTGGGAATGCTGGGAATGCTGGGGATACTGGGGATACTGGGAATGCTGGGGATACTGGGAATGCTGGGAATGCTGGGAATGCTGGGAATAATGGAATCACTCCGATTGTCCCCCACCCCACTGTGCTGAGGGTTTGAAAGCTCGTTGGGATGCTGGGAGCACTGGGAACACTGGGAACACTGGGAACACTGGGAATACTGGGGGCACTGGGAACACTGGGAACACTGGGAACACTGGGAGCACTGGGAGCACTGGGAGCACTGGGAACACTGGGAATACTGGGGGCACTGGGAACACTGGGAACACTGGGAACACTGGGAGCACTGGGAGCACTGGGAGCACTGGGAGCACTGGGGGCACTGGGAGCACTGGGAACACTGGGAATACTGGGAACACTGGGAATACTGGGAACACTGGTGGCACTGGGAACACTGGGAGCACTGGGGGCACTGGGAGCACTGGGAGCACTGGGAGCACTGGGAGCACTGGGAGCACTGGGAACACTGGGAACACTGGGAACACTGGGAGCACTGGGAACACTGGGAGCACTGGGGGCACTGGGAACACTGGGAACACTGGGAACACTGGGAGCACTGGGACACCTCACACCCCACACGCCCCTCCCTTTGTGCCACAGGGAGATTTTCTGGTTTTTTCCCCCCGTCATTAAATTTAAAAATGAAATAAAGCGCACTGGAGGAGGGGTGGGGGTCACTGCAGTGCCCACGCGTGTCCGTGGGGCCACGCCGGTGTCCCAGCCCTGTCCCCACATCCAGCTCTCTTTCCATTCCCCAGCCCCATATCCATTCCCATTTCCCAGCCCTATATCCATTTCCCAGCCCCATATCCAGTTCTGTATCTATTTCCCAGCCCCATATCCATCCCCCAGCCCCATTTCCATTCTCATTCCCATTTCCCAGCCCTATTTCCCTTCCCCATTCCCATTTCCATCCCCCAGCCCCATATCCATCCCCCAGCCCCATTTCCATCCCCCAGCCGCATTTCCATTCTCATTCCCATTTCCCAGCCCTATTTCCCTTCCCCATTCCCATTTCCATCCCCCAGCCCCATTTCCATCCCCAGCCTCATTTCCATTCCCATATCCATTCGCCAGCCCTATATCCAGCCCCATTTCCATTCCCCAGCCCCATTTCCACTCCCCAGCACCACATCCAGTTCCATATCCATTCCCCATTCCCATATCCAGCCCCATTTCCATTTCCAGCCCCATTTCCATCCCCCAGCCCCATTTCCATTCCCATTTCCATCCCCCAGCCGCATTTCCACCCCCCAGCCCCATTTCCATTCCCATATCCATTCCCCAGCCCTATATCCAGCCCCATATCCATTCCCCCAGCCCCATTTCCAGCCCCATTTCCCTCCCCCAGCCCCATTTCCAGCCCCATTTCCATCCCCCAGCCCCATTTCCATCCCCCAGCCTCATTTCCATTCCCATTTCCATTCCCCAGCCCTATATCCAGCCCCATATCCATTCCCCCAGCCCCATTTCCCTCCCCCAGCCCCATATCCAGCCCCATTTCCCTCCCCCAGCCCCATTTCCAGCCCCATTTCCATCCCCCAGACCCATTTCCATCCCCCATTCCCATTTCCCTCCCCCAGCCCCATTTCCAGCCCCATTTCCATCCTCCAGTCCCATATCCAGCCCCATATCCATTCCCCATTCCCATATCCATTCCCCATTCCCATTTCCCTCCCCCAGCCCCATTTCCACCCCCCAGCCCCATATCCATTCCCCCAGCCCCATTTCCCTCCCCCAGCCCCATTTCCCTCCCCCAGCCCCATTTCCAGCCCCATTTCCATCCCCCAGCCCCATTTCCAGCCCCATTTCCATTCCCCATTCCCATTTCCAACCCCCAGCCCCATTTCCAGCCCCATTTCCACCCCCCAGCCCCATATCCATTCCCCCAGCCCCATTTCCCTCCCCCAGCCCCATTTCCCTCCCCCAGCCCCATTTCCAGCCCCATTTCCCTCCCCCAGCCCCATTTCCAGCCCCATTTCCCTCCCCCAGCCCCATATCCATTCCCCCAGCCCCATTTCCATCCCCCAGCCCCATTTCCAGCCCCATTTCCCTCCCCCAGCCCCATTTCCAGCCCCATTTCCATCCCCCAGCCCCGGCTCCCTGCACCCAAGACACGTTGCAGGCTCAGCCTCCTTCCAATCCTGCCCCGGCGACTCGAAAAGCCCTGGCCGGGCTCCAGGCTGAAGATGTGTCTTTAATTTTTGCAGCATGACAGAAAAGAAAAGAATGTCATCGGCTCGGGTGTGTTTTTTTTTTTCTTTTTCTCCTTTTTTTTTTTTTTTAATTTTTTTTATGTATATATGGAGAGGGAAGGGAATTTAAAAAAAAAAAAAAAAAAAAAGGAGGGGATGATGCCACCTCATCAAGCCCCGGCCGCCCGCCCCAGGAATGCGAGACAAGAGTTTGGGGGCTGGGAAAAAGGGAAGAATTCCCACTTCGAATGAGGGAAAAAAAAAATAATAATAATAAAGAAGGAGAAGAAAACGAGGAAAAAAAAAAAAAAAAAAAAAGCTGGAAAAGTCGTTAAGGATCCTCGGAAGCAGAACGGGAGACACCGAGTGCAGGCCTGGGCTCCTGAAGGGTTTGGGGGCACCCACCCGGGACCCTCCTGCTCTTTGGGGGTGTTTGGGGGTGTCACACTCAGCCCCCTTCCCTCAGCTTTTGGGGGAATCCCAGAGCCTTTTCCCCAGCCTGTTCCAGACTGGTTTTTACTGGTGTGAACCGGGCGTGGTGGCCGGAGGGGTGAGAATTGGAGGCAGCCATCCCCCCCCAAAAAAAGGTGAGGGTCACCCCAAAAAAAAAAAAAACAAACCAAAACTTGGGGCCCCACGCCCAAAAAATTGGGGGATTTTTCCCCACCCCCCCCTCCAAAAAAAAAAAAATCAAAGTTGGGGGATGCCCAGAAATGCCCCCAAAAGTTTGGGCGCCCCAAAAAAAATCTTCCAGCTAAGAGGTGAGTGAGGGGAGAGGATGAAGCGGGGCCGCCCCCCCCCCCTCAAGCCCTTTTTGGGTGGGAATCGGTGAAAAAAAAAAAAGGGGGTTCGGTGGTGGTGGCGGTGGGGAGGGGTTGGGGGTTTGTTTGCCGAGGAGAGCTGGAGCAGACGGCGGCGGCGGCATCTGGAGCGAGTTAACTCCCCCCGGCAGGCCGGACACATGGATCGGATTAATGCGCTCTGCTCTGCCCGCCCCGCTTCCCTCGGCAGCCGCTCCGGTGTGTGCCCCCCCCCCCGCTCCCCACCACCGCATCGCCCCCTCCCCACCCTGCACCCACCGCACCCCACTGGGGGTGACCTCCTTCTCATCGCCCCCTCCCCAGCCCGCACCCACAAGACCCCACTGGGGGTGTCCCCCCACCCCCTCATCGCCCCATTCCACATCCACTGCACCCCACTGGGGGTGTCCCCCTCCCCATCGCCCCCTCCCCAGCCCGCACCCACAGGATCCTACTGAGGGTGTCCCCCCCCTCCCCATCCTGCACCCACCGGACCCCACTGGGGGTGTACCCCCCCTCCCCATCGCCCCATCCCGCACCCACCGCACCCCACTGGGAGTGTCCTTCCCCATCGCCCTCTCCCCATCCCGCACCCACAAGACCCCACTGGGGGTGTCCCCCCCCTCCCCATTGCCCCCTCCCCATCGCCCCCTCCCCACCCTGCACCCACCGCACCCCATTGGGGGTGTCCCCCCCTCCCCATCGCCCCCTCCCCACCCCGCACCCACCGCACCCCATTGGGGGTGTCCCCACAGTCTCCCCATCGCCCCCCCCGCACCCACAAGACCCCACTGGGGGTGTCCCCCCCTCCCTCCCCATCGCCCCCTCCCCATCCCGCACCCCACTGGGGGTGTCCCCCCCTCCTCATCGCCCCATCCCGCACCCACAAGACCCCACTGGGGGTGTCCCCCCCACCCTCCCCATCGCCCCCTTCCCATCCCGCACCCACCACACCCCACTGGGGGTGTCCCCCCCCTCCCCATTGCCCCCTCCCCACCCTGCACCCACCGCACCCCATTGGGGGTGTCCCCACAGTCTCCCCATCGCACCCTCCGCACCCACAAGACCCCACCGGGGGTGTCCCCCCCTCCTCATCGCCCCCTCCCCACCCCGCACCCACCGCACCCCACCGGGGGGGTGTCCCCAACTCGGTGGCCGCGTCCCTGCCAGGTGGTGGTGACACGCAGGTGGCTGAGCCCGCAGGGTGAGGAGGGGACCCCTGCCCATGTCCCCCCCCTACCCAGACCCACCCTTTGAGGGGGGGGGAAAGGTTCCCCGAGACCCCCCCACACACACACACACACTTGTCACCCTCCCCACACCATGGGGACGCGTTGGGGCCACGCCGTGCCTCAGTTTCCCCCCCGGCCCGCGGCGGCCGCAGCCTGGCACCGCCCCGGCTATTCCTGGTGGCCCTCGGCGCCCTCAATTGCGGCCTCCGGGCAGAACCCCGTAATCACGGCCTCGGCTCCCCGGCTATTTCCAGGGAAAATTGCTTAAAATTGGCCTCCGGGATGCCAACGCCGCGCGCCGCCCTCGGCGGGGGCACCGCCGGCACCGGGGGGGGGAGGCTGCCCTGGGGTGGTCGTGGACCCCCGGTTTGAGGAGGGGACCTGGTTCCTGCCCACGGGGGTCCCTCTGCCCAGCGATGGCTCCTGTGGGATGGGGAGTTGGGGTGTGATCCCTGCCCCAGGTGCTGGGACCCCCCATGGGGGGGCTCATTTCCCCTTTTGCACCCCCACAACCAGAGCTGGGGGGTCTCCCCCCATCTGCACCCACCTACCCAGGGCTGGGACCCCCATGGGGGGGTTCATTTCCCCCCACAGCCAGAATTGGGGGGTCACCCCCCATCTGCACCCACCTACCCAGGGCTGGGACCCCCATGGGGGGGCTCATCTCCCCCTCTGCAGCCCCACATTCCCCCCACAGCCAGAGCTGGGGGGTCTCCCCACGTCTGCACCCTCCTACCCAGGGCTGGGACCCCCATGGGGGGGTTCATTTCCCCCCACAGCCAGAGCTGGGGGGTCTCCCCCCATCTGCACCCACCTACCCAGGGCTGGGACCCCCCCCCCCCCGCCGCCAGCCCGGGAGGGGGGGGCTCATCCCCCACATCCAGGCCTGGTTCTTTTTTTGGGGGGAGTTTGGTTCTTTTTTTGGGGGGAGTTGATCCCCCCCACTGCTGAACTGCTGAACTCCCACAGGGGGCTCATCCCCCCCCCCTGAATCCCCCCCTGGCTCCTTTTTGGGGTCACCCCCACATCTGCACCCCCCAACAGAGCCCCTCCTGGGGGGGCTCATCCCCCCCCTGCACCCCCTCAAGCCCAGGATGTGGGGTTGGAGCTGAGCTGGGGGGAGTTTTGGGGGTCGAGGGGCTCTGGAGGGGGGGGGGGGTCCCAAGCCGGGAGCAGCCCAGCCCAGCCCAGCCCAGGCCAGGCCTCACAGTCTGGGCTCGATGGAAACTCTGAGGGACGAGCTCCACGCCGAACATTTTCCGTTCCCGACTCCTTTTTTTTTTTTTTTTTTTTTTTTCTTTCCCCTTTTCTTATTCCTCTGCTTTTTTAGGTTTGTTTTCGGTTTGGCTTTTTTTTTTTTGGTTTTTTTTTTAGGTTTTTTTAGGTTTTTTTAGGTTTTTTTTTTTCTCTCTCTCCCGTTAAATTTCATTGAAGAATTCGCTGCTCCCCCCCACTCCCGCCCCCGGGGGCAGCCCGGGGAGGGGGCGGTGAGGCTCGGGGTGGGGATGTGGGGATACCCCGAGCACCCCACAAACCCCGAACCCCCCATGAAAGCATCCCCGGGGCTCTGCTGCGCTCATTCCTTGTGGGATCGGGGACGGGGATGGGGACGGGAGGGGGACAGGAATGGGGATGGGGACGGGGATGGGGATGGAGATGGGGATGGGGACGGGATGGGGATGAGGATGGGACGGGGATGGGGACAGGAGGGGGACGGGGATGGGATGGGATGGGGATGGGGATGGGAGGGGGACGGGGACGGGGATGGGGGATGGGGATGGGATGGGGACGGGATGGGGATGGGATGGGGATGGGGATGGGAGGGGGACGGGATGGGGACAGGAGGGGGACGGGGATGAGGATGGGATGGGGATGGGGATGGGGATGGGGATGGGGATGGGGATGGGGACAGGATGGAGACGGGAGGGGGACGGGGATGGGATGGGGATGGGGATGGGGATGGGACGGGGATGGGGATGGGGATGGGGATGGGGATGGGACGGGGATGGGGATGGGGATGGGGATGGGGATGGGGATGGGGATGGGGATGGGGATGGGATGGGGATGGGGATGGGGATGGGGATGGGAGGGGGACGGGGATGGGGATGGGGATGGGGACGGGGATGGGGACAGGAGGGGGACGGGGATGGGGACGGGGATGGGGATGGGGATGGGGATGGGATGGGGATGAGGATGGAGGGGGCCGGGGATGGGGATGAGGATGGGGACGGGGATGGGGACAGGAGGGGGACGGGGATGGGGACGGGGATGGGGATGGGGATGGGGATGGGGATGAGGATGGGAGGGGGACGAGGACGGGGATGAGGATGGGAATGGGGGTGGGAGGGGGATTGGGATGGGGACGAGGACGGGGATGGGGATGGGAGGGGGGCCGGGGATGGGAAGCCGAGCGCTCCCGCCGCTGCCGGCGGCTCCGGAGCCTGGCTGGGAGCTGTCCCGGTGACCTCATCGGCCGTGGCTGGCCCGGAGCCCGCAGCCTGGCGGGGACGGTGGCTTCCGGTGCCACGTGGCCGGGCCGTGCTCTGCCAGCACCCGCCTCGCACCCTCCGACACCCCCCCCCCCCACCCCAAACCCCCCTACCCTGGCTGCCCCCCACTCCTGGGGAGGGCTGGACCCTAAAAGCTGGGTGTGAGGGGTTTGAAAATCCCCAGGAGGAGGGAGGGGGTTGGTTTGTGGGGGGGAAGAGCTGTGGGGTGTCCTCTGGATGGTCTGGCAGCAGCCTGGCCCCCAAAACCCGCCGGTTTGGGGGGGGGGGGTCTGGCTGCCAGGCAGGGCTGGGGGCTCTTGGGCTGGGTTTGGGGTGTTTGGGGTTGGTGGGTTCATGGATTGGGGTATTTGGGTTGGTGGGGTTTGTGGATTGGGTATTTGGGGTTGGTGGGTTCACGGATTGGCGTATTTGGGTTGGTGGATTGGGGGTATTGGGGTTGGTGAGTTCATTGATTGGGGTATTTGTGTGGATTGGGGGGTTGTGGGAGGAGCTGTTGGGGTGGGGTTCATGGATTGGGGTATTTGGGGTTGGTGGGTTCATGGATTGGGGTATTTGGGGTTGGTGGGGTTCATGGATTGGGGTATTTGGATGGTTTGGGTTCATGGATTGGGGTATTTGGGGTTGGTGGGTTCATGGATTGGGGTATTTGGGTGGTTTGGGTTCATGGATTGGGGTATTTGGGTGGTTTGGGTTCGTGGATTGGGATATTTGGGTGGTTTGGGTTCATGGATTGGGGTATTTGGGGTTGGTGGGTTCATGGATTGGGGTATTTGGGTGGTTTGGGTTCATGGATTGGGGTGTTTGGGTTGGTGGGGTTTGTGGATTGGGGTATTTGGGGTTGGTGGGTTGGGGTATTTGGGGTTGGTGGGTTCATGGATTGGGGTATTTGGGTGGTTTGGGTTCATGGATTGGGGGTCCAGACCCAGCTGTGGTCTCAGCACCCCCCCCCCCCACCCCAAAGGAAGAGCCGGGGCCGGGCAGGGGGGGCCCCAGCGAGGGTCCCTCCAGCTGGAGCCGGGCCCAGCGGCAGCAGCAGCAGCAGCAGCAGCAGCAGCCCTGCTCCAGCTCCAGCTCTTCCTCCTCCTCCTCCTCCTCTTCCTCCTCCCCGGCCCCACGTCAGCACCTCCCTCCCCCCCTCCCAGTTCATCCCAGTTCGCTGCCAGGGGCCGGGAACTGGGGGTGGGGAGGGGGGCGGTTTAACCCTTCCCTTGTCTCCGCGTCCCCCTCCGTGTCCCCTCCAGCCCCACAGAACCCCCCAAACTGACTTGACCCCCCATTCCCGAGGGGACATCCCCCAATTCCTGCAGTGTCCCCACAGTGTCCCCCCCACCCCCCCGCGTCCCTTCCCTGCTCCCCGACCCCCACAGTGCCCCCCCCGGCTCCACGGGATCCCCGTTTCTAGTGGGGTCCCCTCATCCTTTCCATGTCCCCCCCATCCCCACGGTGTCCCCCCCATCCCCGGGGTGTCCCCCCCATCCCCACGGTGTCCCCCCCATCCCCTCCGTGTCCCCCCCCCGTCCCCGCCACGTCCCTTTGGCAGCGGGACTCGGCCGTCGTGGAAATAGAGCGGGGGGGGAGGCGGGGGGGGAGGAAATTTGGGGCATTGGGCGTGGCCGTGTGGGCGTGGCCTGCGGGGAGGGGGCGGGGCCGGCCAACAAAAGGGGTTTTTTTTCGAAAGGGGGTGAAATTGGGGTAAAGCCAAATAAAAAAAACCACTTTAAAAGTCTTCCCCTTCAAAAAAAAAAAAAAAAAGAAAAAAAAAGAAAACCACCCACCCCCGCCTCCTGCACACGTGTGAAGGGGAAACTGAGGCACGGCGGTGGGTGTCCCCCATGTCCCCCCCCTCCCCCCGCAGAGACCCCAGGAGAGGCAGCAGCGGGGGGGGGCGAGGTGGGGGTCTCGCAGCCCCGTCCCCGCACGGGGACACCCCGAGGGTGGCGGGGGGGGGGACGCGTTCCGCCGGCGGCTGTCTCCTCCCTTGGCGGCCGAACCCCCCCCCCCCGCCCCCGGCCCCCCCCGAAATTTGGGGCGGGCGCAGGATGCCCTTGGCTCCCGGCCCGGCCCTGACACGTCTCCGGCGCGGCCTCCACGTCGGCAGCGGGCGGGGGGGGGGGGGACCCGGGGGTTGTGCCGGGAGCTGGGGGGGCTGGGGGGGGCTGGGGGATCCCCCCGGGTCCGGCCCCACCCTGATCAACCCGCGGGGGGGGAGGGTCAGCACGGGGAGCACCCGCCCGGGGACATCGAGGGGCTGGCGGGGGAGAGGGAAGGGTTGGGGACAGTGACACCGGGCAGGTTGGGGACAATGACAGCGGCAGGGCTGGGGACAGTGACACCGGGCAGGTTGGGGACAGTGACACCGGCAGGGGTGGGGACAGTGCCACCGGCAGGGTTGGGGACAGTGCCACCGGCAGGGGTGGGGACAGTGACACTGGCAGGTTGGGGACAGTGCCACCGGCAGGGTTGGGGACAGTGACACCGGCAGGGGTGGGGACAGTGACACTGGCAGGGTTGGGGACAGTGACACCGGCAGGGGTGGGGACAGTGACACTGGCAGGTTGGGGACAGTGCCACCGGCAGGGCTGGGGACAGTGGCACCGGGCAGGTTGGGGACAGTGACACTGGACAGGGTTGGGGACAATGACACCAGCAGGGTTGGGGACAATGACACCGGGCAGGTTGGGGACAGTGACACTGGACAGGGTTGGGGACAGTGCCACCGGCAGGGTTGGGGACAGTGCCACCGGGCAGGGGTGGAGACAGTGCCACTGGCAGGGTTGGGGACAGTGCCACCGGCAGGGGTGGGGACAGTGCCACCGGCAGGAGTGGGGACAGTGACACCGGGCAGGGTTGGGGACAGTGCCACACTGTGCCACCGGCAGGGGTGGGGACAGTGGCACTGGGCAGGTTGGGGACAGTGACACTGGACAGGGTTGGGGACAGTGACACCGGGCAGGCCCGGCCACACGGGGCTGCACTGCGGGGGCAGGCTGGGTGCCACCCCCGAGGGCTGTGACAATGTCCCTTGTGCCAGCTGCCTGTCTGTCCCTTCTCTCGTGTCACTTGTCATCCCTCCCTCCATCCGTCCATCTATCCATCCGTCCGTCCGTCCGTCCATGGCTCTCCTCACCCATCCCATCACCCTGCACTCTTCGTTTATCTCTCCCCCCACCCCTCTGCCCTTCCATCCCCTCTCCACCTCTGCACCAGCTCGGGTGCAGCCCCGTGGGTGTGACCCCTCTGCGTGTGCACAGGTGTGTCAGGCGTGTGTGACTTCTGCATGTGCACAGGTGTGTCAGGTGTGTGCAGTGCCTGTATGTGCACAGGTGTGTGTGAGCCTGAGTGTGCACAGGTGTCTCAGGCGTGTGTGACCCCTGAGTGTGCACAGGTGTGTCAGGTGTGTGCAGTGCCTGTGTGTGCACAGGTGTGTGTGAGCCCTGAGTGTGCACAGGTGTGTGCAGTGCCTGTATGTGCACAGGTGTGTGTGACCCCTGCATGTGCACAGGTGTGTCAGGTGTGTGCAGTGCCTGTGTGTGCACAGGCGTGTGTGACCCCTGAGTGTGCACAGGTGTGTCAGGTGTGTGCAGTGCCTGTATGTGCACAGGTGTGTGTGACCCCTGCGTGTGCACAGGTGTGTCAGGTGTGTGACCCCTGCCTGTACAGAGCTGTGTCACTCACGTGCAGCCCCTGCGTGTCACACCTGTGCTCCCAGGGACAGCCCCCGGCCCCCCCGGACCCCCAGGCTCCCCCCGGTACCACGGTGGCCCCGGAGCCGGGTGCCGGTCCCAGAGCTGGTTGCCGGTCCCGGTTGCCGGGTGCCGGTCCCAGAGCCGGTTCCGGTGCCGGGTGCCGGGTGCTGGTCCCGGTGCCAGTTCCCGGTCCCGGTTGCCGGTTCCCGGTCCCAGAGCCGGTTCCGGAGCCGGTTGCTGGTCCCGATGCCGGTCCCGGTGCCAGTTCCCGGTCCCGGTTGCCGGTTCCGGTGCCGGGGTGCCGGTGCCGGTCCCTGTGCCAGTTCCCGGTCCCAGAGCCGGTTCCGGTGCCGGTTGCCAGTTCCAGTGCCGGGTGCCAGGTGCTGGTCCCGGTGCCGGTTCCCGGTCCCAGAGCCGGTTGCCAGTCCCGGTGCCAGTCCCGGTTCCCTGTCCTGGTTGCTGGTTACCGGTTCCCGGTGCTGGTTCCGGTCCCGGTGCCGGTTCCCGGTCCCAGAGCCGGTTCCAGTGCCGGGTGCCGGTCCCGGTGCCGGGTCCCGGTTGCCGGTCCCTGTTGCTGGTCCCGGTGCTGGTCCCAGAGCCGGGTGCCAGTCCCGGTGCCGGGTGCCGGTCCCAGAGCCGGTCCCGGTTCCCTGTCCTGGTTGCCGGTTCCCGGTGCCGGTTGCCGGTTCCGGTGCCGGTTGCCGGTCCCAGAGCCGGTCCCGGTTCCCTATCCTGGTTGCTGGTTGCCAGTCCCGGTTGCCAGTCCCTGTGCCGGTTCCCGGTCCCAGAGCCTGTCCCGGTTGCCGGTTCCAGTCCCGGTTGCCGGTCCCGGTGCCGGTCCCGTTGCACACCCGGCCTGGCCGCTGTGGCCTCACTGCCGGCGATGTCCAGCTCCATCCCCCGGCCCGGTGCCAAATTCCTCTCCGCCTCCGCAGGAAGCCGTCGGCGCGGCGGGGCCGGGCCCGGCCGGAGGGATGCCGCAGGGATGCCGCAGGGATGCCGGAGCGGGAGAGAGGCCTGGAGGAAAGAGAGAGAGAGAGAGAGAAAGCAGGTCAGGCCGGAGCAGCCAGCGTCACCCTGGCAGCGGCAGCGGCGGCTCCTTCGAGGAAGCGAGGGCGAGGATCCGGCCCCGTGACGTCCCCTCCGGCACGGCCTGGCCCCGGCGCTCTCGCTCGAGGAACCCGCCCGGCCCCGGGGAGCCCCAGGCACGGAGGGGAGGGGGGGGTTTGCTCCCCCACAGCTTGAGCCTGAGGAGGGGGCGTCTCCTGAGCCTCGAGGGTGGGGGGATGAGGGAATGTTCAGCTCAGGCGGTGCCGGCTCGGGGGTTTCCAGCCCTGGGTGCTGCCCCCCAGCCCTGGGCAGCGCTGCCGTCCCCGGGTACCGCCCCCAGTGCCCAGATGCTGCTCCCACAGCGCTGTTGTCCCTCCAAGCCCAGGTGATGTCCCCACCCCTGGGTGCTGCTCCATCTCCGGGGGGCTGAGCTCACCCTGATCCCGGATCCGTGATCCCTGATCCCTGATCCCTGCTCCCACCCCCGGGTGCTGCTCCATCCCCAGGGGCTGAGCTCACCCTGATCCCTGATCCCTGATCCCTGCTCCCACCTCTGGGTGCTGCTCCATCTCCAGGGGCTGAACTCACCCTGATCCCTGATCCCTGATCCCTGATCCCTGATCCCACCTCTGGGTGCTGCTCCATCCCCAGGGGGCTGAGCTCACCCTGATCCCTGATCCCTGATCCCACCCCTGGGTGCTGCTCCATCTGCGGGGGGCTGAGCTCACCCTGATCCCTGCTCCCACCCCCGGGTGCTGCTCCATCCCCAGGGGCTGAGCTCACCCTGCTCCCTGCTCCCTGATCCCTGATCCCTGCTCCCTGCTCCCTGCTCCCTGATCCCTGATCCCTGATCCCTGATCCTTGCTCCCACCCCCGGGTGCTGCTCCATCCCCAGGGGCTGAGCTCACCCTGCTCCCTGCTCCCTGCTTCCTGCTCCCACCCCCGGGTGCTGCTCCCACCCACCCTCGGCCCCAATCCCACCCCTGGCCAGCTCCCCCTCCCCGGGGCCGGAATCCCCCTCCCATCCCGACCTCCCTGCACCCTGTCCCCCCTCCCCGCGGTGGGTGGGGGGGGGGGGGTCCCTGCCCTTCTCCCGCGCTCCCTGTCCTCCTCCCGGGCGCTGCTCGAACACAAACACGGCTCAGTGGAAAATGTGAGCGGCCGATAACCGGGGCCGGGCCGGGGCCAACTGGAACAGCACGGGCTTGGCTGCGGCCCCGGCACAGCCCGGGGCGGGGGGGGGACAGCTCGGGACTCCCTCACACCTCGCAGCGCCACCCCGTCCCCTCCCCCGGCACCTCCCCGGCGCCCGGGACACAGGGGAGGAGGGGACACGGAGGTGGTGGCACCTGGCCTCAGCCCAGCTCTGCTCCAGGGGTGGTGGCAGCAGGAAATGCCCTGGGACGGTGACCAGAGGAGAGGATGGGATGCTCAGAGATGGTGACACCGAGTGGGCAGGACGGAGATGCCCAGGGATGGTGACCCCTGAGCAGCAGGGATGCCCACGGGTGACACCGAGTGGGCAGGATGGAGATGCTCAGGGATGGTGGCCCCTGGGCAGCAGGGATGCCCACGGGTGACACCGAGTGGGGAGGATGGAGATTGCCCAGGGATGGTGGCCCCTGGGCAGCAGGGATGCCCACGGGTGACACCGAGTGGGCAGGATGGAGATGCTCAGGGATGGTGGCCCCTGGGCAGCAGAGACACCCACGGGTGACACCGAGTGGGCAGGATGGAGATTGCCCAGGGATGGTGGCCCCTGGGCAGCAGAGACGCCCACGGGTGACACCGAGTGGGCAGGATGGAGATGCCCAGAGATGGTGGCCCCTGGGCAGCAGGGATGCCCACGAGTGACACCGAGTGGGCAGGATGGAGATGCTCAGGGATGGTGCTGGATTGGGGAGCACCCTGGGGCGGTGACAGATGGGGACAGTTGAGCTGCTCAGGGATGTGGACAGGACAGAGGGGGATGGAAATACCCGGGAATTGTGCTGGGTGAGGGGATGGAGATGCCTGGGGTGGTGGCAGGTGGGCAGGACAGAGACCCACGGCAATGGGTGGCACATGGGTGGGTGGAGGAGCCCGGGGACAGGAGGGTGGAGGTGCCCAGGGAGAGGAGGATGGAGGAGCCCAGGGACAGGAGGATGGAGGTGCCCGGGGGACAGGGAGGGTGGAGGAGCCCAGGGACAGGATGGTGGAGGTGCCCAGGGGACAGGGAGGATGGAGGTGCCCAAGGACAGGAGGATGGAGGAGCCCAGGATGGGGAGGATGGAGGTGCCGAGGGACAGGAGGATGGAGGTGCCCAAGGACAGGAGGGTGGAGGAGCCCAGGGACAGGGAGGGTGGAGGTGCCCGGGGACAGGAGGATGGAGGAGTCCAGGGGAGAGGAGGATGGAGGAGCCCAGGGACAGGAGGATGGAGGAGCCCAGGGGACAGGAGGATGGAGGAGCCCAGGATGGGGAGGATGGAGGTGCCCAAGGACAGGAGGATGGAGGAGCCCAGGATGGGGAGGATGGAGGAGCCCAGGGACAGGAGGGTGGAGGTGCCCGGGGAACAGGGACAGGACGGAGGTGCCCAGGCACGGTGCTGACGGCGAGCACAGCGGTGCCAGCTGGGCAGGACGCAGATGCCCCGGTGCCGGTGCCAGCTGGGGAGGATGCAGGTGCCCGGACCCTCTGCCAGGAGGGCACCGGGGAGGTGCACGGCCGGCCCCGCGGCCGGAGGTGTGTGGGCCGGCGGCAGCCGCGGCCGAGGAGCCCGTTTGTTTCTCATTAGCGGCTCTTGGCAGGAGCTGTGGAAAAAATAGCTTCAAACAGGGAGCTGGAAGGGAAAAGGCCGGGCCGAGGGAGGGGAGAGGGGCCGCGGTGGGGAAGGGGGGCGCGGGGCCAGGCGGGGGCGGGGAGGGGGCTGGGGGGGGACGGTGGCCTGGATGAAGTGCGGGGACGGGGACAGGGGGACACGCGGCGTCCTCTCCGCGGGGCCCCGGGGGAGAGGCGGCGGGATTCCGCGTGGGAATCCTCTGCACACTTGGGCACGCTCGTGTGCACAGCTCACGGCCCGACACACGGCAGGCCACCTCCATCCGCACCGGGCATCCCCGCCCTCCCGGGGAAACTGAGGCACACCCGGGAGCGCCTGCGGGGCCCCGGGTCCAGCCCGCCGCGGGGCTCCCGCCGCCGGTTCTCACGGTTTTTGGGGGTGCCCCGTCACCGGCACTTACGCAACCGCGTGTCTGCCGGAGCGGGCGGGGGCAGCGCGGGGGGGGCCGGGGCGCTCCTCGCCTCCTGCCACCAGCAGCAGCATTTGGCGGTGACAGCCAGCGGCGCGTCCCAGCCCCGCTGTGGCTGTGCCCGGGTGGCAGCGGTGCCCCGCTGTCCCGTGTGTCCCCTCCCTGCCGGGACACCGCCCCGGCCTGGGAAACGGGAGAGCGGCGGGGCGGGGTCACTCGGGGACACGGCAGGCTGGGGATGGCGCTTGTCCCTGCGCCGGGGCTGGTGGCACCGTGGCAGCCTTGGCAGAGGGAGGGGGGTTGGCGCAGGCGTCTGCTGCAGGCAGCGGGTGCGTGTGCCAGGGACGGGGTGCGTGTGTGTGTGTGTGTGTGTCCCTGTGTGTGTGTCCGTGTGTCTGTGTGTGTGTGTCTGTGTGTGTGTCCATGTGTGTGTGTCTGTGTGTGTGTGTGTGTGTGTGTGTGTGTCCCTATGTGTGTTTGTCCGTGTGTCTGTGTGTGTGTGTGTGTGTCCGTGTGTGTGTATCCATGTGTGTCCCTGTCTGTCCAGGTGTCTCCACTCTCCATTCCCATTCCCATTCCATTCCCATTCCCATTCCCATTCCCATTCCCATTCCCATTCCCATTCCCATTCCATTCCCATTCCCATTCCCATTCCCATTCCCATTCCATTCCCATTCCCATTCCCATTCCCATCCCCATCGCCATTCCCATTCCCATTCCCATTCCACTCCCATTCCATTCCCATTCCCATTCCCATTCCACTCCCATTCCCATTCCCATTCCCATTCCCATTCCCATTCCCATCCCCATCCCCATTCCCATTCCCATTCCCATTCCCATTCCCACTCCCATTCCATTCCCATTCCCATTCCCATTCCCATCCCCATTCCCATTCCCATTCCCATTCCCATTCCCATCCCCATCCCCATTCCCATTCCCATTCCCATTCCCATTCCCACTCCCATTCCCATTCCCATTCCCATTCCCATTCCCATTCCCATTCCCGTTCCCGTTCCCACTCCCATTCCCATTCCCATTCCCATTCCCATTCCCGTTCCAGCCACCAGCACCCACCCAACCTCTCGGACATTTCCGCCCCCTCCGGGATTTCATTCCGCCCTCCCGGCGCTGCTGTGGAGTTCGGAGCCCCGAGGGAGCCCCGGGCAGCCTCTCCTCCCCCGGGGGACACCAGGGGACGCGGGTGACACCCAGGGGCTCCGGGGGCAGCCCCCGGCCCCGGGGGGATGCAGGAGCCCCGTGCCCGGCGGCAGCGACCCGGCAAACTCCGTCCAGCCGCCACAGAGGCGGGGGGGGGGCTCGCCTGGCTGAGGGTGGGGAGGGGGCTCTGCCTCATCGATTTTGGGGGGTCCCCAGCAGGGCGCGGGAGGACAGGCGGTGGCAAATCCTCCGCTAAGCCCTTGAGCCAATTATGCGGCTGGAGCTGCCTGACCCGTGCGGCCAAGCCCCGGAGCCCCGGGCAGCCCTAAACCCCTTAGCGGGAGGGATGATCCTGCTTAGGGCATCCTCCGGGGCTCCGGCTGCCCCTCCCGAACCGGCCCCGCGGCAGCCTCGGCCGCCCCCTCCTCACCTGCTCCTGGCCACTCACCCACTTGGTCACCCGCTGCTGCGGGGACGGGGGCATGGGGCACCCCCCGGGTCACTCCCGGATCACCCCCTGGATCACCCCTGATCACCCCCTGGATCACCCCGGATCACCCCCCTGGTTCACCCCCTGAGTCACCCCCGGATCACCCCCCGGGTCCCCCCCGGGTCCCCCCCGGGTCACTCCCGGATCACCCCCTGGATCACCCCTGATCACCCCCTGGATCACCCCGGATCACCCCCCCGGATCACCCCCCGGATCACCCCCGGATCACCCATTGGTCCACCCCCCGAATCGCCCCCGGATCACCCCCTGGATCACCCTCCGAATCACCCCCCTGATCACCCCCTGGATCACCCCCATGGATCGCCCCCAGATCACCCCCTGAATTACCCCCCGGATCACCCCCGAATCGCCCCCGAATCACCCCCAGGATCACCCCCTGAATTACCCCCCGGATCACCCCCGCATCACCTCCGGATCACCCCCCGGATCACCCCCGGATCACCCCCCGGATTCCCCCCCCGGATCACCTCCGGATCACCCGCGGGTCACCCCCCTGGTACACCCCCCTGGTACACCCCCCGAATCACCCCCAGATCACCCCCGAATCACCCCCGGGTCACCCGCGGGTCACCCCCGGCTCACCCCCCGCTCTGCCCGGCGCGGGGCTCAGGGCTCTGATGGGATTTGGGAGCTTACGGAGCTGAGCCGGCGGCTCTTCACACCCGCGGGGGGATCCCGCTCCTTCGGCCTCACCGCTGGCTCCTCGCCCTCCCCCCGGCCCCGGCACCGCTCCGGGCAGGGCCGGGGGTCCCCTGTGCCACCCCGACACCCAGCCCACCCCCTCATCCCCCCCCGCTTTGGGGACAGCCCCCCTCAGCAGGGCGCCAGCACCCCCTGGCACTGTCCCACCCCTTAAAAAAAACCCCCAAATTGCCCCAAATCACCCCAAAACCGACCCACGGCGGGGTGCCCCGAGCGCCCCCCCACACCCCAAGCAGGGCAAGGTGCGCAGCGGGGCAGGGAGGGGGCAAAGGGCGGCGGGCGTGGGGCGCTGGGCGCGGGCCGTGCGTGGGGTGTCCCCGGTCCAGAGTGCGGCTGCGGCGCCGAGGTGACGCGGCGGTGCCGGGGGACACCGGGTTCGTGTCACTGGCGGAGGGGAGTGGGGGGGGACATGCCCGGGAGGGGTCCTTGGGGACTGGGGCAGGGGGATGGGGGACACCCCGGGAACCCCGCGGGTGCGGGGACAGGGCTGGGGCGGGGCAGGGGACGCGCCAGCCCCCCCAGCATGCGCCTCTTGGTGTCCCCCAGGGCCATGTTCTTCATCATCGTCGTCACCTTCGTAGCCATCAGCGTCCTCCTCCTCATCTTCCACCTCCTCCGCACGCTCTGCCAGGAGCCCGTGCCCCCCCCCGCCTACAGGGTCCCGCAGGGCCCCCCACCCGCCCCGCCCTACAGAGACCCCCAGGGCCCCGCGCCGCCCCCGCTGACCCTGATGGCCACGCTGCCCGTCCCCGGGGGGCTGGAGCCCCCGCCCTACAGCGAGGTGGGTCCCGCCCGGCCGGAGGGTGGGGCTGGGCTGAGCCCAGAGTGGGGGTCGGGGGGTGGGGTTGTGGGGTGATGGGATGTGGGGTGGGGGATGCTGGGGTTATGGGGTGCTGGGCTGCCTTGCCCACCAAGGGGGACATCTTCTTTCTCTGGAGAACCCCCTGAGCGTGCCACGTGTCCCCCCCACGCTGACCCCCCCTGCCCTCAGGTGACAGCGAAGCCCTTCCTGTACCCCCTGCCCCAGGGGCCGTGCCCCGAATGTGGCCACCACCCCACAGCTCAGCCCCCCCTCACCAGCCGGACCTAGAGGTGACCCCCTCCAAGGACAGCTGGTGACAACTCTGCCCTTCACTCAGGGGGACATGGACCCTTGGGTGGCCCGGGCCCATGTCCCCCCCCATTTCCCCAAACCATCCCTCTGAGAATTCCTCTATTTATTGTATTTAAAAGTGTAAAGAATTCCGGGCTCTGCTAGTTTGGCGGGGCTGGGTGGGGCGGCTGGAGAAGCTCAGGGAGTACAGAGGGAGAAGGGGGGGAAGGTTTGAGGGGGGAGGGGGTTCTGCACCCCCACATCCACCCCCAGCTGTGGGTGCTTCCTGTGCCCATCCCCATCCCATCCTCATCCCGGTCTCCATCCTCATCACTCTCCACTCCAGTGTCACCCCTATCCCTATTCCCATCCCATCCCATCCCGTCCCAGTCCCAGTCCCCACCCCATCCCTGTCCCAATCTCTGTCCCTGTCCCCATCCCATCCCTGTCCCCATCCCTGTCCCTGTCCCCATCCCTGTCCCAGTCCCCACCCCATCCCTGTCCCCATCCCTGTCCCTGTCCCCACCCCTGTCCCTGTCCCCATCCCATCCCTGTCCCTGTCCCCATCCCTGTCCCAGTCCCCATCCCATCCCATCCCATCCCATCCCATCCCATCCCATCCCATCCCATCCCATCCCATCCCATCCCATCCCTGTCCCTGTCCCCACCCCTGTCCCTGTCCCCATCCCATCCCATCCCATCCCATCCCATCCCGTCCCTGTCCCTGTCCCAGTCCCCATCCCATCCCATCCCATCCCATCCCATCCCTGTCCCTGTCCCCACCCCTGTCCCTGTCCCCATCCCATCCCATCCCATCCCTGTCCCTGTCCCCACCCCTGTCCCTGTCCCCATCCCTGTCCCCACCCCTGTCCCCACCCCCCTCCCACCCCCAGCTCCATCCCCTCCCCAAAGACAGCTGCAGCCCACTGGGACATCGGGGTTTATTCAGCTGGGAGCCGCCCCCAGCCCGGGCCCACCCCCGAGGCCAGGTGTCCCCGAGGCCAGGTGTCCCCGAGGCCAGGTGTCCCCGAACCCGCTGTCCCCTCAGGCCGTGTGCCGACCCTGGCGCCGCTTGATTTTCCTCTTGAGGAGCAGCAGGTCCAGGTAGAGCAGGCGGCCCAGGATGGCCGAGGCGCAGAGCAGCCCGCCGTGCACGGCCCCCGCCAACCCGCAGGAGAACACGTCCTGCCCTGGGGACAGCCACCGTGCGACAGGGACACCCCAGCGGGAGAGCACAGAGCCACCACCACCACGGGGGATGTCACCACAACCACTGCGGGGACACCCTGGGGACGCCAGCCAGAGCGCGGAGCTGGCCTTGGGGGACGGCAGGAGGGTGGGGTGGGGACGCAGCCCCTCCTCACCTGTCAGGTAGAGGTTCCTGACGGGCGTGTCGGGTCTCAGGGCGGCCACCACGGCGGGGCTGAAGCGGCGCAGGTCGTGCTCGGTGCCGTACATCTCCCCCCGAGGAGCCCCCAGGTAGTGCTGGTTGCTCAGAGGGGTCGCCGCCTCCACGAACTCCACCTGCGTGGGAAAGGGGGGGGGCGTGTCAGGGGGGACACGGGGGTGGGGGGACACGGGAGGATCCCCCCCCCCACCTGGAGAGCACCTTGTCCCGCAGGTGCGGGAAGCGGAGCAGGGCCCTGTCCAGCAGGCGCTGGGCGATGTCCATCTTGTACCGCTGGTACTCGGGCCCGCGGTGCCGGGGGCGGCCCCCGGCCCACTCCTCGAACCACTCGTAGCGTGCCATGGTCAGGATGGTCATGCAGGACCTGCCTGCCGGGGGCGGGGACAGCCGCTGGCACCCCCGAGGAGGTGGCACCCCCATGGAGGTGGCACCCCCGTGGAGGTGACGGTGGCAGTGCCCGCCCCGCGCCACGGAGCCTCTGAGCCCGTGGAGGGGAGCTGGGGGAACGCGGGGACCACCCCCGAGGGGAGCTGAGGGGATGCGGGGACCTCCTCCGAGGGGAGCTGGGGGGACTCTGGGACGCTCCCCGAGGGGAGCTGAGGGGATGAGGGGACCCCCCCAGGAGGGGAGCTGGGGGAACGCGGGGACGCCCCCCGAGGGGAGCTGGGGGGACACGGGGACCCGCCCCGGAGGGAAGCTGGGGGGACGTGGGGACCCCTCTCCAGGAGGGGAGCTGAGGGGACTGGGGGACCCCCCCAGGAGGGGAGCTGAGGGGCAGCGGGGACCCCCCCCGGAGGGGAGCTGGGGGGACTCTGGGACGCTCCCCGAGGGGAGCCGGGGGCACGCAGGGACCCTCCCCCAGGAGGGGAGCTGGGGGGACTCTGGGATGCCCCCCGAGGGGAGCTGGGGGGACGCGGGGACCACCCCCGAGGGGAGCTGGGGGAACGCGGGGACGCCCCCCGAGGGGAGCTGAGGGGATGAGGGGACCCCCTCGGAGGGGAGCTGGGGGGACTTTGGGACGCCCCCCGAGGGGAGCTGAGGGGATGAGGGGACCCCCCCAGGAGGGGAGCTGAGGGGCCGCGGGGACCCCTCCCCCGAGAGGAGCTGGGGGAAAGCGGGGACCCCCCCAGGAGGGGAGCTGAGGGGATGAGGGGACCCCCCCAGGAGGGGAGCTGGGGGGACTGGGGGACCCCCCCAGGAGGGGAGCTGGGGGAACGCGGGGACCCCTCCCCCGATGGGGGCGGTACCTGGGTGCCGCTGCTCGTAGGTGGGGTCCTTGGCGGCGGGGAAGGTGATGAACATCATGGCCAGGTTCTCGGGGACATCGTCGCGGCTCAGGGCAGCGTACTGGGTCATCCTGCGGGACAACAGGGAGGCGATGTCCCCCCCCTCCACCGAGCCCCCCGCCCACCCGCTGTGCCCACCCACCCACCCTCCCGGGCTGCCGGGACCCCTCACATGGCGTCCAGGTCGTTGTGGGGGTAGATCCAGAAGTTGGTGGGGGGCAGGCGCAGCTCGGCCGCGCTGCCCCGCAGCCCCACGAAGACCAGGAAGGAGCCCATGCCCGGCCGCACCATGGCCAGGCGGGAGCGGACACCTGCGGGGACACGGGGGTGACACCGGGGCCCTGCCCGGGCAGGGGACACCGCGGTGACACTGTCTGTGCAGGGGACACGGGGGTGACACTGTCTGTGCAGGGGACACCGCGGTGACACTGTCTGTGCAGGGGACACGGGGGTGACACTGTCTGTGCAGGGACACGGGGTTGACACTGTCTGTGCAGGGGACACCGCGGTGACACTGTCTGTGCAGGGGACACGGGGGTGACACCTGACCCTTCCCGGGCAGGGGACAATGCGGTGGCACCCAACCGCACCTGGGCAGGGGACACGGGGGCGTCAGGAACGATAAAGATGTGAGGATGCTGGGGACACCCGGGATGTTGGGGACACCAGCGATGTTGGGAACACCAGAGATGCTGGGGACACCAGAGATGCTGGGGACACCCGGGATGTTGGGAACACCAGAGATGTTGGGGACACCAGGGATGTTGGGAACACCAGAGATGCTGGGGACACCAGGGATGTTGGGGACACCAGGGATGTTGGGGACACCCGGGATGCTGGGGACACCCGGGATGCCGGGAACACCGAGCTGGCGAGGGCCACCGGGACACGCCTGCCGCCTTACCGGGGTGGCTGCGGACGTGCGGCGGCAGCAGCTTGCCGAAGGTGTTGAAGAGCCCCGCGTCCGAGATGACCAGCGGGGCGCGGATCTCCAGCTCCTCCTCGCCGGGCCCCGCCCGCACCGCCACCCCTGGGCACCGCGGCGGGAGCAGAGCGGGGAGGGGGGGTCAGGGGACACGCGGGGCGCCGCCACCCTGTCCCCATCCCCCGGTAAGGTGTGGGGGGGGGGGGTCCCGGAGCTCACCCAAGGCGGTGCCGGCGGCGCTGACGAGCACGCGCGTGACGGGGGCGCGCACCAGCACGGCCCCCCCCGCCCGCTCGATGACGGGCACGGCGTGGAAGGCGATCTCGCTGGCCCCCCCCCGCGGGTACCAGGCCCCGCGCTGGTAGTGGTGAACCATCAGCGCGCTCACCAGGAAGCTCGAGTCCCGCGGGGCCGTGCCTGCGGCGACATGGGGGACGGGGCAGCCGTGCCCGTGTCGCGACATGGCGCTCCTCGCGGGGATATCGCCCTGCCGTGTCGCGACACGGTGCTCCTCGCGGCGATATCGCCCTGCCTCTTGTCGCGACACAGCCCTTCCCCTCCCCCGTCACCACGGCGCCCTGCCCTGTCACCACACATCCTTCTACTGTCGCGACACAGCCCTCCCCTGGTCACCACGGCGCCCTGCCCTGTCACGACACATCCCTCTACTGTCGCGACACAGCCCTCCCCCCATCACCACAGCACCCTGCCCTGTCACCACACATCCTTCCACTGTCGCGACACAAGCTCTCCCGCAGCGTAAGGCGGCCCCCGTCCTGTGTCACGACACGGCCCTTCCCACCGCGACACAGCCGCCCCCCCGCCCCGTCCCGGCACAGCGCTGCCCACATGTCGCGACGGTGACACAACCTCCACGGCTGCAGCACCGCCCTCCTCCTCCTCCTCCTCCTCCTCCTCCTCCTCCTCCTCCTGATGCCCTCCCTATCGCGACAGCCCCTCCCTATCGCGACAGCCCCTCGCTGTCGCGACAGCCGCCCTGACCGTAGAAGAGGTATCCGAGCAGGGCGCGCAGGTCGCGGTCGGAGGTGAGGCGCGCGGCGGCCGCGCTGTGGCTGGTGGTGGCCATGCAGAAGACGGGGGACAGGCGGGGCAGCAGCCCCGAGCGCAGCGCCAGGGTGACCAGCCAGCGAGGGGACAGCTTCAGCAGGGCCAGCAGCGCCGCGTGCCGCGAGGCCACCTGCGGGGGACACACACACCCGACCGTGGGGACAGCCTGAGCACGGGCCAGCGGCCACCACGTGTGACATCGCCATGTGCCAGCGCCCTGCCGGGTCACGGCCGCGTCCTCAGGAGGGTCACTGATGTGACCCCAGGGTGACCTGTGGCTCAGCAGCTGTCCCCACGACATCCACGTCCTCGTTATCCCCGGAATTTGTCCCTGCTGTGTCTGTCACCTGTGTCCCTTGTGTCCCTTGCTCTTGTCCCTAGCATTCCCAGCACCCTTTCCCACCCATGTCCCCACCACGACTGTCACTTGTGTCCCCACCACGACTGTCACTTGTGTCCCCACCGTTCCCACCACCCTTTCCCGCCCATGTCCCCACCACGACTGTCACTTGTGTCCCCACCACGACTGTCACTCGTGTCCCCACCATTCCCAGCACACCCACTACCCACGTCCCCATCACGACTGTCACTTGTGGTGGGGACATGGGTGGTCCCTGTGTCCCTGCCACATCCCTGCCTTGTCACTGTCATGTCCATACTGTCCCTGCAGTGTCCCTGCCTTGTCCCTGCCTTGTCCATACTGTCCCTGCCATGTCCATACTGTCCCTGCTGTGTCCCTGCCATGTCCCACACCATTCCCACCACCCTTTCCCACCCATGTCCCCACCACGACTGTCACTTGTTTCCCCACTGTTCCCACCACCCTTTCCCACCCACGTCCCCACCACGACTGTCACCTGTGTCCCCACCATTCCCAGCACACCCACCACCCATGTCCCTGCCATGACTGTCACTTGTGTCCCCACCGTTCCCACCACCCTTTCCCACCCATGTCCCCACCACGACTGTCACCTGTGTCCCCACCATTCCCACCACCCTTTCCCACCCATGTCCCCACCACGACTGTCACTTGTGGTGGGGACATGGGTGGTCCCTGTGTCCCTGCCACATCCCTGCCTTGTCCCTGCCTTGTCCATACTGTCCCTGCCATGTCCATACTGTCCCTGCTGTGTCCCTGCCATGTCCCACACCATTCCCACCACCTTTTTCCACCCATGTCCCCACCACGACTGTCACCCGTGTCCCCACCGTTCCCACCACCCTTTCCCACCCATGTCCCCACCACGACTGTCACTTGTGTCCCCACCATTCCCCCCACAAACATCCCCCCGTCAGCCACGTCCCCACCAGTGCCACCATCCCCGCCCCGTCCCCTCCTTGAGGACATGCCACCCCCCACGGGGAGGTGACACCAGGGCCACACCTTGCAGAGCTTCATGAACTCCCTGATGGCCGCCTTCTCGGCGGGGAACTGCTCCTCCAGCGCGGTGACAAAGGCCACCTTGCCGGAGCGCAGCAGGTAGCGCTGGGCTCCCAGGGTCACCTCGTCGTAGGGGTCAGGCAGGCGGTGCCAGCACAGCTGCCCGTCTGTCACCTGGTCCAGGGCCACCCGCAGGAGGCTCCCCTCGTGCAGCTGCCCCACGTAGTGGATGCCTGTGGGCACGGGGGACACAGTGGGGGGACGCCGGGGACGTGGCGTGGGCGGGTGGCGGGAGCAGCGGTGGAGGGTTTGGGTTTGGCTGGGGTCACGCTGAGGGGGGAGGTGGGGTCTTGGAGTGACAGGGACATGGCAGGGACATTGCAGGGACATGGTAGGGACAGTATGGACAAGGCAGGGACATGGCAGGAACATGGCAGGGACATGGCAGGGACAGTATGGACAAGGCAGGGACAAGGCAGGGACATGGCAGGGACACAGCAGGGACACTGCAGGGACAGTATGGACATGGCAGGGACAAGACAGAGACATGGCAGGGACACTGCAGGGACAGTATGGACACTGCAGGGACATGGCAGGGACGTGGCAGGGACAAGGCAGGGACACTACAAACACATGGCAGGGACATGGCAGGGACACTGCAGGGACAGTATGGACGTGGCAGGGACAGTATGGACATGACAGTGACAAGGCAGGGACATGGCAGGGACGTGGCAGGGACAGTATGGATGTGGCAGGGACACTGCAGGGACATGGCAAGGACATGGCAGGGACATGGCAGGGACGTGGCAGGGACAGTATGGATGTGGCAGGGACACTGCAGGGACATGGCAAGGACATGGCAGGGACATGGCAGGGACGTGGCAGGGACACTGAAGGGACACAGTATGGACATGGCAGGGACACAGCAGGGACAGTATGGACATGACAGTGACAAGGCAGGGACATGGCAGGGACGTGGCAGGGACAGTATGGATGTGGCAGGGACACTGCAGGGACATGGCAAGGACATGGCAGGGACGTGGCAGGGACAGTATGGATGTGGCAGGGACAAGGCAGGGACACTGAAGGGACACAGTATGGACATGGCAGGGACACAGCAGGGACAGTACGGACATGACAGTGACAAGGCAGGGAGGTGGCAGGGACACAGGCCCTGCACACACCAGGGCAGGTTCACAGCGGGGTTGCGAGGACAAGGGGGTGACAAGGAACGACAGGGGGGGTGACAAGGAACGACAGGGTGGGTGACAAGGAACGACAGCAGGGGTGACAAGGAACGACAGGGGGGGTGACAAGGAACGACAGCAGGGGTGACACAGAGCCACAGCGCTGCCCGGGGGCGGGGTGTGACCCTTACCCACGTCGAACTCGACGCCGTGCTGCTGGAAGGTGTGGCAGCAGCCCCCAGCCTGCTCGTGCTGCTCCAGCACCAGCACCCGCCGGCCCGCCTTGGCCAGGGTGGCGGCCACCGCCAGGCCACCCACGCCGCTGCCGATGACCACGGCGTCCAGCCGGTCCGGCACGCGCCGGGCGGTGAACCCTGCGCACACACACACGTGTGATGGTGACACCGGGGGGGACAGACGGACACACGGACACACGGACAAGCACTCACCCCGCTTCAGGACCCGGTCGCGGGCGCGCTGGTCGGTCACCAGCGGCCGCGGTGGCTGCAGGGGTGGCCCGGAGAAGGGGTTGCCCGAGGGGGCCAGCAGGCGATGGGCCAGGCGGGCCAGGGACAGCGCGGCCAGGGTCAGCGGCAGCAGCAGCAGCAGAGTGGGCCACATGGCTGTCACCGCGTGTGGCTCGGAGGGGACACGGCGGGGACACGGCGGGGACACGGCAGGGACACGGACACGGACACGGATACTGCACGGACACGGCAGGGACAAGGCAGGGACACGGCGGGGTCACGGCAGGGACACAGCAGGGACAAGGCAGGGACACGGACACGGACACGGATACTGCCCGGACACGGCAGGGACACGGCAGGGACACGGCGGGGACACAGCAGGGACACGGCAGGGACAAGGCAGGGACACAGCAGGGACACGGATACTACACGGACACGGACACGGACACAGACACAGCACAGACACGGCACAGACACGGACACGGACACAGACACGGACACAGACACGGCACGGACACGGACACGGACACGGACACGGACACGGACACGGACACGGACACGGCACGGACACGGACACGGACACGGACACGGACACGGACACGGACACGGACACGGCACGGACACGGACACGGACACGGACACGGACACGGACACGGACACAGACACGGCACGGACACGGACACGGACACGGACACGGACACGGACACGGACACGGACACGGCACGGACACGGACACGGACACGGACACAGACACGGCACGGACACGGACACGGACACGGACACGGACACGGACACGGACACGGACACAGACACGGCACAGACACGGACACGGACACGGACACGGACACGGACACGGACACGGACACGGACACGGCACGGACGCGGCGCTGCCCGGCGTGTGCGGCCCCAGCCCTTATAGCCACGGCAGCTTAGGGACACGGGGATTACGGCCGGGCCAGAGCAGCGGCTTTAGGGACAGCGCTGCTTAAAGACACAGAGCACCCACGGGCAGGGCACCCACGGGCAGGGAACCCACGGGCAGGGCACCCACGGGCAGATCACCCATGGACAGGGCACCCACGGGCAGGGCACCCACGGGCAGGGCACCCACGGGCAGGGAACCCACGGGCAGGGCACCCACGGACACGGCACCCATGGACAGAGCACCCACGGGCAGGGCACCCACGGGCAGGGAACCCACGGACAGAGCACCCACGGGCAGATCACCCATGGACAGGGAACCCACGGACAGGGAACCCACGGGCAGGGCACCCACGGACACGGCACCAGGGACACGGCACCCACGGGCAGGGCACCCACGGGCAGATCACCCATGGACAGGGAACCCACGGACAGGGAACCCACGGACACGGCACCCACGGGCACGGCACCCACGGGCAGGGAACCCACGGGCAGAGCACCCACGGGCAGGGCACCCACGGGCAGGGAACCCACGGGCAGAGCACCCACGGACACGGCACCCACGGACACGGCACCCACGGGCAGAGCACCCACGGGCAGGGCACCCACGGGCAGGGCACCCACGGACACGGCACAGAGGTGACACAGGTGACACGGGTGACAGAGATGACAGAGGTGACAGAGGTGACACAGGTGACACAGGTGACAAAGGTGACACAGGTGACACCAGGTGACACAGGTGACACAGGTGACACAAGTGACGCCAGGTGACACAGGTGACAGAGGTGACACAGGTGACACGGGTGACAAAGGTGACACAGGTGACACCAGGTGACACAGATGACAGAGGCGACACAGGTGACGCATGTGATGCAGGTGATGCAGGTGACGCCAGGTGACACAGGTGACAGAGGTGACAGAGGTGACACCAGGTGACACCAGGTGACACAGGTGACACAGGTGACACAGGTGACACCAGGTGACACAGGTGACACGGGTGACAAAGGTGACACAGGTGACACCAGGTGACACAGATGACAGAGGCGACACAGGTGACACAGGTGACACAGGTGACAAAGGTGACAGAGGTGACACAGGCGACACCAGGTGACACCAGGTGACAGAGGCGACACAGGTGACAGAGGTGACAGAGGTGACACAGGTGACACAGGTGACATGGGTGACACAGATGACACCAGGTGACACAGGTGACACAGGTGACACAGGTGACAGAGGTGACACAGGTGACACAGATGACAGAGGTGACACAGGTGACACAGGTGACACAGGTGACACCAACCCCTGACCCCCCCCCCGGCACTCAGCACAAGGCACAAACCCGTTTTTTTCTCTCCTTTAATAAAACTCACAGCAAAGTACCAAAAAGGAGGGAAGGGTGGCAGGGCCTGGGACACCCCCCCCCGTGTCCCTGTCCCCTTGGGGACACCCCGTGTCACCACCCCAGACCCTCCCCAGCGAGTCCCCAGCCCCTCTCCCCCCGGGTTAATGACAAGGTTAATTACAAGTTAATTACAAGTTAATGAAGGGCCGTGGGGAGGGGGGAGGGGGGTTATTGCTACCTGGGAAGGGGTGACAGGGGACACAAGGGACAGCGAGGGACCCCCCACCCTGGTGAGGGGAGAAGGGGGGTCCCCGAGGCCTGGGGGACAAGGTGGGGGGGGGGGCCACGGCAGCTTCTGGGGGTCCCCCCACCTGGGACTGGGGGGGTCTGGCAGTGACTCAGCTGTGTGGGAGCTGTGCCCCCCCTCCCCAGGGCTCCCTGCTGGCTGCTTCACCCCCTCCCCAAATTTGGGGGCACGGAGGGATTGGCTTCTCCCCCTCCCCAAATTTGAGGGCATGGAGGGGTCGGCTTCTCCCCCCCCCCCCCCAAATTTGGGGGCACAGAGGGGGTCAGGCTTGGGTTGGGGGGCTCAGCAGAGCTCCCCTCATCCCACAGGGTGAGACACAACCCCCCCCCAGGGCTGCCCGGTGGCTGCTTCACCCCCTCCCCAAATTTGGGGGCACAGAGGGGTCGGCTTCACCCCCTCCCCAAATTTGGGGGCACAGAGGGGTCGTCTTCTCCCCCTCCCCAAATTTGGGGGCACAGAGTGGTCGGCTTCTCCCCCTCCCCCAAATTTGGGGGCACGGAGGGGGTCAGGCTTGGGTTGGGGGGCTCAGCAGAGCTCCCCCCCCCGCCCCATCCCACAGGGCTCATCACACCCCTGGGTGAGACACAACCCCCCCGCCAGGGCTCCCCACTGGCTGCATCTCCCCCTCCCCAAATTTGGGGGGCACGGAGGGGGTCAGGCTTGGGGTGAGGGGCTCAGCAGAGCTCCCCTCATCCCACAGGGTGAGACACAACCCCCCCCAGGGCTCCCCGCTGGCTGCTAATTTGGGGGCACAGAGGGGTCGGCTTCTCCCCCTCCCCAAATTTGGGGGCACAGAGTGGTCGGCTTCTCCCCCTCCCCAAATTTAGGGGGCACAGAGAGGGTCGGGTTTAGGTTGGTGTCTCATCCCACAGGGTGAGACACAACCCCCCCACCCCCCGGCTCCCCCAGCCCTCCTGGGGTGGGTTGGGGGCGTTGAGGGCGGGGTTGGGGGGCGCAGGGTGTGGGGGGGTCCCTAATAGACCCAGGTGACGGGGACCCACTGGGGCTGCAGGCGCAGGAGCTCCATGGCCTCGCGCAGCCGCCCGAAGGTGCGCTCCAGGTCGTCGTTGGTCAGGCTCAGGTCGAAGTAGTGGCCGTAGCCGCGCTGGATGCGGCTGCTCTCCTCCACCGTGCGCTGGGCGTCGGCCTCCTGCGCCCCCCCCCCCCAAAAAAACCTGCCTCAGTTTCCCTGTTCCCTCCCCAGGGAACTGCCAGCTGTGTGTTCTCCTCCTGCACCCCAAAACCTGCCTCAGTTTCCCTGTTCGCCCCCAGGGACACCCACTGCCAGCTGTGTGTTCTCCTCCTGCGCCCCCCAAACCTGCCTCAGTTTCCCTGTTCCCCCCCCCAGGGAACTGCCAGCTGTGTGTTCTCCTCCTGCACCCCAAAACCTGCCTCAGTTTCCCTGTTCCCCCCCAGGGAACTGCCAGCTGTGTGTTCTCCTCCTGCACCCCAAAACCTGCCTCAGTTTCCCTGTTCGCCCCCAGGGACACTCACTGCCAGCTGTGTGTTCTCCTCCTGCGCCCCCAAACCTGCCTCAGTTTCCCTGTTCCCCCCCAGGGATGAGAGACAGCTGCTTGTCCTCCTCCTGCTCCCCAAAACCTGCCTCAGTTTCCCCAACACGCCCAGGGGCTGAGACACACCCCACTGCCTCCTGCGTGTCTGCCTCCAGCGCCCCAAAACCTACCTCAGTTTCCTCAACACCACCAGGGATGAGAGACAGCTGTGTGTCCTCCTCCTGCACCCCAAAACCTGCCTCAGTTTCCCTGTTCCCCCCAGGGACACCCACTGCCAGCTGTGTGTTCTCCTCCTGTGCCCCCAAACCCTGCCTCAGTTTCCCCACCACCCCCATGGATGAGACACACCCACTGCCACCTGCGTGTCCGCTGCCTGCTCCCCCAAACCTGCCTCAGTTTCCCCGTCCCCCTCCCAGGAATGGGGAGGGACACTCACTGCCAGCTGCGTGTCCTCCTCCTGCGCCCCAAAACCTGCCTCAGTTTCCCTGTCCCCCCCAGGGATGACACACACCCACCACCTCCTCCTGCACCCCAAAACCTGCCTCAGTTTGCCCACCACGCCCAGGGATGACACACACCCACCACCTCCTCCTGCACCCCAAAACCTGCCTCAGTTTCCCCACCACGCCCAGGGATGACACACACCCACCACCTCCTCCTGCACCCCAAAACCTGCCTCAGTTTTCCCACCACCCCCAGTCACGACACACACCCACTGCCACCTGCGTGTCCTCCTCCTGCTCCCCCCCCCGCAAACCCTGCCTCAGTTTCCCCGTCCCCCCCCAGACCCCCACCGTCAGCTGTTTGGTGGCCACGCCGCTCTCCAGCGCCGCCCGGTTCATGGCCCGCAGCCTCTCGGCGCCGGGCGCTTCGATGAACACCACGTAGGGCACGAACTCCGCCGTCCGCAGCACCTTCACGGCCTGGGCAGGGGTGAGGGGGGACACAACGCTCAGCCCCGCGCTCGGGTGGGGGGGCTCCGGGGATGTCGCTGTGTCCCCCCCCACCCCGCCCCAAACCTGCGGGTTGACGTCCAGGATGCACATCTTGCCCGCCTCCACCACGGCGCGGATGGAGTCGATCCTGGTGCCGTAGAGGTTGCCCTCGTACTCGCCGTGCTCCAGGTACCGCCCCGCTTTGATGTCGGCTTCCATCTCGCCCCGCGACACGAAGCGATAGCCCTGCCCGTCCCGCTCGCTCTCCTTCGGCTTCCGCGATGTGTCTGCCCCGGGGGGCGGCGGAGGGGGAGAGGAGGGGAGTGGAGTGAGACCAGCCCGCCGCCGAGAACCGGAGCGGAACGGTCACGGGGACACGGGGGCGGGCGGGGATGGGGATGGTGACAAGGGACAGGGGTGGTGACAAAGGACGGGGTGGCCACAAGGGACAGGGATGGCCACAGGGGACAGGGATGGTCACAGGGGACAGGGGCGGGCGAGGATGGGGATGGTGACAAGGGACAGGGGTGGTGACAAAGGGGCAGGGGTGGCCACAAGGGACAGGGGTGGTCGGGGATGGAGATTGGGTGACAAGGGACAGGGATGGTCACAGGTGACAAGGGTGGTGACAAAGGACAGGGGTGGTCACAGGGGACAGGGGTGGCCACAAGGGACGGGGATCCTGGCAGGGGACAGGGACGGGCACAAGGACAGGGACAGTCGCAAGGGACAGGGATGCTGGCAGGGGACAGGGATGGTCACAAGGGACAGGGGCGGTCAGGGATGGGGATGGTGACAGGGGACAGGGATGGTGACAGGGGACAGGGATTGTGACAAGGGACAGGGGTGGTCACAGGGGACGGGGATAGTCGGGGATGGGGATGGTGACAAGGGACGGGGATGGTCACAGGGGACAGGGATTGTGACAAGGGACAGGGGTGGCCACAAGGGACAGGGGTGGCCACAAGGGACAGGGATGCTCACAGGGGACGGGGATGGTCACAGGGGACAGGGGTGGTCGGGGATGGGGATGGTGACAAGGGACAGGGGTGGTCACAGGGGACAGGGGTGGTCGGGGATGGGGATGGTGACAAGAGGCAGGGGTGGTGACAAGGGACAGGGATGGCCACAGGGGACAGGGATGCCCACAAGGGACAGGGATGGTCACAAGGGATGGGGATGGCCTCAGGGGACAGGGGTGGCCGCAAGGGACAGGGGTGGCCACAGGGGACAGGGATGGTCACAGGGGACAGGGATGGCCACAAGGGACAGGGATGGTCACAAGGGACAGGGGTGGTCGCAAGGGACAGGGATGGCCACAGGGGACAGGGGTGGCCACAGGGGACAGGGATGGTCGCAAGGGACAGGGGTGGCCACAAGGGACAGCGATGCCAGCGGGGCGGGGACAGGGATGCTGGCAGGGGACAGGGATGGCCGCAGGGGCGGGAATGCCGGCGAGGACAGCGACACTGGGGGGCGGGGAGGATGAGCGCAGGGGACTGGGATGATGATGATGATGGAGCACAGCGAGGGTCGCAGGGGACAGCGACGCTCCGGGGAGGGGACAGGGACAGCGCCGGCGGGGCCGGGGCCGCTCACAGGGGATGGTGGTGCCGTAGCGCGCCTGGTCGGACATGATCAGCTTGTTCTTGAGGCTGCGGCGCCCCACGCCCTGAGCCCCGATCAGCACCAGCGTTTTCCGGCGGAACGGCGGCATCCGCGCCACCTCCTCGTAGATCAGCAGCTCGTGCCGGTCGAACTCTGGGCGAGGGACGGGGCTGGCACGGGGCTCCGCTGGGGACCCCGCGGCGCCCGGTCCCAGCGGGAGCCGCCGCCGCCGCCGCCACCGCCTCCCCCGGGGCGTGCCGCCCCCCTGGAACGCTCACCGGCGTTCTTCGTCGTCAGGTACATCATCCTCTTCTTCCTCTTCCCGCTGAGGCTGCCGCACAGGGCCCCTGCGAGGGCGACGGGGGGATGGCTGAGCTGGGGACGGCGACAGCACCCCGGCGCGGGGACAGGGGCACGGGAGCTGGGACAGCGCCGTGGGGACATCGCCCTGAGAATCGGGGACGACAAGTGCCACGGGGACAGGAGCCTGGGGCCACGGGGACAGCGTCACGGGGCGCAGGGGACCCGCCGCGCTCCCCCTCCCTGTCCCCCAGCCGTGTCCCCGTGGGGCCGGGCCGCTGTCCCCGTACCCGAGGTGGGTGCCACCTCCCCGTCCCGTTTGACGAAGGCCTTGCGCTTCTCCTCCAGCAGCTGGCTGGGCACCAGCCCCGCGCTGCCGCCCTCCACGTGGCACGCCTGGGGACACAGAGCCACGCGTGGGGACCCCCACGGGGCTCCAGAGACCCTTCCCAGCTCACAGGGAACACCTGTAGCTCCGGGGAAACCCCCCAAGTTCCTCAAGGAACCTCCCCCATTCCAGGGGCTCTCCCAGTTTCCAGGAACTCCTCAGTGTGGGGACCCCCCAGATCCCAATAGGGACACACATCCCCAAATCCCAACAGAGACACACATCCCCAAATCCCAATAGGGACACACATCCCCAGATCCCAATAAGGACACACATCCCCAGATCCCAATAAGGACACACATCCCCAAATCCCAACAGAGACACACATCCCCAAATCCCAATAGGGACACACATCCCCAAATCCCATCAGGGACACACATCCCCAAATCCCAATAAGGACACACATCCCCAAATCCCAATAGGGACACATCCCCAAATCCCAATAGGGACACACATCCCCAAATCCCAATAGGGACACACATCCCCAAATCCCAATAAGGACACACATCCCCAAATCCCAGTAGGGACACACATCCCCAAATCCCAAAATAAGGACACACATCCTGAGCTTCATAAATCCCCCAATTCCCAGGGACCTCCCACTCCACTCCAGGGCTTCCCCCAATCCCAAGTAGCCCCCCCCTCACCCAGCTCCAAGGACACCCCCCGAGCTCCAGGACCACCCCCCCACTACAGGAATTCTCCCAGGCACACCCCAAACCCACAGAGACCCCTCCATCTCCCCCCTCCTCACCCTCCACGGCCCAGGATGGAACCAAAGACCCCCCACACACCCCCCACGACCACCCCTCCAGACCCCCCCCGCCCCCCTGACCTGCCACCAGTTGGGGTCATCCTGGTTGACGATCTGCAGCAGGTCCCCGGCCATGAACTTGAGCCCGGCCTCCTTGCAGGGGATCAGGCTGTCGGTGGCCGGGTCGTAGTCGAAGTGACACTTGACAAACACCTGGGGGGGGGACCGGGGGGCGGGGAGGGGATCACCTGGGGAGACCCCCGCGCACCCGGGATCCCCCTCACCCTCCGCACCGCCCGGTGCTTCAGCGTCCCCAGCGCGCCGGGGGGGGGACACGCAGCCCCCGTGTCACACACGAGAGCCCCGTGTCACACACGAGAGCCCCGTGTCACACCTGCGGGCCTAGGAGCCGCCCCCGGCGGGGCGTGCCCCCCGCGCCCGCCGCAGCCAGCCCCGCACGACCCCCGCGCACACGCAGAGCGCTCCGGCCGCCGCCGCCGCTCCCCACGCCACGGCCACGGCCACCCCCAGGCACAGCCCCAGGGCCACCGCCAGGCACAGCAGGGTGCCCAGCGCCGCCAGCGCCGCGCCCGCGATGGCGCACATGGGGGACGTGCGGGGAGGCACGGCCGGTTGTGGCACACGCTGGGGATACAGCGCTCTGGAAGGGACGGCCCACGCGGGGGACACGGCCCACGCGGGGACAGCGCCGCTTTTGTCCCCTCGGAGACGGGGGTGGCTGGCACGGGGTGGGGAGGGGCAGCGCAGGGCACCCTTTGCCAGCCGGGTGCTGGGTGGGGATGGGGACGGGGACGGGGACGGGGATGGGGACGGGGACGGGGATGAGGAGCAGCAGTGCCCGGGAGAGGGGGAGACGCGGGGCGGGACACGGGGGGGTCCCACCGGCCGAGGGGCACAGGGCACGGAGAGGGGGACAGTGGCTCGTGGGGCTCAGAGGACAAAAGGGGATGGGGACACAGGGCAAGGGGGGGGCTGTGGGAAGGGTGGTGAGTGTGGGGGGCAGGGTGGGATGCAGGGAGGGATGCAGGGCTGGATGCAGGGAGGGATGCAGGGTTGGGATACAGGTTGGGATGTGGGATGGGATGCAGACTGGGATGCGGGATGGGATGCAGGATGGGATGCAGACTGGGATGCAGACTGGGATGCAGAGCTGGATGCAGGATGGGATGCAGGAAGGGATGAAGGAAGGGATGAAGGAAGGGATGCAGGTTGGGATCCAGGCCGGGATGCAGGATGGGATGCAGGATAGGATGCAGGATGGGATCCAGGCCGGGATCCAGGCTGGGATGCAGGGTTGGGATACAGGTTGGGATGCAGGCCGGGATGCAGGGAAGGATGCAGGATAGGATACAGGTTGGGATGCAGATTGGGATGCAGGTTGGGATGCAGATTGGGATGCAGGATGGGATGCAGGATAGGATACAGGTTGGGATGCAGATTGGGATGCAGGCCGAGATGCAGGATGGGATGCAGGATGGGATCCAGGCCGGGACCCAGGCTGGGATGCAGGGTTGGGATGCAGATTGGGATGCAGGATGGGATCCAGGCCGGGACCCAGGCTGGGATGCAGGGTTGGGATGCAGATTGGGATGCAGGATGGGATCCAGGCCGGGATCCCCCGGGACGCGGGGCGGTACCTGGCGGGGCGGGTGGGGCTCCTGGTAGCTGGGCAGGATCTTGAGCACGACGCTGCCGCTGGCGTGGCGCAGGCTGTCCTGCAGCGCCCGCGGGTCGCTGCCCACCTCGCGCCCGTTCACCTCGCGGATCACGTCGCCCACGTGCAGCAGCCCCTGCTGCGCCACCATCCCCCCGTGCAGGATGCGGGCGATCACCAGCTCCCCCCGCTCCACCCGGAATGTCACCCCCTGAGGGGGACAGGCCAGCTCAGCAACCCCCCCCGAGGACACAGCCGCACCCACCCAGCCACCCCAAAATGCTCCTGGGGCCACCCTAAAAAAAAAAGCCACCCGGCGCCTCGCAACGCCCTGGGCACCCCAAAATGCTCCAGCACCTCACGATGTCCCCCAGCGCCCAATGACAATGTCCCCATCTCCCTGCAAGGCCCCGAGACTCTCCAGCACCCCAAAATGTCACAGAACCCCAAATGTCCCAGCACCCCGAAATGTTCACAGAACCCCGAATGTCCCAGCAACCCGAAATGTCCTGGCACCCCCAAATGCCCCAGCATCCCAAAATGTCCCAGTAACCTGAAATGTCCCAGCGCACCCAAATGTCCCAACACCCCAAAATGGCCCAGCACCCCAAAATGTCACAGAACCCCAAAATGTCACAGAACCACGAAATGCCCCAGCACCCCCAAATGTCCCCACACCCCCAAATGTCCCCACACCCCCAAATGTCCCAGCACCCCCAAATGCCCCAGCACCCCAAATGCCCCAGCACCCCCAAATGCCCCAGCACCCTGAAATGTCCTGGTACCCCCAAATGCCCCTGCACCCCCAAATGCCCCAGCACCCCGAAATGTCCCAACATCCTGAAATGCCCCAGCACCCCGAAATACCTCAGCACCCCCAAATGCCCCAGCACCCCCAATTGTCTCAGCGCCCAGAAATGCTCCAGCACCCTGAAGTGTCCTGGCACCCCCAAGTGACCCAGCACCCTGAAATGCCCCGGCACCCCCAAGTGTCCCAGCGACCCCAAATGCCCTGGCACCCCGAAGTGTCCCAGCACCCCGAAATGTCCCAGCACCCCCAAATGCCCCAGCACCCCGAAATGTCCCAGCACCCCGAAGTGTCCCAGCACCCCCAAACATCCCAACACCCCAAAATGGCCCAGTAGCCCCAAATGTCCCAGCACCCCCAAATGTCCCGGCGCCCCCAAATGTCCAAGAACCATGAAATATCCCAGCACCCTGAAATGCCCCAGTGCCCTGAAATGTCCCACGGCCCCCAAATGTCCCAGCACCCCCAAATGTCCCGGCACCCCCAAATGCCTCATCACCCCCAAATGCCCCATCACCCCAAAATGCCCCATCACCCCCAAATGTCCCATCACCCCAAAATGCCCCATCACCCCCAAATGCCCCAGCACCCCGAAGTGTCCCAGCACCCCAAATGCCTCAGCACCCCCAAATGCCCCATCACCCCCAAATGCCCCATCACCCCCAAATGCCCCAGCACCCCCAAATGCCCCAGTGCCCTGAAATGTCCCACGGCCCCCAAAAGTCTCAGCACCCCCAAATGCCCCAGCACCCCAGCCCCCCCCCCCAGCACGCCCTGCCCCCCCCCCCCCCGCCGCGGGGCTCACCAGGTTCTCCCCGGCCGCCTTGCGGATGCCCACCATGCGCACGGCGTCGGGGGGCACGGGCTGCGAGCCCAGCGCCGCCTCCGGGCCGGGGCTGCTCGGGGGGGGGTCGTAGCTCTTGGCAGCCACCGAGTCGTGGGTCTCCAGCAGGGACTGGGACAGGCGGGGTGGGGAGGGGTGGGGGGTCACCCCTGTGAACCCGCACACGCCTGGGACACGCCTGGGACATGCCTGGCACACATCTGGCACAAGCCTGGCACGTGTCTGGCACACACCTGGCACACGCCTGGCACACGCCTGGTACACGTCTGGCACACACCTGGCACACGCCTGGCACATGCCTGGTACACGTCTGGCATACACCTGGCACACGCCTGGTACACGTCTGGCACACACCTGGCACACGCCTGGCACCTGCCTGGCACGTGTCTGGCACATGCCTGGTACACGCCTGGCACACGTCTGGCACACGTCTGGTACACACCTGGCACACTTCAGGCACACATCTGGCACACACCTGGCACACCTCTGACACACACCAGGCACACCCCCGGCACACACCTGGCACAGACCAGGCACACACCTGGCACACTTCAGGCACACCTCTGACACACACCTGGCACACACCTGGCACACACCAGGCACACAGCTGGCACACACCTGGCACACCTCTGACACACACCTGGCACACACCAGGCACACACCTGGCACACTTCAGGCACACACCTGGCACACTTCAGGCACACCTCTGACACACACCCGGCACACACCTGGCACACGCCCAGCACACACCTGGCACAGACCAGGCACACACCTGGCACTCGCCTGGCACACCCCTGGCACACCCCTGGCACACATTTAGCACGCGTGTGCGGCCCCTTCCGCCCCAGTACGGAGGGTCCCGCCGGGGCTCCCGCTCACCTGGAAGTGCGGCTCCCGCAGGATCCGGGCCAGCTCGGCCGCCGCCGCCTGCACGTCGGGCCGCGCCAGGCGCCCGATGTCCCGCAGGATCTCCTGCACCAGCGCCAGGTTGTCCCCGCGCACCGCCTCCAGCTTCCGCTCCTCCAGCCGCTCGTGCGCCTGGGGACACCGCGGGGACCCCCGGGGACGGGGCGGGTAAGGGCGGAGACCCCCCCCCGCCCCGCCCCGAGTGCTGCGGGATCCCCCCGGGGACGATCCCTCCAGGGGACCCGGTGGGACAGGGTGTCAAAGACCCTTTAGGGAAGGATTGGGGGGACCCCCGGAGGCGGGGTGGGGGGGGTGGGCATGAGGGACCTCTGGGGGGGTTGGGGACACTCGGGAGGGGATTAGGGACCCCCCCCCCCCCCAGGGGACCTGGGGTTGGGGACAGCAGAGTTGTCAGGGACCCGCGGGGACAGAGGGAATTGGGGATCTGGGGGTGCTGGAGAGGGGGATTAGGGACCCCTTGGTGGTGACACACACACACAGAAACACACGCGTGTGCAGGCGCACGCACACACACGCGGGGTGGGGGTCCCGGGGGTGCCGAGGGGGGGGGAGGAACCCCCGCGCCCCCCCCCCCCCCACCCCGCGCCGCCGTACCTTGGCCAGGGAGCGGACGATGGGGCTCTCCATGATGCCGCGGAGGAAGATGAGGTCGAGGTCGGCCACCCCCGGGCTCCCCGGGAGCCCCATCAGGTTGTCCAGGACCTGCTGCATGGCTGGGGGGGAGGACAGGGACAGCGACAGGGACAGCGACAGGGACAGCGACAGGGACAGGGACAGGGACAGCGACAGGGACAGCGACAGGGACAGGGAGAGCGCGGGGGGACACGGAGCGGTGGGAGGGGGGGAGCAGCAAGGTGGGTGAAAGTGCAGGCGGGGGGGCTCGTGTGTCGTCCCCCCCCCGCCAGTCCTGTCACGGTCACCCGCGGGCCCCCCATGACGGCGACAAGTGAAATGTCCCCTCCTGGTTCAGCGGTCCCCCCCCCGGTTGTCACCGTGCAGTGAAATGCCCCCCCCGGGGGGCGCGGCGTGATGGGAGGGGGCTGCGGGGGGGGCGGGGGCAGTGATGCAACAGGGGGGGCGATCAGATCGGGGGGAGGGGTGGGGGGGGCGATGCAATTTTTGGGGAGGGGAGAATGGGGGAGGGGGGGGGCCGCATCCGGGGCCGCGGGGGCGGGAGCGGCGGCGCGGCTGCGCTGCAATGGCGGGGGCCGATCGCGATGGAGCCGCGGGGGGGGGGGCGAGGGGTGGGGGGGGGGACCATCCATCAACCCCCTCCCCATCGAGGGGGGGTCACAGCGGCACCCGAACCCCCCCATATCCCAAATTCCCACCCCCCCCGGTTCATCCCACACCGCATCCCTCCCCTCCCCGCCGCCCCCCCCCCCACGGGGCAGCGCCCCCGGCCCCTCGCAGCCCCCCCCCCGTACCTGGGGGGGCCGGGGGGGCGCGGGCGGGACCCGGGGCGGGCGGCGGGGACCCTGGGCCGGGGCGGCTCATGGCTGCGGGGCCGGGCTCCCCCCGCCCCAGATCCGGGTACCGCCGCCCCCCCCCCCCCCGCAACCCCCCGGACCCGCGCGCCCCCCCCCCCACCCCCGGCCTTGCACACGCGTGTGCACCGGGCACGCTCCGGCCGCTTTGCACACCCGGCGGCGGAGATGGGGGGGGGGGGGGCGCCGGGGTGAGCTCACACGCGCGGGCACGGCTCGCGCGCGCGCATCTCCCGCGCGTGCCCGCGCGCGTCGGCGGCCGCCACGCGTGCAAAGCACCTGAGCGCGCTCACGCGCGGGCGCGTGCGGACCCACGCGCGCCCCCGCCCCCCCCACCCCACACACACACACACACACACCACCGCTGCGCGCCCTCGTCGGCACGCGCGCCCCCCCCCTCCCGCGCGCGTCCCCACGCGCGCGCTCCCGCTCGCGTTCGAACCCACGGGCGCGCGCCTCGCGGCCCCTCCCCTGCCCTCCGCGCCCCGGGCCCGCTCACCAGCGCTTGCACGCCCGCGCTTGCACGCCCGTGCTTGCACACCCACCCCGGTCGCGGGTGGGACCCCCCCCACCCCACCAGCGTCCCGCGGCGTGGGGAGGGGGCCGGCGGGGGCTCGGCCCCTTTAAGGGGGCGGTGGGAGGGGGGGGGAGAGGGGGGCGGGAGCGCGGATTTAAAGGGGCCGCGCCGCGCCCGCGTGCAACGCACGCGCATCCACGCACGCGAACGAGCAGGAACGACCCCCCCCCCCCACCACCACCACCACCTTGCACACGCGTGTGTCCGGCCTGGGTGTGCCCGCTGCACACGCGCGTGCCCGGCCCGCGCACACGCACCCTGCGCCCCCCAACACCCGCACCCCGTCACGCGCGCACGGGGGGGGGGTGTTTTGCACGCGCGTGTGCCCGCGCGCGTGTCCCCGTGCACGCCCCCGGCCCGGTGCACACTCACCCACCCGTGAGCGAGGCCGGGGCGGCCGCCGGCATCGCGGCGGAGCTGCGGGACACGCGCGACTGGCACCGACCGGACGGGGACAAGTGACAGGGACAGCGACAAGTGACAGGGACGGGGACGTGGGGGGGGGCGGAGTGGGTGTGTCCGCAGTGCCAGCACCCCCAGCGCCCCGGGACAGCCGCTCGGGGTCCCCAGAGTCCCCCGAGTCACAGCAACCCCAGTGTCCCCAGCACCGCCAGAGCCACCAGCTCCGTCCCCAGTGTCACTCGGGTCCCCAGCGCCTGTGACACCCCCAGTGTCCCCAGCACAGCCAGCTACGGTGTCCCTGACACCCTCAGTACCTCCAGTGTCCCCAGCCCCAGTGTCCCACGTCCCCAGCCCCCCCAGAGCCACCAGCTCCGTCCCCAGTGTCACTCGGGTCCCCAGCGCCTGTGACACCTCCAATGTTCCCAGTGTCCCCAGCGCCCATGACACCCCCAGTGTCCCCAGTGTCCCCAGAGCCACCAGCACCACCTCCGTCCCCAGTGCCACCAGGGTCCCCAGCGCCCGTGACACCCCCAGTGTCCCCAGTGTCCCCAGAGCCACCAGCACCAGCTCCAGCTCCGTCCCCAGTGTCACTCGGGTCCTCAGCGCCTGTGACACCCCCAGTGTCCCCAGCTCCCCCGGAGCCACCAGCACCAGCTCCGTCCCCAGTGTCACCAGGGTCACCAGCGCCTGTGACACCCCCAGTGTCCCCAGTGCCCCCAGAGCCACCAGCACCACCCCTGTCCCCAGTGTCCCCAGTGTCCCCAGCTCCTGTGACACCCCCAAGTGTCCCCAGCCCCCCCAGAGCCACCAGCACCACCTCCGTCCCCAGTGTCACCAGGGTTCCCCAGCGCCTGTGACACCCCCAGTGTCCCCAGAGTCCCCAGAGCCACCAGCACCACCCCCGTCCCCAGTGTCACCAGGGTCCCCAGCGCCCGTGACACCCCCCAGTGTCCCCAGTGTCCCCAGCGCCTGTGACACCCTCAGTGTCCCCACCCCCCCTCAGAGCCACCAGCACCAGCTCCGTCCCCAGTGTCACCAGGGTCACCAGCCCCTGTGACACTCCCAGTGTCACCAGGGTCCCCAGCGCTTGTGACACCCCCAGTGTCCCCAGCATCGCCAGAGCCACCAGCACAAGCTCCGTCCCCAGTGCCACCAGGGTCCCCAGCCCCTGTGACACCCCCAGTGTCCCCAGCTTCCCCAGAGCCACCAGCACCACCCCCGTCCCCACCCCCAGTGTCCCCAGTGTCACCAGAGTCCCCAGCACCCGTGACACCCCCAATGTTCCCAGTGTCCCCAGTGTCCCCAGTGTCCCCAGCGCCTGTGACACCCCCAGTGTCCCCAGTGTCCCCAGCCCCTGTGACATCCCCAGTGTCCCCAGCCCCCCCAGAGCCACCAGCACCACCCCCGTCCCCAGTGCCACCAGGGTCCCCAGCACCCGTGACACCCCCAATGTTCCCAGTGTCCCCAGTGTCCTCAGTGTCCCCAGTGTCCCCAGCGCCTGTGACACCCCCAGTGTCCCCAGTGTCCCCAGCCCCTGTGACACCCCCAATGTCCCCAGTGTCCCCAGTGTCCTCAGTGTCCCCAGTGTCCCCAGCCCCTGTGACACCCCCAATGTCCCCAGTGTCCCCAGTGTCCCCGGTGTCCCCGGGCAGGCAGAGGCAGAGGCAGAGGCAGAGGCAGGACAGGCGGTGGCTGCAGGGGAGGTTGGCTTTTATTGCCGGGGGTCTCTCCCGGCTCTGGGGGGGCCGGGGCTGCAGCGGGGGCGGGGGCGGGGGGGGCTTCACCTTCCGCGCTTCTTCACCTCCTCGACCCCCGGCGGTTTCCCTGAAACCAAAATTGGGGTGGGGGGGCTCACGCGAGGTCTCCCCTCCCCCGAGAGCGCCCCCGCACCCCGACACCCTCGGGTCGCCCCCCGGGCCCCCCCAGCCCGGTGCCCCCCACCCTGCGGGACCCCCCCGCACCCCCCAGAGCCCCCCGGGCTGTCCCCGTTGGTGACACCGAGGAGGGGACAGCCCCGGGGGGGGGGTCCTGCCGCCCCCCTCCCCCGTCCCTTACCTGGGCTCAGCACCCCGGGGCGCCCAGGGGCTCCTGGCCGGGCGCTCGCCCGCCCGCCCGCTTCCCGTACCTGCAACGGGGAGGCGGGATGGGCACGGGGCACGGCGGGGAGCGTGTCGCGACAGGGAGCGTGTCGCGATAGGGGGCATGTCACGACAGGGAGCAGCATGCCGTGATGGGGAGTGTGTCACGAAGGGGAGCGCGTCACGAAGGGAAGTGCCATCGCGACAGGAGTGCACTGGGGTGGGGAGCGCGTCGCGATAGGGGGCGTGTCGCGACAGGGAGAGTGTCGTGAAGGGGAGTATGTCGCGATGGGGGGCGCGTCGCGGCAGGGAGCAGGGTGTCGTGACAGGGGAGTGTGCTGTGACGGGGAGTGCATTGAGGCAGGGAGCGCGTCACAAATGGAAGCGCCATCGTGACAGGAGCGCGCTGGGATGGGGAGCATGTCGCGATAGGGGATGCGTCGCGACGAGGAGCAGCATGTCGTGACGGGGAGTGCGTCGCGGCGGGGAGCGCGTCACGAAGGGAGAGTGCCATCACGACAGGAGCGCACTGGGACGGGGAGCATGTCACAATAGGGGATGCGTCGCGACGGGGAGCAGCATGTCGCGACAGGGAGCGTGTCGTGACGGGGAGTGCGTTGAGGGGGGGGAGTGCGTCACGAAGGGAAGCGCCATCGCGACAGGAGCGCACTGGGATGCGGAGGGAGCACGTCGCAATGGGCAGCGTGTCGCGACAGGGAGAGCGCCGTGACGGGGAGCCCGTCGCGATAGGGGGCGCATCGCGACGGGCAGCAGTGTGTCGTGACGGGGAGTGCGTTGCGGCGGGGAGCGCGTCACGAAGGGAGAGCGCCGTCGCGACAGGAGCGCACTGGGACGGGGAGCACGTCGCGATAGGGGGGAGCACGTCGCGATAGGGAGGCGCATGTCGCGATAGAGGAGCACAGGAGCGTCCGGCTCACCGCGGGCGGGTGACGACGTTCAGGTACTGCTGCAGGTCGTTGTAGAAGCGCAGCAGATCCTCGACGGGCGCGTCGTCCCCGGGGTAGGCGGGCTGGGCCGGGGCGGCGCGGGGCCGCAGCGGCAGCAGCGCCGCCACCGCGCAGAGCAGCAGCAGCAGCGGCGGCGGGGCCATGGCTGCGCCACCGGGGACAGGCACGGGGCTGCAGGTGTGGGCGCGGCACGCACAGCGCGCCTGAGCGCACCTGGGCGCGCCTGAACACACCTGTACGCACCTGTGCACACCTGGGCACACCTGGGCACAGCGCACACTCACACCTGTACACACCTGAACACACCTGAACACACCTGTACACACCTGAACACACCTGTACACACCTGGGCACAGTGCACACTCACACACCTGGGCGCACCTGAACACACCTGAACACACCTGAACACACCTGAACACATCTGTGCACAGCGCACACACACACCTGCACACACCTGTACACACCTGGGCACAGCGCACACTCACACACCTGGGCACACCTGAACACCCCTGAACACACCTGAACACACCTGTACACACCTGAACATACCTGGGCACAGCGCACACTCACACACCTGGGCGCACCTGAACAGACCTGAACACACCTGTACACACCTGGGCACAGTGCACACACACACCTGCACACACCTGCACGCACCTGTACACACCTATGCACAGCACGCACACACCCCTATGCACACAGCACACACACACACCTGTACACACCTGTGCACAGCACACACACCTGTACACAGCTGTGCACAGCACGCACACACACCTGGGCACACCTGTGCACACCTGCATACAGTGCACACACACACCTGTGCACACCCGTACACACCTGTGCACAGTACACACACACCTGGGCACACCTGTGCACAGCACACACACACACACCTGGGCACACCTGTGCACACCTGCATGCACCTGAACACACCTAAACACACACACCTGCACGCACCTGAGCACAGCTGAACACACATGCACACATAGCGCACACACATCTGCACACACCTGCGCACACCTGTACAGACCTGTACACACCTGTACACACCTGAACACACCTGTACAGACCTGTGCACACCTACACACACCTGTACACACCTGAACACACACCTGAACAGAGTGCTCAGAGCACGCACACCCCTGCACACCTTTCAGCCTTGCACAAACAGCAGCACAAGCGTGTCACACGCACAGTCAGGCCCCTGTGCCCTGCACACACACCTGTGTCACACACACCTGTGTCACACACCCCTGTGTCACACACACGTGTCACACACCCTCTGTCACACACAGGTGTCGTACGCCCTCTGTCACACACCTCTGTCACACACACGTGTCACACACACCCTCTGTCACACACATACACTCCTCTGTCACACACACACTGCTGTCACACACACACCTCTGTCACACACCCTCTGTCACACACACGTGTCACACACACGTGTCACACACACACCCCCTCTGTCACACACACGTGTCACACACCCTCTGTCACACACAGGTGTCACACCCCCGCTCTCTGCTCACACCGCCCTCAGCTCCCCGTCCCCGCTCACCTTCTCCCTCGGTTGGGGACGCGGGGACACGGCCGGACCAGGGGGACACTGCCTGACACGCCGGCTCCCGGGTGCCACCGCTGCCACCTCCCTGCCACCCTTATATGTCCCCGCGCCCCGCTGATGTCACCCTGCCACGCTGCACCTGTGGCCAGGTGCCCACCCGGGGGCGGGGGGGGGGGGACAGGGGCCACTGCGGGGGTGACAGGGACAGCTGGCCCCTGCACAGCGCTGGTTAATGTTTGACCCCGCGCTGGGGGGGCTCCCGGGGGGGGGGACACGGACACGGACACGGGTGTCCGGCCCCACAGAGGGACACGTGTGGGGACAGGAGGGGTGTGCAAGGGTGGCAGGAGTGGACAGAGGGGTGGGGAGGGGTACAGGGGGACAGCGGAGGGGCAGACAGAGGGACCTGGGGGGGGGGGGTCACAGCCACCCCCACTGCGGCCACGGGGCTGTCCCCAGGCTCCCACCAGGGACAGAGGGACACGGGACCCCCGCCCTGGCTCAGCCCCAACAGCCACACTCCTCACACGGGGGGCGGAGGTGGGGGGCCCGAGGGTGTCAGCACCCCCCTGGCAGTGCCCCCCACACCCAGGACAGGGCACCCCAGCCCCCCCCAGGAGTGTCCAACCCCTTTCCCCCCCACCAGTGCCCCCCGTTACCCCACACCCAGAGCACCCCAACGCGCCCCAGCCCCTGCTCACCCCTTCCCCTTCCCCTTCCCCTTCCCTTCCCTTCCCTTCCCTTCCCTTCCCTTCCCTTCCCTTCCCTTCCCTTCCCTTCCCTTCCCTTCCCTTCCCTTCCCTTCCCTTCCCTTCCCTTCCCTTCCCTTCCCTTCCCCTCCCACCCCCTCCTCCAAAATTCCCACCCCTCACCCCCCTCCCCTCCCCTCCCTCACCCCCCAAACCCCTCCCCACCCCCCCTGAGCCCCCTCCCCGCACCCCACCCCTCCCTGCCCTACACCCCGAGACCGACCCCGACCCCGACCCCGGCCCCCCCGCCCCGCACACAGCGCGGACCCGGCCGTGCCCACGATCGCGCTCTTTATTGTCGCTGCGGGGACCCCCCACCCGCGACGGCGGTGGGGAGGGGACGGGGTGGGGGGCGCCCCGACAGCGGGACTCCCCCGGGCCGGGTTCTGGGGGTCCCCGACCCTCCAGCGGTTTGGGGTGGGGGGAGTCCCGCGCTGACCCTGGGTCCCCTGGGGGCACCTGGAGAGATGGGGAGGATTTTGGGGGGGCACACGGGGGGGGGCTGGGAGGGGGCGGTCACCACGAGGAGTCGTCATCGTACCTGCGGGAAGAGGCGGTGTGAGAAAAGGGGGAACGAGACCCCCGAACCGCCCTGGACCCCCCACCCTGGGGTGTGGGCGACAGTGCCACTGCCCCTGCCCGCGGTGGGGACAGCGACAAGGGACACTCACCGTGACCCCAGGAGCAGCTCCGTCACCGCGGCGCCGGGGCTGGCGCGTTTCCCGTACCTGCGCGGGACGCACGGGCACGCGCCTGAGCCACGGGGGACCCCCGCGGGTGCGCAAAGGGGACACCCCCTGCGAGCCACCGGGGGACAAAAAGGGGACAAAAAAAAGGGGGGGACCCGCGCTCACCTCTGCCGCGTGACCAGGTTGATGTAGTGGCGGAGGGCCGAGAAGTACCGCGCCATCTCCTCGGGGGACGCGTCCTCGCCGGGGCTCTCGGGTTTGGGGGGGTAGGCGGCCGCCAGGCAGAGCAGGGCGCAGAGGGACACGGCCACCAACGCGCGCCACGGCCGCGGGGATGTCACCATCTGTGGGGGACACGGGGGGCGAGGGGCGGCTGTGGATGCGGGTGGGGTACCTCCCCCTCCCCATCCCCATCACCCTCGGGACCCCCTCCCCACCCCAGCTCTGCTCCCACCGCGCTCCCTGTGAAGGGTTTGTTTCATCCCCCACCCGCGACCCCAACCCCACTCAAGGGACATCTGCACCCCCAGGACCTCCCCCACCCATATCCCACGGGGACATCTCCCTCCCTCAGTGTCCCCAAGGGAGCTGTCCCACCCCGAAGGACCCCAGAGATGACCCCCCCCGGTCCCCGAGGTGATTGTCCCTCCTTTGGGGTCCCCCACCTCCCCTCGGGGACCCCCCCCCCCCAGCCCCGTGGCTGCACTCACGATGGCGGAGGCAGAGGTGGCAGCCGGGGCCTGGCAGTGGGGTGACAGTGCTGGGGACACGGCGGTTCCAGCGCCCGCCCCGCGGTTTTATAGCCCCAGGGGGGCTGGTGGCTCCTCCCTCACGCGTGACAAACCCACGGGCACGCAGGACCCCCTCCCCACCCCGCCCCACCAGGCCAGGGGACACGTGCCAGCACCTTGTCACTGTCCCCCGGCACAGCCCCTCAGCCTGGGGCACGGCGGGGCGGGCAGGACAGAGCGGGGGACACGGGTGGGACACACGGACACGGGGACACGGGGACAGGGACACGCGTGCGGCCACAGGACACGGAGGTGGCGATGGCAGACGGGGCACAGACGTGACGTGTCACCGTGGCACACGGACGGGTGGTGGGACAGGCAGCCGGGACACACGGAAGGGCAGGTGGCAGATGGGACAGGCGGCCGTGGCACAGGGACAGGGATGTGACACGCACAGGGACACAGGACACGCACAGGGATGTCACACTCAGCCAGGACACAGGACACAGGGACACAGGACACGCACAGGGATGTCACACGCAGCTGTGGCACAGGGACACAGGGACACAGGACACACACAGGGATGTCACACGCAGCCATGTCACAAGGACACAGGACACAGGACACGCACAGGGATGTCACACTCAGCCATGGCACAAGGACACAGGACACAGGACACAGGGATGTCACACGCAGCCATGTCACAAGGACACAGGACACGCACAGGGATGTCACACTCAGCCACGCCACGCAAACCTGCCCTGACACAGCCTCGGGGTGTGACAGCGGGACACAGGGACATCAGCCACACCCAGGGACACCAACACGGCACCAGGGGACGCGACCCACGGTCCTGGCACGAGCCACCCGTGGGGGACAGTGGAGGGGACACCCGCAGCTGCCTCAGTTTCCCCAGACCGCGCACGAAGCCGCCACCACAGCCCCGTCACCGCAGCCCCCGCCAGCGCCATCGACCGCTGCTGTCACCACCCCCAGGACGGATGAGGTGGCCTTTCCAGCCCCCCGACGCGGGGACATTAATCCGCTATGGATTTCCCATTAAGGAGCAATCACCGGCTCCGGGGGAAACTGAGGCACGGAGGGACAAGGCGGCGACGTGCCCGCCGCGCAGGGGCCACCAAAGCCACCGTGGGGGTGGCTGGGATGGGGACAAGTGGCAGAAGAGGGTCCCCAAAAACTCCGGGATCTGCATGTGCGGCCAGTGGGGTGGAGGGGACAGAGCCCTTGGGGACACTGCGGGGAGTCACCAGCCCGGCTGGAGGTGACACGTTTCGGCCGCAGGGGACACGGGAGGGTGCCAGCCCCGGTTCGAGGGGACACGGGAGGGTGCCAGCCCCGGCCCGGAGGGGACACGGGAGGGTGCCAGCCCCGGCCCGCAGGGGACGCGCTCGCCGCTCCTGGCCCGGTTGTCACCCCGGCTGGTGGCGGTGAGCGGGGCTGTCCCCCGTGGCGTGGCCGCGCGGTGGACACCCGCGGGGCTGCGGGGACACACGGGCAGGAGGTCCCCGAGCCGAGCGGCGCCGAGCTCACGGCAGCGCTGGGAGGGGGAGCAGCCCCCCCAGTCCCGACCCCCGGCCCCGAACCTTTCACGTCCCCGCGGTCGATGCGGAGCTGTCGGGACCGAGGGGGCTGCGGAGACCCCCCCCCCGCCTCCCGCGGAATCTGAAACGTGTCCGGGGAAACTGAGGCAGGGGGGCTGAGTCCATGCCCCGGCACAGGGGTGGGGTCTGCCTCCCCCCGGGGTCTGACAGCGACAATGTCACCGCATTGTCACAGACGTGCTCGGGTGGGGATCAGGGCGCGGGTGGCCCCCAACACCCCCAGCCCCCGCGGGGGGACTCGGGGAGGGGGAGGCGGGAGTTTTTCTGCCCCATTTATCCCGGTGACAGCAAACAGACATTTTCCAAAGGTCACAGGATGGCTCTGCCGGCGCGCGGGGGGGGGGACGCGGGCTGCACCCCCCGAGCACCGGGGGGGGACCCCGAGCGGGGCAGGGCAGGGGGGGGTCCCCTGCGTGCCCCCACCTCTCCGAGGGCAGTGAGGAGGGTCTGGGGGGGAAGGCGCGGGGTTGGAGCCGCCGGGGGGGGTCCCGGGGTGGGGGGTGAGGAGCCGCGGCGGCCCCCCCGCCCCCCGAGCAAACAGGGCTCGCTCTGCCGCCTGCCCGCGTTTTATGGCCCCGGTTCCGCCGGAGGCGCATTAGGGCCCCTCGGAGGAAGCCCCTTATCAGCCCTGTTTGCTTTTCCGGCCAGGGCGGGGGGGACACGGACACCTGTCCGGTTCGGGGGGGGGACACGGACACCTGTCCTGCTCTGGGGGACACGGACACCTCCCGGTTTGGGGGGGACATGGATACCTGTCCTGCTCTGGGGGGGGAGACACGGACACCTGCCCTGCTCTAGGGGACATGGACACCTGTCCTGCTCCGGGGGCGACAGGGACACCTGCCCGGCCCAGGGGGGACACGGACACCTGTCCTGCTCCAGGGCACATGGACACCTGTTGTGTTCTGGGCGGGGGGGTCACGGACACCTGCCCTGCTCCAGGGGACACGGACACCTGTCCGGTTTGGGTGGGGGGTACACGGATACCTGTCCGACCCGAGGGGGGACACGGACACCTGCCCTGCTCCGGGGGCGACAGGGACACCTGTCCTGCTCCAGGGGACACGGACACCTTTCCTGTTCTGGGGGACACAGACACCTGCCCTGCTCCAGGGGACACGGACACCTGTCCTGCTCCGGGGAGGGGACAGGGACACCTGCCTTGCTCTGGGGGGGACACAGACACCTGCCCGGCCCGGGGGGGACACGGACACCTGTCCTGCTCCAGGGGGGACACGGACACCTACCCTGTCCAGCCCCTGGGGACAGGGACACACAGCCCTGCCCTACTCTGCCCGGGGGGACCCTGGGGATTGCCAGCCCCCACCCTGGGTCCCACAGGGACCCCAACCAGCACCAGGACACCCAAAGCCCCTCCAGCAAGTCCCCAAAGTGGCTCCCCTTCAGCCCCTCAAACCCACATCCCCTCCAGACCTGTCACCCCCAGTGCAGCTCCCCTGAAGCAGCCCCTCCACCCCAAACCCCCCCAAAAGGAGCTCTTTGCCCTCCAAACCCCCCCAAAAGCATCTCCCCCTCAATCAGTTCCCTGCTCTGAAGCAGTCACCCCCCAAAATCAGCTCCCCAAAGCATTCCTGGACTCTCCTCCCCTGGGGACAATGGGGACATGGTGTGGTGGCAGTGGTACCCACAGAGGTTTCTCCTCCCCCGGGGACAATGGGGACCTGGAGGGTGGTGGCAGGGGTGCCCACAGAGGTTTCTCCTCCCCTGGGGACAATGGGGACATGGAGGGTGGTGGCAGTGGTGCCTACAGAGGTTTCTCCTCCCCTGGGGACAATGGGGACATGGAGGGTGGTGGCAGTGGTGCCCACAGAGGTTTCTCCTCCCCTGGGGACAATGGGGACATGGAGCGTGGTGGCAGCGGTGCCCACAGAGGTTTCTCCTCCCCTGGGGACAACCTGCAGCTCCAGGACCACAGAAGCACTTTCCACCCCCCAAAAACCTGCAGCCCCCTCACCCAGCCACCCAAAACCGATCCCCCCTCCCATGGGTAACACATCAAAAACCTCTCAGCCCATCAGTAAAAATACATTTTATTTTGGGGGAGGGGGAAAGCAGTGACACCTCTCAGCAAGGAAAAGGCATCCTGACCACACAGTGGCCACCACCCCCCCCTAAAAGCAAAACCCTCACCCCCCCACCCCAAATTACCAAATATTTATATCATATATATGTATATACCAAATGTATATACCAAATATATACCCCCTTCAGCCCCTCAAACCATATTGTATATGTGGTATATACCAAATATACAATGGTATATACCAAATATATTGTATATTTGGTATATACCACATATACAATGGTATATACCATAGTATATGGTATATACCATGGTATATACCACGGTATATACCAAATATATTGTATATTTGGTATATACCATGTATATACCAAATATACCATGGAATATATCATTGTACACGGTATATACCATGGTATATACCATGGTATATACCAAATATATTGTATATTTGGTATATACCATGTATATACCAAATATACCATGGAATATATCATTGTATACGGTATATACCGTGGTATATACCGTGGTATATACCAAATATATTGTATATTTGGTATATACCATTGTATATGGTATATACCATGGTATATACCACGGTATATACCAAATATATTGTATATACCAAATATATTGTATATTTGGTATATACCACGTATATACCAAATATACAATGGTATATACCATGGTATATATGGTATATACCATGGTACATACCACGGTATATACCAAATATATTGTATATTTGGAATATACCATGTATATACCAAATATACAAACAACACCCCGAAAAAAAAGGAGAAAAAAAATAAAAATAAAACCAATGAATAAATAACGACGCTCCTTAAAAAAAAACAAACCAACCCCCCCACCCCGTTCACCCCCCCCGCTCATCCGTCGGTGGCCAGGATGACCACGGCGCCGAAGATGCCGACGTTCTGGCCGATCAGCTTCATCTGGTTCCAGAACTCGACGCGGCGCAGGGCGTGCCAGTAGCCCAGGTTGCCGTCGATCAGCAGGATGGCCGGCGGCAGCAGCACGGCCAGCACCTGCGCCGCCGCCCGCACGTAGTAGCCCGAGAGGAAGGCCAGGGCCAGCAGGCCGTAGAGCAGGAAGAGCAGCTGCAGGGCCAGCTCGCCCCCCAGCAGGTGGTCCAGGTAGGCCAGGCGGTCCTCGGTGCTGTGCTGTAGGGAGTAGGCCTGCGGGGACAATGGGGGGATGATGGGGGACAATGGGGGACAGGGCAGGGCTCTGGCGGGGGATGGAGAGTGGTGGCACCGGTGCCCACAGAGGTTTTTCCTCCCCTGGGGACAGTGGGGACAATGGGGACCTGGAGTGTGGTGGCAGTGGTGCCCACAGAGATTTCTCCTCCTCCAATGGGACAATGGGGACCTGGAGCATGGTGGCAGTGGTGCCCACAGCAGTGCTCCTCTGAGGTTTCTCCTCCCCTGGGGACAGTGGGGACCTGGAGTGTGGTGGCAGTGGTGATCACAGAGGTTTCTCCTCCCCTGGGGACAATGGGGACCTGGAGTGTGGTGGCAGTGGTGATCACAGAGGTTTCTCCTCCCTTGGGGACAATGGGGGACAATGGGGATGGGGCTGGGCTCTGGCGGGAATGGAGAGTGGTGGCATCGGTGCCCACAGAGGTTCCTCCTCCCCTGGGGACAATGGGGACCTAGAGCATGGTGGCAGTGGTGGCACTGGGAACACCCACGTGAGAGTTCTGCCCTGCAGGGATCAGTGTGGTGGCACAACGGTAATAACCACCCAAGGCTTGTCCCCTGGGGACAACTGTGGTGACACTGGTGGCACAATGGGGACAACCACCGAAGGTTTCTCCCCTGGGGACACTGTGGTGATGTTGGTGGCACAACGGGAACAACCACTGAAGGCTTGTCCCCTGGGGACACTGCAGTGACACTGGTGGCACAATGGGGACATCCACTCAAGGCTTCTCCCCTGGGGACACTGTGGGCTCAGTGTGGTGACACTGGTGGCACAACGGGGACAACCACCCAAGGCTTGTCCCCTGGGGACACTGCAGTGACACTGGTGGCACAACGGGAACATCCACTCAAGGCTTGTCCTCTGGGGACACTGTGGGCTCAGTGTGGTGACACTGGTGGCACAACAGGGACAACCACTCAAGGCTTGTCCCCTGGGGACACTGTGGTGACACTGGTGGCACAACAGGAACAACCACCCAAGGCTTCTCCCCTGGGGACACTGTGGGCTCAGTGTCTGGTGGCCCTGGGGACACGCACAGCCCTGTCCCCCCCAAGGCTCCCAGCAGGGACACTTTGGGGCACTGTCCCAAGGCCTCTCCCGCTGTGTCCCCAGCCCGCAGCAGCAGCAGCGCAGGGGTGGCCCCGCCCTTCCCTGGCTGTCCCCAGCTGTCCCCAGCGTTACCTGGCAGATGAGGTAGATGCCCAGGAACACCTGGCCCGTGGACTGCAGCGAGCGGCTGCGCGGTTTCTGCCGGTACAGCTCGCCGGCGCCGCTGGCCAGGATCAGGAAGCCGCCGATGATGGCGATGGTGCGCGAGTACATCCGCACCTGCGGGGAGCACCGCGCCGCCGGCCTCAGCGCCGCCCCCCGGGGCTGCGGGGGTCTCAAGGGCTGGGGGCTGCGGGGGTCTCAAGGGCTGGGGGCTGCGGGAGGGGGCTGCAAGGGTCTCAAGGGCCAAGGGCTGCAGGAGGGGGCTGCAAGGGTCTCAAGGGCCGGGGGCTGCGGGGGTCTCAAGGGCTGGGGGCTGCGGGAGGGGGCTGCAGGGGTCTCAAGGGCCAGGGGTCTCAAGGGTCGGGGGTCTCAAGGGTCAGGGGGCTGCGGGGGTCTCAAGGGCCGGGGGTCTCAAGGGCCGGGGGTCTCAAGGGCCGGGGGGCTGCGGGGGTCTCGAGGGCCGGGGGTCTCAAGGGCCGGGGGTCTCAAGGGTCGGGGGTCTCAAGAGCCGGGGAGCTGCGGGGGTCTCGAGGGCCGGGGGACTGCGGGGGTCTCGAGGGCCGGGGGTCTCAATGGCCGGGGGCTGCGGGGGTCTCAAGGGCCGGGGGGCTGCGGGGGTCGGGGGCTGTGGGGGTCTCAAGAGCCGGGGAGCTGCGGGGGTCTCAAGAGCCGGGGAGCTGCGGGGGTCTCAAGGGCCGGGGGCTGTGGGGGTCGGGGGCTGCGGGGGTCGGGGGCTGCGGGGGTCTCAAGGGCCAGGGGCTACGGGGGTCTCAAGGGCCGGGGGGCTGCGGGGGTCTCGAGGGCCGGGGGCTGCAGGGGTCTCGAGGGCCGGGGGGCTGCAGGGCCGGGGGCTGCGGGGGTCTCAAGGGCTGGGGGCTGCGGGAGGGGGCTGCGGGGGTCTCAAGGGCCAGGGGTCTCAAGGGTCGGGGGTCTCAAGGGTCGGGGGTCTCAAGGGTCGGGGGTCTCAAGGGTCAGGGGACTGCGGGGGTCTCAAGGGCTGGGGGTCTCAAGGGCCGGGGGCTGCGGGGGTCTCAAGAGCCGGGGAGCTGCGGGGGTCTCAAGGGCCGGGGGCTGTGGGGGTCGGGGGCTGCGGGGGTCTCAAGGGTCGGGGGCTGCGGGGGTCTCAAGGGCCGAGAGCTGTGCCGGTCGGGGGCTGCGGGGGTCTCAAGGGCCGGGGGGCTGCAGGTAGGTGGGGAGGGGGGGTCTCACCTTGAGCCAGTCGCCGTAGTGGACGTGGCCCCCGACGTGGGCGGCGTAGGTGGCCACCGCCAGCTGCAGCGCGGCCCCCAGCGCGAACCAGCGCCGCTTGACGCCGAAGGACATGAAGCTGGCGCAGAGCACGGCCACGCCCATGTCCACGTACAGGTAGGGCACCGGGATGTCCGGTTTCCTGCGGGGAAGGAGGCCCCGGGCTCACCCCAGAGCCACCCAGGCTAAGGGGGTCAGGCACAGCCCTGCCCCACAGAGCCCCCTCTCCGTGCCCCCCGTGCCTCCCCTCAGCCCCGGGGAGCCTCAAACCCCGCCTGGCTCAGCCCCACCGAGGGTCCCTCTCAGCCGGAGCAGCCCCCGCACTCACCCAGGAGGGCCCCCCCCAGCTGCCCCACACTTCAGCAGCTTCCCAGCCCCCAACTTCCAGGCTCTCCCAGCCCCAAATCACCGCCCCCCAGCCCCAAATCACCGCCTCCCAGCCCCAAATCACCGCCCCCCAGCCCCAAATCAGCCCCCCAGCCCCAAATCACAGTCCCCCACCGGCCCGGGGCTCCCCCAGCCCCTCACCGCCCCGGGGCTCCCCCCAACCCCTCACGGCCCGGGGCTCCCCCAGCCCCTCACCGCCCCGGGGCTCCCCTCAGCCCCTCACCGGCCCGGGGCTCTCCCCAACCCCTCACGGCCCGGGGCTCCCCCAGCCCCACAGCGGCCCGGGGCTCCCCCCAATCCCTCACCGGCCCGGGGCTCCCCTCAGCCCCTCACCGCTGACCCTCCTGGCCCCACACCCACCTCCAGGCCCCCCCAGCCCCTCACAGACCCCAACCAGCCGCAGCCCCACACCCGCCCCTGCCCGCACAGGCCCCTCTCCCCACGACCACAGGCAGGCGCCCCGGCCCGGCCCCTCCCACCCCCTCCCCCGGGCGCGCACCGGCGCAGGTCGGCCCGCTCCGCGCAGAGCAGGAGGCCGCTGAAGCAGTGCCAGAAGGGGAAGCGGGTGAGCAGGACGCCGCCGCCCGCCGTCAGCAGGCGCAGAGCCCGCCGCCTCCACCCGCGGCCCGCCGCCATTACCGGGCCGTCCCGTCGGAAGTGCCGCGCCGGAAGTGTCGCCTCGTCGACCAATCAGCGCCCCGCCAGGGGGAAAGCCACGCCTCCTAATGGGAAAACCACGCCCCTTTAATGGCGCACCCTCGTTGCCCCGGGGCCGCGCCCCTTCATTCAAACGGCGCTCGCTGCCCCAAAGCCGCGCCCCCGCTTGGGAACAGCCGCACCCACCGAGCCTAAAACCGCACCCCTGCCAGCAAAACGCCGCCCGTGCCCTAAACCGCGGGGCATCAATAAATAAATCAATCAAGCAAACCCTCATTGGAACTGCCCGGCCAGGCCCCGCCCCCTCCGCTAAAGCCACGCCCCCACAAAGGTTGTATCAATCCACCCTCAAGCCACGCCCACAAATCAAGTCACGCCCCCATGTAAAGCCACGCCCCTCGCGAGGCCACGCCCCCATTGAGCCCCCACAGACTCCGGTGATGGTTAAAAAAATTTCGGGTTTTTATTGTTTTTTGCTAAACAAGACTAAAAAATTTTCCTTTTTTTTTCTTTTTTTTTTAATTTTTTTTTTTTTAATCTTTAACTTTCCTAAAGGCAGGGCTTGAATTTGTTTTGAGTTTGATCTGCTTTTTTTTTTTTTATTTATTTAATAATTAAAAAAAAAACAAAACCAAAAACAACGAAAGGAAATAAAACGGGGAGGGGAAGGATCGTGGCAAAAAAAAAATTTAAAATTAAAATTAAAAAAGAAATTAAAAATTAAATGAAAAAAGGGCAAAAAAAAAATTAGAAACATAAAGGAAATGGGGGGGAAGACCCCAAATCCAGGTTCTGGCTACTCCCAAGGGGGTGTTAAAGAGGGATTTTTTGCCACGACCCTGCTAGAAGCAGACAAATATTTAAAGAACATTTTAATATATATTCATATATATATTTAAAGATAAGAAAAATAAGACTAATTCAAGCCTTGCCCTGTGCAAACAAAATTAAAACAAGACCACGTTGGTCACAAGGGTCCCAGGTCGGCCACCACAGTCAGCTTGTTAGCTTTATTTTCTGGGGTTTGTTTTGTGGTTTTTTTTTTTTTTGGGGAAAGAGGGAGGCAATAACTGGGAGGAAAAGGGGTGAGAAAAAAAATCACAAAAAAAAAAAAATAAAAGGCCAAAAAATAAAATTAACCGAGTCTGACCGGCTGGAGGAGAAAAAAAACCAAAAGTCTGTTAGTCAAGTAATGCGTGTGGAGCTTTTAAATTATTCTCTTTTCTCATTTGTTTGTTTGTTTCAAAGTCTAAAAGAGTTTGGAATTGGTTGAGATTCCCCACAAAAAAAAAAAAAAAAAAAAAAAAAAAAAAAAAAAAAAAAGGAAATAAAAAGTCGAAAAGTGTCCCCCCCCTCTCTCCAGGGGGAGGGGGGACGCAGAGGGGACAAGGTGACAACCCCCCCAAAGGTGGCCTCAGGATGACAGGGACGTGTCCTTCTGTGTCTGCTGTGCTTGTGAACGCTGCAGGACCTTCTGGCTTTCCACGTCCCGGAAGTGTTTCTCCACCTGCGAGGGGGAAAGGGAGGGAGGGAGGAAAAAAAAGATGTTTAGGGAAGGAACTGTGTCCCTGAGGGGCTGGAGAACACCCCCCAGAGGGGCTGGAGAAACCCCCCAGAGGGGCTGGAGAACACCCCCCCAAGAGGGGTTGGAGAAACCCCCCAAAGGGGCTGGAGAAACCCCTCAGAGGGGCTGGAGAAACCTCCCCAGAGGGGCTGGAGAAACCTCCCCAGAGGGGCTGGAGAAACCCCCCCAAGAGGGGCTGGAGAAACCTCCCCAGAGGGGTTGGAGAAACCCCCAAGAGGGGTTGGAGAAACCCCCCAGAGGGGCTGGAGAAACCCCTCAGAGGGGCTGGAGAACCCCCCCCAGAGGGGCTGGAGAAACCCCTCAGAGGGACTGGAGAAACCCCCCCAAGAGGGGCTGGAGAAACTCCCTCAGAGGGGCTGGAGAAACCCCCCCAAGAGGGGCTGGAGAAACCCCTCAGAGGGGCTGGAGAAACCCCCCCAAGAGGGGCTGGAGAAACTCCCTCAGAGGGGCTGGAGAAACCCCCCCAAAGGGGCTGGAGAACCCCCTTCAGAGGGGCTGGAGAAACCCCCCCAAGAGGAGCTGGAGAAACCCCCCCAGAGGGGCTGGAGGCCAAACGAGGAGGGGTCCTGGGTGTCCCCAGGGAGGTGACGCCCACCTGGTCCTTCCAGTGTCCCCCTTTTGAACACAGGGCTCAAAAAAAAATGCTGGGAGGGGGATCTGGAGAGGGAAGGGGATGGCCAGGACAGGCTGGAGCCCACCCAAAGAAGGCTCCTGGGTGTCCCCCACCCTCCCAGCCCACCCAGGGGTGCCCCCCCCCCCCCAAGCCCCCACACTCACTATTTTGCGTACGTGGCTCAGGGCGCTTCCCTCTTTGCCTTTGCAGTTTTCCACCTGGTACGGAGGGGCAATGACAACTTCTTCCATCACAACTATGTTCTTCTCCTGCCATTTACAGTCTTTAATGCTGAGGGGAGGGACAAGTCAGGGAAATGTCACCTGGCCTGGCAAAGCCACCACTGCCCAACCCCCACAACCCACTGAGGGGACAAGGAGCCCCTCTGGTCACTCTGGTGTCCAGCTGGAGAGGGGTGGGATGTGGCAGAACGGGGCAGGGGGCAGGTTGGGAGCCACCCTCCCTGCCTGAGGATCCCATCCAGAACATCCCAGGACACACATCAGAGCCTTCCAGGGCACACCCCAGGCACCCAGCCATGGGAATCCCCCCAAAAAGGAGTCCAGGTCGGGACTGGGGACCTCCCCCAGGTGGGGACTTACGTCTTATGGATGGTCTGGAAGAGCTGCTGCCCCTCCAGAGAGACACCAGCACTAATTGCATACGCCTGGCTCATCTTCTCCTCCTTCTCCGTCCGTGCTTTGTTGGCAAGCTGGGGACAACACAGGGACAGGGAGCTGGGCTGGGGGGCAGTGAGGGGACATGGGACCCCCATCCCTGACACAGCTCTGGCCCTTGTGAACCCTTCTGAGGCAGCCCCTCACCGCTGCCAGGCTCTCCCAGAGGTCTGGGGGATGGCGGTGCCACCTCTCCACGCCCCGCTGTCCCTTCCCCTCGGCCTGTTCTGAATTAGTTTGGCACTTCAGGTGTAAACCACCCTCAGAACTCAAGTTTATTTGGGGTGGAGATGGGGAAGAAAGAGGAGCCTGGAACACCCAACACGCTGGGAGCGAGCAGGAGTACGAGCAACTTCGGCCTGGTCCCAAAAAAAAACCCAACCAGAACTGGGGAGGTGTGATCACACCCGGGGTGCTGGGACAGGGATGGAAAACCCTGACCCTGGCATCCCTCCCTGCTGGATCCCGGGGATGTGGGAGGAGAAGGGTGCAGTGCCAGCCTTGGACCAGCTCTGCCTTCTCCTGGCTGGAGCTGCTGCAGTGGAGGAGCCCCCAGCAGCAGCAGCAGCAGCATCATCCCTCCTCTTCCTCCTCCTCCTCCTCCTCCTCCTCCTGGAGTCTCCTCGCTCCTGGGAGCACACCCAGAGCTGGATTGGCTTCCTGCTGCTGGCTGAGGGGGGTTTCAGCCCATTCCAAAGCCCCTCTGAGTGGGGACAGCCCCTGTCCCAGCCACCCCATGTCCCCTGCTGGGGAGCAGTCACTGCAGGAGCACTGGGATGCTCCCTGGGTGCTCCCTGAACACCTCAACACCTCCACAAGCCCATTCCAGGTGGGAATCGCTCTCTCCAAGACCCCCAGCCAGGCTTCCAAACCAAGCCCAGCGTTCCACAGGAACCTCCCTGCACCCCACACCCTGCCCAGCCTTTCCCTGGGGTGCCACAGCCCCTCAATCCCCTCCAGGGGGGAGCATTTGGGATCTCAGCTTGATGGATGCCAAAGCATATCCCCTCCCCACCACATCGGGATGGGTTGGAGCTGTGGGACAGAGCATGGGGAATCCTCTCTGCAGATCCTCCCTGAGCAGATCCCCTTCCCCAGCCTGACCAGATCCCCTTCCCCAGCCAGACCAGAGGGTCAGATCCTCTCTGTCCCAAGCCTTGGGATGCTCCTCCAGCAGCTGCTGCCCCCCACACCTGGGGACAGCCCTGACCAGAGGCCCCCAGGAGGACAGGAGGCAGCACCAGCAGCTGTTTCCAGGGGGATCCAGCCCTGTGCTCACTCCTCCCCTGCAGCAGAACGTGGCCCTCCCTGCCCAGCCACATCTCCCCAGAGGAAATGGCTCAGCCCTGCAGCTCCAGGCTCCCGGATCCCGGCATTCCCAGGAGCTCCAGGGCTCCCCTGCCACACACCTCGTGCAGGCGGCATCAATGGATGGATGAGTCACTCCCCTGAATGATGGGATTCATTGGCAGCCACCAGGCAAGGAGGGACCGTGAGGGGACACCAAGGGTCCCCCAGTGCCAGGGTGGCCCCATCATCTCACCTGGGGATCGAGGGGATCCCTCCGAAATCTGCCTGGGATGGCTGTGCCCAGGTGCTCTGCCCCCAAAGTCCCCAACTCTCTGGTCCCCAGGTGCCCCACACCTCCTTCTCCCACATCCCAGTCCTGCCTGAGCATCCCTGGGGAAGGGGATGTGGGGCAGAGACCCACAGAACTCCTCTCCTGCCACTGGAGTGACCCCTTCCAACTCGGCTCTCATCTGTTGTTTCCCCAAACACAAACCCACCAGGGCTGGGAGGCTGGAAAAGCCCCAGGTGAGCACTGGAATTGCTCCAAATCCAAGCCCCAAAACAAGAACCCAGACTCCAAATCCAAGCCCCAAAACAAGAACCCAAACTACAAAACCCAGACTCCAAATCCAAGCCCCAAAACAAGAACCCAGACCCAAAACCCAAGCTCCAAAACAAGAACCCAAACTACAAAACCCAGACTCCAAATCCAAGCCCCAAAACAAGAACCCAGACTCCAAATCCAAGCCCCAAAACAAGAACCCAAACTACAAAACCCAGACTCCAAATCCAAGCCCCAAAACAAGAACCCAAACTACAAAACCCAGACTCAAAACCCAAGACTGATCCCAACAGTCACATCTCGGTGTTAATCCATGGGGAAGGGAGAGGGGAGGGGGCAGACACACCCAGCTGTGTGACACGAAGCCCTGGGAGAAGTGTCCCTGTGGGACAAGGAGGTGACAACTGAGCACCCCACACCTGAGCACCGAGGGCTTGGGGGTCACCTTCCCTTTCCTCCACATCCATGGGAATCAGCAGTGAGCCTGTCCCAGGATGGATGAAAAGCAGCTCCTCAGAATTCCATGAGTTGCATTTCCTCACCCTTCCTGTCCACTCCAAAAACTCCACAAAATCCAGACCCTAAACAGCATCACCCAGACCCCAAACACCACCACCTCCACCCAAACTACAAAACCCAGACTCAAAACCCAAGCCCCAAAACAAGAACCCAGACTCCAAAATCCAAACCCCAAAACAAGAACCCAAACCACGAAACCCAGACTCCAAATCCAAGCCCCAAAACAAGAACCCAGACTCCAAATCCAAGCCCCAAAACAAGAACCCAGACTCAAAACCCAAGCCCCAAAACAAGAACCCAAACCACAAAACCCAGACTCCAAATCCAAGCCCCAAAACAAAAACCCAGACTCAAAACCCAAGCCCCAAAACAAGAACCCAAACTACAAAACCCAGACTCCAAATCCAAGCCCCAAAACAAGAACCCCTTAAGATCCCCCAAAAAAACCCAGCTCCCCAAACACCAAAAAACCCAGACATAAAATCCCAGCCCCAAAACCACCCAAAAAAAACCCAGCCCCTAAACGCCAAAACCCCAGACCCTACACCCAACAAAGCCCCCAAAATGATAAACCCAGAGCTCAAACTGCCGAAACCCAGAGCCAGGGTGGAACTGGAAGCTCCAGCACCAACCCCACTGGGTGGATCCCTGCAGGATTCCTGGGGATCCCTGTGGGAAGGGGATTTCTCTCCCTCTCTCTCACCTTGCTGACGTTGAGGGAGGCTAAAGGGGGAGGCGTTTCCGTGCGGTCGTTGATTATTTCCACTTCTGACACGTACTGTAAGTTTACGAGCAGGATGTCTGCGTGGTTGGGCTTGCCACTGGAAGAGGGGCATTCTGGAAAGGGTGGGGGAATTAAGGAAAATAAAAATCCAGAGGGGAGGGGTTTGTGGTTTTTTTGTTTTGTTTTGTTTTGTTTTGTTTTTTAATAGAGGTGGGACACAGCCCAGGAGCGAACAGGGGGAAGGTTGAGTTTGTGGGAGAAGCTCCTCTGCTCCCCATCCCATCATTTGGGATGGTCAGTGATGCCAACAGAGCCACTCATCTCCCTTTGGAGATTTTTGGTGCTGATCCTGTTCTATCCCAAAGCCAGACTGAGCTGCTCCACCAGCACCACTGGCCTGAAGCAGCAGCAGCACTGAATTTGCACTTTTCCCCCCCAGAACTCTTCCCTCTTGCAGGCTGCAGCTTCCCTGGGAGCATTTTCTAAGCCAGGAGAAAAGGATTTCCCTTTCCCAAGGTCTGTTGTGAATGAGGCAGCACCCCTCAAAAAAAAAAAAAAAAAAACCAAAAAAAAAAAACCCAAAAAAACAAACCCCAACTCCTTCCAGAGCTGCCAGGGATTCCTGCACCTCCAAAATCCAAGCCCCCTTAGATCCCAAAAAATACCCAAAAAATTCCAGGTCCCCAAATGCCAAAAGGCATAAAATCCAGGCCCCAAAACCACCCCAAAACCACCGTTCCTCTGCTCCCATGATGATGGATGGATCCATGGATGGAGGGAGGGATGGCACGGAGAGCCCCTTCCACGCCAACACCCATCTCCCTCCTGGAAAAGATCCTCCTGCTCCTCTCCCAGCCCTCCCTGAGCTCAAGGTGGAGCCCTCCTTAAAAAAAAAAAAGCTGTTCAGTGATGAGGAGAAAGCCAAGGAGCTCCAGTCCCTCCCTTTGGGGGATCCCAGCTTTGGGAGGAAGAAGAGCTGGGCTTTGGGAAGGGCTGGAAGGGAAGCTCTCCGTGGGTCAGGCAGGGCAGCACTGAGCAACCTGTTGGATCCTCTGGGATTTTCCTGCCTGGGAGCTGCCCTGGGTACCTTTTTCCTATTTGTGTTTCCCACATTCAGCCAACAAAACCTTCTCCCAGCTCCTCATTCCCTGCAGAACCCGGGCTCCCAAAATTCCCAAGGCCAGCCCTGAGCTGAGCATTCACCTTCCTCCCTCCCTCCACTGTTTTCCAGCAGCCCTTGGCTTCTCCCATTCCTTCCAGGTTCCAAACAAAACCATTTCCAGGTGTATTCACCCCAGTCCAAGGCTCCCCAAGCCCCTTCTGTAGGGCACCCCCCACTCACTCCACTGCAGGGTTCCTGACTGCCCCTCGCCCCAAAAAAAAACCTCCAGGACACCACAGTCTCCCCCTTATTCTCCCCAAAACTCAGCGATCTCCCTCCCCATATTCAGCCCAGTACAGGGCTCCCCACTGCCCCCCAAAAGCTCTTTGGCCCCTCACTCCCCCCCCTTCACCCCAATCCCCCTAACACCGGCTCCCCCAATCCCCCCAACAGAAACCCCCTCACTGCCCCCCAAAAACTCCCTATAGGACACCCCACACCCCACTCACCAATTCGGGACCCCCCAGCTGCCCCATTCGCCCCACTGCAGGGTTCCTGACTGCCCCTCGCCCCAAAAAAAAACCTCCAGGACACCACAGTCTCCCCCTTATTCTCCCCAAAACTCAGCGATCTCCCTCCCCATATTCAGCCACTGCCCCCCAAAAACTCTTTGCACCACAGAGCCCCCTCACTCCCCCTCATTCACTCCCCCCATTCACCCCAATCCCCCCAACACAACCCCCAAAAAACTCCCTACAGCCCACCCCACACCCCACCCACCAATTCGGGACCCCCGAATTCGCTCCTCAACCCCCCCGCTCACCCCAACACCAAGCTCCCCAATCCCCCCCCCCCATTCACCCCCACACAAGTCTCTCCCAATTCCCCCCAAAAACCTCCCTACCGGCCTCCCCGCTCCCTTCCTCCCTCGGGGGTCTCCCCGCTGCCCCTCAAACCCCTCCCTGTCGCCGCCCACCTCGATCCCCTCACACCCCCTCCCCTCCTTCCCCCCCCCTTTTTCCCCTCCCTCCCTCACGCCCCCCCCCCTCCCCATCGGGCGGGCCGCAGAGGCCCGAGCGGGCCGCGCCGGGGCCGGGACCAACGCGGCGAAGAGCGGGCGGTTGGATACTGAGCGCCAGCATCTTGCTGGGGTAGTCGAAGGCGACGACCTCGCCCTGGAGGCGCTGCTCCTGGCAGGTGCGGCAGGACACCTGGCTGCCCACGCTGAAGTACTCGCCCGGCGCCGCCATCTTGTCCGCCCGCAGCGCCCGCGGCTCCGCTCGCCTCGGCCAGGCGCGGCGGGGGCGGGGCCGCGCGGCAGCGAGGGCGGGGATTGGTGCTCCGCCCCGCCGATCTGCTCCGCCCCGCGTCCTGATTGGCCGAGCCCACGCCGGCCGCGGTTTGTCCCTCCCGCCCCGCCGTAGCGCGCCGCCCCGCGGGCGGTGATGGGAAGTGTAGGCGGAAGAGGGCGCTGAGAGCGGCGGGAGGGAGTTTTGAGGGGTCCCCGGGATGAAGCCCCCCCCTCAGGTACCTCCCGCCGGTACCGGGGGGCCACGGGGGAGCTTTAAGGAGGATCAGGGCGGCTCAGAGGCTGCTGGTGGGGATGGGGAGGCCGCGGGTGTGATGTAGGGAGACCCCAGGGAGGCCTCGGGCCCGAGAGCACAGGGAGGCCCGGAGGGACCCCAGGGAGGCCCAGGAGGCGCTTCAGGGAGACCCCAGAAAACACCCAGGGTAACCCCAGAAAACACCCAGGGAAAGCTCCAGGGACACCCCAGGCCTTCTGCAGAACCACCACGGGGAGACCCAGGAGGCATCCGAGGGAAAAAAAAAACCAAAAAAAACCCCGGGGGAGGTGGTGCCTCTTTGGAGCATCACGGCTGCTCCAGCAGATCCCACAGCCACCCCACCCCATCCCACAGCTCTGTTCCACCCGGGGGCAGAGATCTGGGAGTCATTTGTGGGCAAAGTTAAAGTGGCAAAGGACTCCCCAGATCAGTGCCCAAGGGATCCAGCTGCCTCCCAGCCCGTTGCAGGGAGCTCCCTGGGCTGATCTCCCTGCCGTGTCCCAGCCCAGTGCCATGGATGCCCTGCACGAGGCCGGGATCCACGCCGCCGTGGCCCTGCAGGCTGGGCCGCCCTGGCTGGAGCACTTCTGGCTCTTCCTGACCTCCCACTTGGATCCCAACTCCATCTACACCATCTGCTTCCCGCTGGCCCGCGGGCTGGACGAGCGCGTGTCCCTGATGGTCCTCTGGATCGCCCTGGTGGCCGAGTGGTTCAACGTGGTCCTCAAATGGTGAGGGGACGTGGAGGGGACACGGGGACACCCCCTGCTCCCTGCCCAGGGCATTCCGCAGGGTCACTCCAGCTGACCCCAGAACCTGCCAGGAAATTCTGGCGGAGAAAAACGCCGGGGAGGCGTCAGGATTGTGAAGGGATGGTGGCCTCCCGGTGTGGCTTCATCCCTGGGAAATCTGGGATGGGCTGCAGGGATCCTGGGAATCCTGGGATGAGTGACAGGGATCCTGGGAATCCTGGGATGAGTGACAGGGATCCTGGGAATCCCGGGATGAGTGACAGGGATCCCCCGGGATGGGCTGCAGGGATCCTGCCCTCCTGGGATGAGTGACAAGGATCCTGATCCTCTTGGGAATCCTGGGATGAGTGACAGGGATCCTGCCCTCCTGGGAATCCTGGGATGAGTGACAGGGATCCTGGGAATCCCGGGATGAGTGACAGGGATCCCCTGGAATGGGCTGCAGGGGTGAGTGACAGGGATCCTGCCCTCCTGGGATGAGTGACAGGGATCCTGCCCTCCTGGGGTGAGTGACAGGGATCCTGCCCTACTGGGAATCCTGGGATGAGTGACAGGGATCCTGGGAATCCCGGGATGAGTGACAGGGATCCTGCCCTCCTGGGATGAGTGACAGGGATCCTGCCCTCCTGGGATGAGTGACAGGGATCCTGCCCTGCTGGGATGAGTGACAGGGATCCTGCCCTACTGGGAATCCTGGGATGAGTGACAGGGATCCTGAGAATCCCGGGATGAGTGACAGGGATCCTGGGAATCCTGGGATGAGTGACAGGGATCCTGCCCTCCTGGGATGAGTGACAGGTATCCTGCCCTGCTGGAAATCCCGGGATGAGTGACAGGGATCCTGCCCTCCTGGGAATCCCGGGATGAGTGACAGGGATCCTGGGAATCCTGGGATGAGTGACAGGGATCCTGCCCTCCCGGGATGAGTGACAGGGATCCTGATCCTCCTGGGAATCCTGGGATGAGTGACAGGGATCCTGGGAATCCCGGGATGAGTGACAGGGATCCGGGGAATCCCGGGATGAGTGACAGGGATCCTGCCCTCCTGGATCCCCCAGGGATGAGTGACAGGGATCCTGCCCTCCTGGGATGAGTGACAGGGATCCTGGGAATCCCGGGATGAGTGACAGGGATCCTGATCCTCCTGGGAATCCTGGGATGAGTGACAGGGATCCTGGGAATCCCGGGATGAGTGACAGGGATCCTGCCCTCCTGGGATGAGTGACAGGGATCCGGGGAATCCCGGGATGAGTGACAGGGATCCTGCCCTCCCGCGATGAGTGACAGGGATCCTGGGAATCTCGGGGTGAGTGACAGGGATCCTGGGAATCCTGGGATGAGTGACAGGGATCCTGCCCTCCCGCGATGAGTGACAGGGATCCTGGGAATCCCGGGATGAGTGACAGGGATCCTGCCCTCCTGGATCCCCCGGGATGAGTGTCAGGGATCCTGCCCTCCTGGGATGAGTGACAGGGATCCTGAGAATCCCAGGATGAGTGACAGGGATCCTGCCCTCCCAGGATGACTGACAGGGATCCTGGGAATCCCGGGATGAGTGACAGGGATGCCCCGCGGGTCTCGGGCCGCCCCTCCCACCGCTCTCCCCGCAGGTTCCTGTTCGGCGAGCGCCCGTTCTGGTGGATCCACGAGTCGGGGCTCTCCAGCCGGGAGCAGCTCCCGCTGCGCCAATTCCCGGTCACCTGCGAGACGGGGCCAGGTGAGTCCCAGCCCCAGGGGAACCCCATCCATGTGGGAATGCTGGGTTGGGAGCGGGGAAAAGCCCTTCCTGAGGCGGGAGGGGAAGGGTTGGGCTCGACATTCCTGCTGGGACCGCTGTGCTTCGTCCCCCCAGGGAGCCCCTCGGGCCACTGCATGATCCTGGGGGCGGCCCTGTGGCCGATTGTCAGCGCCCTGAGCAAGGCCATGCGCAGGTACACCCAGAGGTGAGGCTGGGGGAGCAGGGTGGGGTGGGACGTGGGGCACGGGGAGCAGGCAGCATCAATCTCTGTGCCTTGGAAGCTTCCAGAACCTCTGTGGGAAGAGGAGGGGGGGGGATATGGGGACCCTGCTGAGTGGGCAGCACCCGGGGAGGGTGATAAGGATCCCTTCGCTCGAGGCGGGGCGGTTCCAGGGGGGGACACATCCTGGGGAAGAGGCTGTGAGACCCCCTGACCATCCCCAGAATGTGAGACCCCCTGAACACCCCCAGAATGTGAGACCCCCTGAACATCCCCCAGGCTGTGAGACCCCCTGAACACCCCCAGGCTGTGAGACCCACCTGAACACCCCCCAGAATGTGAGACCCCCTGAACACCCCCAGAATGTGAGACCCCCTGAACATCCCCAGAATGTGAGACCCCCTGAACACCCCCAGAATGTGAGACCCCCTGAACATCCCCAGAATGTGAGACCCCCTGAACACCCCCAGACTCTGAGACCCCCTGAACACCCCCCAGAATGTGAGACCCCCCTGAACATCCCCAGGCTGTGAGACCCCCTGAACACCCCCAGAATGTGAGACCCCCTGAACATCCCCAGGCTGTGAAACCTCTGAACATCCCCAGAATGTGAGACCCCCTGAACACCCCCAGAATGTGAGACCCCCTGAACATCCCCCAGGCTGTGAGACCCCCTGAACATCCCCAGTCTGTGAAACCTCTGAACATCCCCAGAATGTGAGACCCCCTGAACATCCCCACACTGTGAGACCCCCTGAACACCCCCCAGGCTGTGAGACCCCCTGAACATCCCCAGACTCTGAGACCCCCTGAACACCCCCAGATGGTGAGACCCCCTGAACATCCCCCAGGCTGTGAGACCCCCTGAACACCCCCAGACTGTGAGACCCCCTGAACCCCTCCCCAGGCTGTGAGACCCCCTGAACATCCCCAGAATGTGAGACCCCCTGAACATCCCCCAGGCTGTGAGACCCCCTGAACACCCCCAGACTGTGAGACCCCCTGAACACCCCCAGAATGTGAGACCCCCTGAACATCCCCAGAATGTGAGACCCCCTGAACACCCCCAGAATGTGAGACCCCTGAACACCCCCAGAATGTGAGACCCCCTGAACACCCCCAGACTGTGAGACCCCCTGAACACCCCCAGAATGTGAGACCCCCTGAACATCCCCAGAATGTGAGACCCCCTGAACACCCCCAGAATGTGAGACCCCTGAACACCCCCAGAATGTGAGACCCCCCCTGAACATCCCCAGAATGTGAGACCCCCTGAACACCCCCAGAATGTGAGACCCCCCTGAACATCCCCACGCTGTGAGACCCCCTGAACACCCCCCAGAATGTGAGACCCTCTGAACACCCCCAGAATGTGGGACCCCCTGAACATCCCCAGAATGTGAGACCCCCTGAACATCCCCAGAATGTGAGACCCCTGAACACCCCCCAGGCTGTGAGACCCCCTGAACATCCCCCAGACTCTGAGACCCCCCTGAACATCCCCACGCTGTGAGACCCCCTGAACACCCCCAGGCTGTGAGACTCCCTGAACACCCCCAGACTCTGAGACCCCCCCCTGAACACCCCCAGAATGTGAGACCCCCTGAACACCCCCAGGCTGTGAGACCCCCTGAGCACCCCCAGACTCTGAAACCCCCTGAACACCCCCAGAATGTGAGACCCCCTGAACACCCCCAGGCTGTGAGACCCCCTGAACACCCCCAGACTCTGAGACCCCCCCTGAACACCCCCCAGGCTGTGAGACCCCCTGAACACCCCCAGACTGTGAGACCCCCTGAACACCCCCAAAATGTGAGACCCCCTGAACACCCCCCAGAATGTGGGACCCCCTGAACATCCCCCCCCTTCCCAGGACTTTTTCTCACCTCCTTCACCTGCGCTTCCCTCCTTCCCGACCCCACCCCGCCCCTGCTGACCCCGTTCCCCTCGCAGCCGGCTGCTGAGGTGGATCCCGTTCCTGGTCTACATCCTCCTGCTGGTGGCCATGGGGCTCTCCCGCGTCTTCGTGCTGGCCCACTTCCCCCATCAGGTGGTCACCGGCTCCCTGGCAGGTGAGGGGGGCGACCTCCAGCTCCTTCCCCTTCCCCTCCCTCCCCTCCCTCCCCTTCCCAGCCCCAGCCCGGCGCCAACCCCGCCTGTCCCCCCCACTCTCAGGGATGGCTCTGGGCTGGGGGCTGCAGCGCTGGCCCCCCAACTTCCTCAAGTGCCGCTTCTTCCTGGCCACGGCTCTGGGGCTGCTGCTGAGCGCGCTGGCCCTGCACGGGCTGGCCACGGCCGCGGGCTCGACCTGGACTGGTGAGAGTGCCCGAGGGACGAGTGGGACAGGCCAGGGCTGCCCCGTGTCACAGGGGGGCACCCCGGGGGTCTGCCCGGCGCGGGATTGCCCAGGAATCTGCTTGCGGAGCGTTTTTGGGGCGTGCAGGGGCCGACCTCGGGGGTCTGCCTGTGGGGAGGAGGGGGCTGAGGAGGAGGGGGGGCTGACCCCAGGGGTCTGCTTGTGGGGAGGGGGCTGACCCCAGGGGAGGAGGGGGCTGACCCCAGGGGTCTGCCTGTGGGGAGGAGGGGGCTGAGGAGGAGGGGGCTGACCCCAGGGGAGGAGGGGGCTGACCCCAGGGGTCTGCTTGTGGGGAGGGGGGCTGAACCCAGGGCTGTGCCTGTGGGGAGAACGGGGCTAAGGAGGAGGGGGCCGACCCCCGAGCTGTGCCTGTGGGGAGGGTGCTGACCCCAGGGGGTCTGCTTGTGGGGAGGGGGCTGACCCCAGGGAAGGAGGGGCTGACCCCAGGGGTCTGCTTGTAGGGAGGGGGATGACCCCTGGGGTCTGTCTGTGGGGAGGAGGGGGCTAAGGAGGAGGGGGCTGACCCCAGGGGTCTGTCTGTGGGGAGGGGGCTGACCCCCGAGCTGTGCCTGTGGGGAGGAGGGGGCTGACCCCAGGGAAGGAGGGGGCTGACCCCAGGGGTCTGCTTTTGGGGAGGGGGCTGACCCCAGGGTTGTGCCTGTGGGGAGGAGGGGGCTGAGGAGGAGAGGGCTGACCCCAGGGAAGGAGGGAACCGACCCCAGGGGAAGAGGGGACCGACCCCCGAGCTGTCCCCCGCATTGCCCCTCGCTCTCCCCCCCGCAGGTCTCTCCGCCGGGCCAGCGCCCGCTGCTCGGACCCATCCTGGCTTCGACCGGAGACGCGACCCTGGGCTTCTCTGTGCCGGGTCAGCGGCAGCGCCCTGGGGCTGGCCCTGGCCGCCAAGCACCCTCTGAGCCGCCGAGCCGCCCAGGAGCTGCAGGGGCTGGAGCCGCCGCTGGGCAGCGCCACGCTGGGGCTGCTGGCGCTCGATGTCCTGCACAAACTGCCCAAGAGCGACGACACCGCCCTGTGGTACCTGAACGTGGGTGCTCGCTACACCCTGGGGCCCGTGCTGGTGGGCTCGCTCCTGCCCCAGCTCATCCTCACCCTCCGGCGGCTCCGGGCGACCCCCTGAGCCCCCTCCCGGGGAGAGTAGGGGGCTCTGCTCTGCTCCCAGTTTGTCCCTTCCCCGTCCTAGCGACCCCCAAATTGAGTAGGGGGGTGTCTGCTCAATCCCCAGTTTGTTCTCACACTCCTTAAGCCCCAGCGACCCCCCGAATTGAGTAGGGGGGTGTCTGCTCTGTCCCCAGTTGGTTCTCACACTCCTTAAATCCCAGGGACCCCCCAAATTGAGTAGGGGGGTGTCTGCTCTGTCCCCCAGTTGGTTCTCACACTCCTTAAATCCCAGGGGACCCCCCCAAATTGAGTAGGGGGGTGTCTGCTCTGTCCCAGTTGGTTCTCACACTCCTTAAATCCCAGGGACCCCCCAAATTGAGTAGGGGGTGTCTGCTCAATCCCCAGTTTGTTCTCACACTCCTTAAGCCCCAGCGACCCCCAAATTGAGTAGGGGGTGTCTGCTCTGTCCCCAGTTGGTTCTCACACTCCTTAAGCCCCAGGGACCCCCCCAGACCCTCCCCTGTCCCAGGGACGCCCCCAAACCTCCCCTGTCCCAGGACCCCCCCCCAGACCCTCCTCTGTCCCAGGGACCCCCCCAGACCCTCCCCTGTCCCAGGACCCCCCCCAGACTCTCCCCTGCTCCCAGGACCCCCCCCCAAACCCTCCCCTGTCCCAAGGACCCCCCCCAGACCCTCCTCTGTCCCAGGACCCCCACCCCCAGACCCTCCCCTGTCCCAGGGATCCCCCAGACCCTCCCCTGTCCCAGGGACCCCCTCCCCCAGACCCTCCCCTGTCCCAAGGACCCCCCCCAGACCTCCCCTGTCCCAGGGACCACCCCCCAAACCCTCCCCTGTCCCAGGACCCCCCCCAGACCCTCCCCTGCTCCCAGGGACCCCCCCCCCCAAACCCTCCCCTGTCCCAGGGGACCCCCCCCCCAAACCCTCCCCTGTCCCAGGGACCCCCCCCCCAAACCCTCCCCTGTCCCAAGGACCCCCCCCAGACCCTCCTCTGTCTCAGGACCCCACCCCCAGACCCTCCCCTGTCCCAGGGACCCCCCCAGACCCTCCCCTGTCCCAGGGACCCCCCCCCTCAAACCCTCCCCTGTCCCAGGACCCCCCCCAGACCCTCCCCTGTCCCAGGGACCCCTCCCCCAGACCCTCCCCTGTCCCAAGGACCCCCCCCAGACCCTCCCCTGTCCCAGGGACCACCCCCCAAACCCTCCCCTGTCCCAGGACCCCCCCCAGACCCTCCCCTGCTCCCAGGGACCCCCCCCCCCCCCAAACCCTCCCCTGTCCCAGGACCCCCCCCCCAAACCCTCCCCTGTCCCAGGGACCCCCCCCCAAACCCTCCCCTGTCCCAAGGACCCCCCCCAGACCCTCCTCTGTCTCAGGACCCCACCCCCAGACCCCTCCCCTGTCCCAGGGACCCCCCCCAGACCCTCCCCTGTCCCAGGGACCCCCCCCCCTCAAACCCTCCCTGTCCCAGGACCCCCCCCAGACCCTCCCCTGCTCCCAGGGACCCCCCCCCCAAACCCTCCCCTGTTCCAGGGACCCCCCCCAGACCCTCCCCTGTCCCAGGGACCACCCCCAAACCCTCCCCTGTCCCAAGGACCCCCCCCCCCCCCCAGACCCTCCCCTGTCCCAGGGACCCCCCCCAAACCCTCCCCTGCCCCCAGGGGCTCAGCCCGAGCTGTGCCCACCCCCGGGGGGGTCTCCAGGCCAGGGAAGCCCCCCACCCTGGGGCAGAGCTGGGGGTGCCCCTTGCCCAGCGGGTCTGGGGGACACAGCAGAGGGGCAGCCCCGGCTGGGGGGGGGGCACTGAGCTGCCCCTGAGCCCCCTCCCCAGCTGCCCCCTCCCCTCTGCAGCAGGGATGGGACCCCCACCCCTCTTACCTGGGTTGGGGGGGTGGGGTTTCCCCCCGTTTGGAACCAAATAAAAGCTCCAAAACCAAACCCGGCCCCCAGTCCTGCAGGGGGGGGGACAGCGGGAACAGAGCCCCGAGCCCGGGGGGGCGACAAAGGGGACCCGGCCCGGCCCCTCCCTGCGGGGAAACTGAGGCACGAGGGGACACGGCGGGGACACGGGACAGGGAAAGGGGGACGGGGACAGGGAAAGGGACACAGGGACAGGGAAAGGGGGACAGGGAGAGGGATGGGGGGACCTGGGGACAGGGACAGGGGCACAGGGACAGGGGACACGACGGGGACCCGGGGGACAGGGAAAGGGGGGACAGGGAAAGGGGACCTGGGGACAGGGACAGGGGCACAGGGGACAGGGAAAGGGGGACAGGGAAAGGGGACTCGGGGACAGGGAAAGGGGGACAGGGACAGGGGCACGGGGACAGGGATGGGGGAAAGGGGGACAGGGGCACAGGGACAGGGACACAGGGACAGGGAAAGGGGGACAGGGACAGGGGGACGGGGACAGGGACAGGGGGACAGGGAAAAGGGACACAGGGACAGGGGGACGGGGACAGGGAAAGGGGGACAGGGACGGGGAAAAGGGGGAAAAGGACACAGGGACAGGGGGACAAGGGACAGGGGCACAGGGACAGGGGCCAGGGACAGGGATGGGGGACTGGGGACAGGGAAAGGGACACAGGGAGAGGGACAGGGGGACAGGGACGGGGAAAGGGGACCTGGGGACAGGGAAAGAGGGACAGGGACACAGGGAGAGGGAAAGGGGGACAGGGACGGGGGAAAGGGGGACGGGGAAAGGGGGACAGGGGACAGGGAAAGGGACACAGGGACAGGGAAAGGGACACAGGGACAGGGGGACAGGGACAGGGAAAGGGGGACAGGGACAGGGAAAGGGGGGACAGGGAAAGGGGAAAGGGGCAGGAAAGTGGGACAGGGACAGGGGCACAGGGACAGGGGACACGGCGGGGACCCGGGGACAGGGAAAGGGGGACAGGGAAAGGGGACCTGGGGACAGGGAAAGGGGGACAGGGAGAGGGGACAGGGACACAGGGACAGGGAAAGGGGGACAGGGACAGGGGGACGGGGACAGGGACAGGGGTCCTGGGGACAGGGAAAGGGGGACCGGAACGGGGAAAGGGGACTCGGGGACAGAGAAAGGGGAAAAGGGACAGGGACACAGGGGACAGGATGGGGAAAGGGGGACAGGGAGAGGGACAGGGGCACAGGGACAGGGAAAGAGGGACAGGGGACAGGGAAAGGTGACCTGGGGACAGGGACAGGGGCACAGGGACAGGAAAAGGGGACTCGGGGACAGGGAAAGGGACACAGGGACAGGGGGACAGGGACAGGGCAAGGGGGACAGGGGACAGGGAAAGGGACACAGGGACATGGACACAGGGACACCACCTCCGCCCCGCCCCCCCACCCCGGCCCCCCCCCCCCCAAGCAGCGGGCGCGGCGGCTATTGCCAGAAACAGTTTTTATTATTTGTACAAGGACGAACATCGGTGACATCGTACAAAATACCGACCCGAGACCCAGAGCCAGCGTGAGCGGGGGGGGGGCACGGACAGGACCCGGGGGGGGGGGGACACGGGGGGGGGGGGGGGACACACGGCGGGGGGCGGGGGGGGGGGACACACACACCAGCCCAAAGCAAGCCGGTGCCGCACGCTCTGCCGGGGGTGGGTGGGGTGGGGGGGGGGGGGTCGGAGACCCTCTCCCTCTCTGCCCCCCCCCCCTCCCCCAAATCCTGTCCCGGGGGGTGGGGTGGGGTGGGGGGGGGGGCTGGAGACCCTCTCCTCTCTGCCCCCCCCCCCTCCCAAATCCTGTCCCGGGGGGTGGGGGTGGGGGGGGGGCTGGAGACCCTCTCCTCTCTGCCCCCCCCCTCCCCAAATCCTGTCCCGGGGGGTGGGTGGGGTGGGGGGGGCTGGAGACCCCTCTCCTCTCTGCCCCCCCCCTCCCCAAATCCTGTCCCGGGGGGGGGGCTCCCCCCAGCACACTCGGGGGGGGGGGGTCCCCAGGGTGATTCCCTGCCAGGAGAGGTGACAAAGGGACAACCTGACCTCTCTGTCCTCATTTGGGACCACCCCCCCAATTCTTCTCCCCCCACCCCACCCCCGGAATAATTTAACCCACGACGCGCCCTCCCTGTCCCCCTCCTCCACCCCCACCCCCCCCCCCACCAATTAAAAAAATACTATTAAATAATCCATCTGTAATAAAATTATATCCCTTTTTTTTTTTTTTTTTTGGGGGGGGTGGGGGGGGTTAGGTGGTTTGTTTTTTTTTTTTCTCTAATTTTAAAGCTAAAATCGCTGCCAGGCCCCTCCGGCTGGTGAGAAACAGGAAAATAAGTGGGGGGGGGGTTTTTTTTCCTCCTTTTTCTTTTTTTTTCTCTTTTGTTTTTCTCTCTTTTTTTTTTCATCTCTTTTTTTGTTTTTGTCTCTTTTTTTTCTTCTCTTTTTCTTTTTCCTCTCTTTTTTTTCTCTTTTTTTTATTCTCTCTTTTTTGTTTTTCTCTCTTTTTTTTTTCCTTTCTTTTTCGTTTTTGTCTTTTTTTTCTTCTCTTTTTTTTCCCCTCTTTTTTTCCTCTCTTTTTTGTTTTTCTCTTTTTTTCTCTCTCTTTTTCCTCTCTTTTTTGTATTCTCTCTTTTGTTTTTCTCTCTTTTTTTCCCTTTCTTGTTTTTGTCTCTTTTTCCTTCTCTTTTTCTTTTTCCTCTCTTTTTTTGCCTCTTTTTTTTATTCTCTCTTTTTTGTTTTTCTCTCTTTTTTTCCCTCTCTTTTTTGTTTTTGTCTCTTTTTTTTCTTCTCTTTTTCTTTTTCCTCTCTTTTTTTGCCTCTTTTTTTTTTTCCCTCTCTTTTTTTTTTTTTTTTTCTTTTTTTTTTTTTTTTTTCTCTTTCCCTCTCCTGTCAGGACAAATTTGGGGGGGTGACAAAAGGGATGGGGTGAGGTGTGGGGGGCTCATCCCTTCATCTCCTGTCCCCTTCCCAAACAGGGAGACCGAAGGGAAGAAAGCAAAAAAAAATTAAAAAACCAAAACAAACCCCCAAGAGAAAAAAATCAAGAAAACCCCCCCCAAAAAAGAAGGGAAATTAAGGCATTAAAAAAAAAATAAAATAATAATAATAATAATTCCTCACTTAAAGGCACGAATATTTCCCACTGCCTCCCCCTGGGGGTGGGAACGGACGCCGGAGCCAGGGAAGGAACGAGGTTGGGGAGGGAGAGAGACACAAAAAAATCGGGGGAAAAAAGGGGAAAAAAACCCTAAAAAAAAATTCAAGGAGTCTCATGGGGGGGGGGTCCGGGCAGCCCGATGGGGGGGGACACGGGGGGGACACAGGGGGGGGACAGGGGGTGCTGGTGGAACCGCTGCTGCACAAGAGACACGACCGCAAACACCGCGGGGAGCCGGGGGCACCACAGGACGGGCTGGGGGGGGGTGGGGGGGGGGAATTATTTTTTTTTTTTTGTGGTTTTTTTCTCCTCTTTTTTTTTTTTTTTTAATAGAAAAAGAAAATATTTTCCTCTTTTTTTTTTTTTTTTTCTGGTTTTTCTTTTCGATTTCTGCCTTTTTTTTTGGTTTTTTTTTTTTTGTCCTTTTTTTGTCTTTTTTTTTTGTCTTTTTTTGTCTTTTATTTTGTCTTTTTTTGTCTTTTATTTTGTCCTTTTTGTCCTTTTTTTTTGTCTTTTTTTTTGTCCTTTTCTTTTTATCTTTTTTTTTTTAGTGGTTTTTTTTTTTTTTGGT